>VDFB02271358.1:398926935-399258335 GCA_007258455.2 Sequoia sempervirens | reverse complement strand
ATCACATTAGTGACATTGCATTCAAAAATCACAAAATATTGTAATTTATCAAGTTCTTCATCCATTCTCCTAAGGTTCTCATGAGAGAAATTAGCAATCATTGTATCAACATCAATCATATTGGTTGTAGGTAGGGAAGTCACCAGAAATGAAGTGTTAAGGGTATGATCCATAGTGGGTTGACTAGTGTAAACACTATGAGTGAAAGAGTTAGATAACCCAAGATCCATGGTGAATGATGTATTGCAGGATGACATGAGTCTCTAACTACATCTCATGACAGTATTGGAAATATTACACCAAATTGTGAAGCTCATACAAGTTTCAAAAACCCAAGGCACACCCAAAATGGATAAGAGGTAAAATGGAATGAAATACCCTAGAATGTAAAGTGTAATGCAATTATGTGAAAGCAATTTTTAGATTTAAAAAAATATAACTTTCTAATTATACTATGCAAAAACCTAAAAATGATGTCTCTAAGATGCAATTTAGAATTTAAAAAATGCACTAAATTTGAAAATTGAAGCTTAATATGAACAATTTCAGAGAATATAGATTCTAGAAACTAAAAAATTAAAGTAATTATAGAAACATAGAATGCAAAAAAGGGTGATTTTAATGCTCAGAATTTCAAGAAAAGCCCTAATCAGGGACTCATTCACCCATGGAAAAATAGGTATCACTTTAGGGTTTTTAAAAATTAATTTGTAGATTTCAAAAGTGATTTCTATGGTTATTGGATTATGGTTTGAGACAGTAAGTTGTGTTGGTGTGAATAAATGTCTTGTACCTAGTTAATTCACTCACTAGGTAATTAAGGGACACATTCACATATTAAGATTACTCAGGATATAAGATTCTTCTAGAAGTCTTAGTTGGCTTTTCTAGAACATATCTTATGTAGCTTTTGCATCATTTCATAGGTAATTAGTTGTCACATGTGATAGGATTAAGACACTTTTCATGATGTTGTCTAATCCTATCTCACTCCTAGCCTTATTAAGCAAGGCATTATATGTACATTGCCATATCTAGTTTGGAATTATTTCATCCTTAATGATAGCATGATATTTCTTCAAATTTTATCTTCTAGAAGTTATTTTGTCTTGTAAGTGATCTTGGGGTGTTTTAGGAGTTCATTATAAACTCCTACATGGTAGCAAAGCTTCAATGCTATTGAATTCTTTCCATATCTAAGAGGCCAATATTTGTGTGAAAGTTTTGCTAGGTGGGATTTGGGATCTCGAGATCCTCTCCAATAAACCCAAGGTGTTAGAGAATGTCAAGATTAGCTTTTGTTTAGTCAAAATCTAACATACTTTGTCAAATCTGCAAGGGTTTGATGCAAGTTTTTATTGGATCCATTTTCATTTTTGCTTCAAAAATCTTGCTTTCACTCATTTCTAAGAAAAATAATTTTTGGGTTTCTTGGCTAGGGTTGAAATCTCATTTTGGTATCTGCTATATTTTTTATACCGCTAGTATATTTTGTAGAAACAACTGTCAAATAGCCTAGTGCAACTATTTTTCCTGTAGGTGAAGTTTACTCTTTTTACCAAATCATATGTTTTTGTTTTTGGATTCAAAAACTATTTATGGGTTTTGTTGGTAGCATTAAAATATTATCTGGGTATCAATTTTTTTTTGCATGCAATAAGCTAATTTTCTATAAATATAATTAGAAGGGTCATGCATGCATTGTCAACTAGCACAATTTATCCTTTTCTTTCAAAAAATTGTTACTTGAGCATACAATGTTCATTTTTCAAAAAAATTATAATGTCAAAATGTTGATTTCATCCTCTACACAAATTTGAGATTATTTTTTATCATAGAGGTAGATGTGAACATTCATCATTGCATTTACTATTTCTTTTTTTGCATGCATTATGTTTGCATTTTCTCTACACCTCATTTCAGTTCCAGATCATTTCTCAATCAATTGTTGCTTCATAATTCTAGAGTTATGCCAATTTGTGAGTTATTCGATATATTCCATAACTTTGATTTTCTATGAAAAAATTCTTGACATTTTACTATGGTGTCTATTTTTTGAAAATGTGATATTGATGAATAGCTTGTTTTGATCACTTCACAGTGGTGTAGGTCATTTTTTCAATTTTTTCCTTTACACATATTTAAGGTATTTTTTATTCATGGAGGAAGATGCCAACATTCATTAGTTCATGCACTTTTTCCTTTTTTGTTTGCATTAGTTTTCCATTTTCTCTACAGTTCATTTCAGTTCCAAATTATTTCTCAATCAATTGTTGCTTCATAGATTCTAGATTTGTTCTAGTTTGCAAGTTATCTAGTGTTCCTTGGCATTGAGTCTACTATTTCTTTATCATGATTCCAACTTGAGTCCTTGAGTGACTCTAATATGGTTTCTAGCAAATAGAAGTATCTTTCCTTGCTTGCTAAATTTAGGATTCCAGTGTTACTCCACATTCTACTTCCAGTGCTTCTCGTTATAATAGGCTGTCTCATTATGGAGGGGTTGTATGATCTCTCTTATCATCCTTTGTGTGGATGGATATTGATTATATTTTTGATGGAAAGTATTATTTTATCTTATCTCTCTTTTTCGGAAGACTTTTGTCCCACTAGGTTTTCTTGTTTTCTTCATTTGTGAGAGATTGCATTTACATTTGTACATGGCTACCTAAAATGGCCTAGTAGTTGGGATCCATTATTGCATCTTTACATCATTTTCATAATAATATTTTCTCCTAAGTTGCACTTAATGGGGGTGTTGGTGTGAATAAATTTCTTATACCTAGTTAATTCACTCACTAGGTAATTAGGAGACACATTCACATGTTAGGTTTACTTAGGATATAAGATTCTTGTAGAAGTCTTAGTTTCATTTTCTAGAAATTATCTTATCTAGATTTTTCATCATTTCCTAGCTAGTTAGTTGTCACATGTGATAATATTAAAAGACACATGCCAAGATCTTGTATAATCATATCTCACTCCTTTCCTATATAAGCAAGGCATCATATGTGCATTGCCATATTTAGTTTGGCATTATTGCATCCTTAATGATATCATAATATTTCTACCATTTCTCTCGTGTGGAAGTTATTTTTTCTTGCAAGTGATCCTAGGGTGTTTGAGTAGTTCACCATAACCTCCTACAAGCTGTAGTTTTATATTTTTGTAAAATGGGGTCTAAATCGAAGTGCAAAATAGTGTTAAATGAAAGGAAGAAGACCTAATTTGAGATGAAATTTTGATTCAATTTTGTAATGTAAATGACTAATGATGTAATGTAATGTAAACACTATGCAAAATGATTGATATTTTTTAATTTTTAAAATTTTAAAGAATGCAAAAATGTAAACCTAAAACCCTAAATAAGATGCAAACTAATGCAAGTAAACAACCATAAATGCGATGCAAATCAATCCAATGCAATGCAAGTTAATGAAAAACCTAGATATAGGGCTGAAAATGGACTCCAAATAAACAATATATGGTGCTCAAAAGTTGATTTCATCAAAATGAAACATAGAAAGATAGGTTTTTGGTGGTTTTAAAATATGATGTGATAAGGGGCCTATTTTCCTTTATTTCATTAGGAAATGATATCCCCACAAAAATTGATTAAAACCCCTTAGGTGAATCAACCCTAAGTGAGAATCTTCAAATTTCCTTATGATTGGAGGATAGGGGTCAAGGTTAAACAACACTTGGGGAGAGAAGCTAAAAATAACAATTCAACTCCAAAATGCAATATAACACATGAAACTTGAAGATTAAACTCAATAATTACAGAACCAAAAAATAGAATGCAAATATGAGAAGGGTAAAAACATATGTGCCAATTATGAAAAGTGATTTCTAGAAGCTAATATGTGACTCATTCACCCATAGGCGAATTGGTCTAAGTACAAGGGTTGCAAAAATCTTTTGGGATCCTCTAGTGTAGATTTGAAGCTTATGATTTGTCTAGGTTTTAGTGTCAAAAAGTCAGAAAATCAATCTATAGGTGAGATATTGTCATTTGATGACAACTTTGAAAACTTTTGTAACTTTTGACAACTTTTTAAATCAACCTAAATCTTACATCACATACATGAGAAATATATATATATATATATTTTGGGTGAATGGGGGTTTCCCTTGGTCAAACCCCATTTTGGTAATCAAACCTTGAATTGAAATAATAAAAGGAAAGAGGGAATTAAGAGTGAACAAAGCTATATTACCACTCAACAAACCTTTATATGAAACCTTGATAATGGAGATATTAGGAAGTCTACAACTTGCATGAGATGGTTGAATTGGATATGGACCTTGACACTTGAATCTTTCTTGAAATGATACTTTGAATATTTGATTTGATCATGAAACCTACATAATAATGTTAGCTCCAAAAATATGCATGATGCAAGAAGACTTTGACATGATGAATAGATCTTGAATGTTGTAATAAATATCTGATATATCTACTCTTGAATTCCTTTGATTTCTCTTGAAATTCTCATAAAATTGCTAGGTAACTTCTCTTGAAAGTTTTAGTGAAACTTAGTAAAATGACCCTGTATTTATAGGTATGTATCCTTAATTTCCCAAAATCTAAATATCACAAGCCGAAATTGAATTAGAGATTTAAAAACATTAAAATACCACGAAAAATATAATTTAAATTTAGGTACAAAGGTCTAGGGAGGACCCATTTTCCCATGGGAAAATGGGTACTAGGTCGTTATACCTAGAGCACACTTTCTCAACGTAAATTTTTATGTTTAGGCATTAATTATTGTTGGGTTTCCCCTTCAAAAAAATGTAATTTATTAGGCTTGTAAATGAATTAAAGGGCCAATTAAGGAATAATTAAGCTCAATTTAATTAAGAGGGTCTAAATAAGTGTGTAAATGTAAAGGGGTACATTTAACAATAGTAAATTAAGGCATTATTAAGTCCATTTTGAACTAGCAAGGCCCAAACAAGTGATAAAAGATAAAGGTTACATTTTTCTACACTACACGATGGTTGATACATCACACATAGTATCATGGTCAACACTAGATTAAGTTAATCCTAGAACATGATTAATGATAATACCTCATGTTCTACTCCATAGTGTGTCTAGTTTATGAATGTGAACATAATGATAAGGTGAAAGATTAATTCACCTAATATGTGAAAGGATATTATTCCAAGGCTCATAATTATCCTTTTTCATAATGAGAACATAATGATGAATATAAAAATCCATGTTAAATCCTCAAAATGATAAAATTTGATACAAATAAGATAAATTTATATAAATCATATTGAATGAATTCATCTCACCCAAATAGAACATTCTTAAGTTTCAAAATGTCCAAGTAATTGACTTAAATGTGAAACAACAATAAAATAATTAAAAATACCTAAAGTATATTTTGGAAAAATTCCATGGATAGATATCAAGAGCTATAAAATACCTTTCTAAGGCTACAAGAATCATAAAAATTAGATATACAAGAAAAAAATTGTGCTTGAAAGTTGAAAAATAATTTTCTAAGTTCAACAGGTGATAACTTTACCAACACAATATAATGATGAGACTTGCAGCACTAGAAATAATGGGAAATCAATTCTTTGATGATATCTTGTTTTGAAAAATCAAACTTTGTATGCCAAAGTTATACAAAGAATAAAAATAGCTACTTGACGCATAAAAAGCTAGGGCTATTAGAAAAGAAAGGGAACTATTGACATAATTAGGAGATACAATATGCTTTCCCTTACAAAATATTCCTTAGTAAAAGAAATATTTCATTGAATTCCAAAGATTGTTAGAATATTCTCTTCTATGAATGAAGTGGCTAGAATATTCTCAATAATATTTGAATATAGAGTAGTGTGGGTAGGATTAGGTCCAATGGGGAAAATTTGAACTCTGTTCAAGAAACAAAGGATGAGGATGCAACTTCAGAAGATGAGGATGCTAATTTTGAGGTCACTGTTTGAGTTTGTGGGCTATAGAAGAACAAGCTTTGGTTGTTGGGTTCTGGGTTGTTGTAGAGTTTTCCTCTGGCTCTCCCTATGACTCTTTGGGAGGGGTTTCTCTTCCACCATTACAATAGCCTTAGTCTCAGTTTGGCTATGCAACACATTATTGTTGCTATTGTGTTTTCCCTTGAGACCTTTCATGGAGTGGTTTTGTCACTACTCTAGTTTTGTGGGTTGTTGCCTTGCTATCCTTTGGTGCTAGCTTTTGTGGTTTCCAAGGTAAGGGTTTATTAGCCTACATGTTTGGTGATGAGGCCTCCCCCATGTTTATTCTCATGATGGTGCTCGGGGGTGGTGATCCTTGTGTTTGTCTCTTCTTGTTTCCAAGATTAGCTAGTTGTTCACTTCTATCTATTTTAAAGTCCTCAAACACTCTTTTACACTATTGAGAGAGAGGGTGTACCCTAAGACTGATGTCTTATGTTATGTAAAAGTTTTGTTGGTTTTGGGTGTTGTTGGTAGTGTCATGTATTTTTTTGCTTCCTTCTATCCTGCTTCTTGGAGTTTATTGTGTTGTTGCACCTAATCAATTTTTGATCTCTAGTTTCTATTTAAGAGGAGCCACTTTTCCCTTGTGGCTACTAAGAGTGGAGATTGGTGGGTCATGGTTTGAGGAAGTCTTTGTTTCCCTCAGATGGGTCATTTTTTTGTTCCTAGAGCTTCCCCTCTTGTGGAGATAGAGCTACTACCTTGCTTTTTGGTGGTTGGATTTATACCCTTTAGTTGCTTTGTGGTGGCAAAATTCTTACCTTTAGCTAGTTTATTTTTTTCTTTGTTGGCTACTATGTTTGATTCTCTTATGGAGGTGTATATTTTCTCTATGAGCTCTTTGGGAGGCTTTATTTCCTATTGTTGGTTGAAAGGATTCTTTTTGTGTTGCTTCTTTCCTAGGAAGATAGAATAACAAAACCAAAACAATCTCATTCAAGGACAAAACCTAGAGATCTCAACCTTAAGTATGTAAAGGACAAAGAGATCTTACAATAGGGTTATCCTGGGATTTGATTGTAAACTAGTGAGGGGTCCACCAGTAAGCTAAGGCTTCGAAAGACAAATGCAATGCAAATCAAAATGCTTCAATCTAATATGATGCAATCTTTCACTAAATAACCTAAAAATGCATTAAAATCAAAATAGAAAGTTGCAAGATGAAATGTGTGCACCTAGAAATCTGAAGAAGTATGAATGAAGCTTTGAAACACTGAAAATCCTAAAATTTTGGCTTACTAGGACTCAGATCCCAGTGTAGGTGTATCAGTCCCAGATTATGGTTTTTAGGAAGAAACTGGTTTATGAAAAAATTGTATCTAAAACTCCAAAGATTTGGAAGGATGCCTATAGTGGGACTCATACACCACTTCCAATGTATCACTTTTGTTTTTATTATTTGAGAATTCAAAATTCTTATCTATGCTCCAATTTCTACTCCTTCCTTCCAAACTAATTTTTGGATCTAAATCTACAAAAAGACCAACAAAATGGAATATAGACTTGATTTGCTTATGGGGGGTTTTCCTTGGTCAAATCCCTAGTTTGGTAGTTAAACCTTGATAGAAACAACTAAATATGAATGTAAATAGGAATGTAAACCCTAACCCTAAGTGTGTCTAAGATTATGAAATATAAAATGCAATTCAACCCTATTCTAATGTGCTAGAATGAAAAGCATGAATGAAACATGAAGATGAATGAATCACTTTAAGAGATCTCTAATCAACCAAATTAGCCCTAATAATTCTTGTACCTTCCTTAGGATGAATGTAGAGTGATAATGGAGGATGGAATCACTTATGAAACAAGTCATTAGACTTGTCTTGATGGCTAGTTGCATCTCTACAACCTAGAATCCATCATGATTCACCATAGACAACCATGATCAACACTTGACTATGCTATATCTTTGATGAAAGTGAGCTTGAAGACCTGGAAAAATACTTTAATGTTGTTCCAAGAATTCAACTTTTCTTTCTTTTGAAACTCGAATGCTCTTGTGAAAGAATGCTTGAAGACTTTGAATGCTTACATCTTGGAATTACTCTTAGAAAATGCTTGCTTAAATGAAATAATGACTTAGAAGCTTGCTTATATAGGCACTTACACATAATTTAGAATTATTTAGATATCAAAAGCGGGCATCAACCAAAAATTTGATTTAAAAAGGTTGATTTTCCAACTCAAACCCTAAAAATTCCCCAAATGGGACTCATACGCCAACTTTAGCGCATGGGTCCCACCTAGCGAGACTCATACACCAAAGATGGGGCATGAGTTCCACCCTAGATTTTTGGGATAGGTTGTTGAAATTTTTGATGTTTTTAATGATTTTGTTGGGTTTTAGCTGAAATAAGCCTCGAGTTCCAAAATAAAGGGTCTTAGGGGCCAATTAATGATAACTTAAAGGTGTATTTAATGCAAAGGTGCTAAAAAAGGTCCAAATGAAGAGTGAAATTGCACTATTTTCAAGAGTGTCCAATTTTCTACACTACACTGGCCTTCTCTTTTGTAACTCCTATTGAGGTGGAGTGTGCTCCTATGGAGGTGGGTTGTTTTGGTGCACCTATTTAGGTTTTGTTGTTTCCCTTTTTCTTCATCTTTCCTTTCAGCTTCTCCTCTTAAGGTGGAGAAATATCCTTTTGAGGTGACAATTTTTTGCATTGTTGGGGTTGGGAGAAGTTGCAAAGGGCCTCTCAAATCCATTCTAGTTTGGTCATTTTAGCTTCTCTCAAAACACCCCTATTTCACCCAAATTTTGGGTTAGGTGTTAGTTGGGGTTTGGACATTTGTTGTTATGGTTTGAGCCTGAGTCCTTATTTCTCTTATTGTCGATGGTCTTTTTATTGTGTTGGTGATGGAACAAAGTTTCTTCTTTTCTATTATTGTAGTGGAGATAATTTGGTGTATAGTGACTAGTCTTACCAACTTTGGTAGTGACTTTTTATTTTAGTCATTTTTTGGATTTTGCTAGTTCTTTCCTCTCTTAGTAGTGTTGTGCTTTCTAAGCTAGTTTCTTGTTGTTATTGTATTTTTGTTTCATTTGTCTTATGTTTTAGTCCCATGCTCCAGTCAAAATCATTATTACTATGGTGTTCTTTCTATGATAACTACTTGTGAGTCTCACATTCGATTGACTCACTTTTTCTGAGTCACCTATGGCTGCTCTGTGATGGGTACAGGTACTTCCCATTTTAATCTAATGAAAACTATATTTGAATATATTATTACTCATAATATATTTCTAGAATCTTGTGTATGTTGAAATACATTTTTTTGGTGTTTTTTCTTATAATCAAGAAAATTTTATTGGATGAAAAGCTATATGTCATTCTCCAAAGCATAAGGATATTGATTATAAGTAGATTGGCTCTTAAGAAACAAGTAGTTGGAGAATCCAATCCACTAACTAGATTGATATTGTTGGCATGACACTCTGAGTTATTTCTAGTCAATAGAAACCATAAAAAATGTGTTGGATATGACCATAGAAAACTAAATACATCAATCTTTGACATTTTTTCACTAGAAATAAAATTTGCATGCTAGTTAATATAATTTCATACAAACCTCCTAATTTCACTACTAATTCCCACTTTCTTTTCCTATAAAGATCATATTAGCTCAAAAAATTCCATACAATCATAAGGATCCATATAGTTATATGAAATTCCACATATATAATTTAATAACCCTAGATATTATTTCCTTTAGTTCAAATACTCAAATTTGAGCATTTGGATGGGTGATCTTAGGGTTTTTGATTGTAGATGGTGAAATCTGCAAATTGCTAAAACCTCCAACAAACACACACTTAGTATGGTTAGTTTCTAAAACAAAACAAATAACAACATCTCTATGAAATAATACATCAATGCTTCCAAATGCAAACAAATGACAAAAGAAAGCTAAATAAGCACATGAAAAATATGAAGTATGTTTATCTCATAGTGGATTGGTGCTTCTATGGAAAGAAGATCTTTCCCAATCCTTTGGTAAGCTCCATGATGAAAAGGATATAAAAATGCTTATGAGGATGATATGAGGTGGGAAAAATCAGTTCTCAATTGAAGAGAGTGACTTTGCATTAGCTTTGTGGATCCAATTGTGTAGGATTTGATGATGAATGAACCCTTCCATTTATAGAATATTTTGATGAGAGAAATAACCAAATGGATGAATGTGGGACAAATATTTAGCCAATGAGATGAGGCCACTTGTCAACTTGTGATAGGATGAGGAATGAGCACATTTTGGTCAATGTGCCAAAGAGGGGGAGATTCAAATTTGAATTTGAGAGTTAAATGCTAACTTTTACCTTTGCAAGGGGCATGTAAGAGACATGTAAGACCTATTAAATGCCTTGTTGGATGTACATTTTAACTTCCTTTTGAATTCAAATTTGATGGAATATTCCTCAAAGATGCCATGTTGATGGAAAATGCTGATTTTATAAATGAATTAAAATGATTTATTGGTGCAAGTGGGAAAAGCTAGAGGATGTGATGGGTGGTTAGGTTAGGCTAATTAGGATTAGATTAGCTTGAATGTTGTTTAGATGATTTTGACCCTTTTGACTTAAATATTTGGATTTATTTAAATAAAAAAATGATGGATTATGAATTTGGAGATTTAATTAAATAATGTTTGTTTTATTTAATTAAAAGGTTGATGTTTGATTTATTTAATTTAAATGAATAACCTTAGGAATGAAATTAATGAGTTTAATTTACCTGATGAATGGATGAAGGTGAACTAAGTTTACTTGATGAATGGACCTAATTAAATGCATGATGCTAATTTTGCATGTCTACATTTTTCCCCTCTTTGAAGCAATGTTCTTGATGCATTGGTTCAAAGAATAAACTTGCCATGATCAAAATTGAAAAAAGTTATGATTTTTTCATATGCCCCAGTGGAAAGACGTACACTAGTACATTTCCCCCTCGAGAGATTGAGTGAAAAGATTCGATTTGAGGGTCGATCTCGCAATAAAGAGGTTCAAGATGGATGGTTATGGATGATGATGCAGCAAATGAGATGTTCTTAAGATGCTTAGAATAACAAATCTATATTATCCTAAACAACTTAAATGATGATTATGATGTGATGATGGATGAGATGGATGATGTGATATGCTATGATTATGCAATGGATGTTTTATGCAAATATGTGATTTATGAGATGCTTAAACTAACAGATCTATATTATGATGATGAACATGCATGTGAAATGATGTGCATAATGCTGATGGTTTGTGGATGCAAGATGGATGCATGATGGATGCATTGGTGATGTTATGTTAGCGCGAAGAGAAGAAAGAAGAAATGAGATGATGACAAGAGGATCCAACAAGCTCACATGATTGGTCGAGACTTTAATAGAGATGGTGATGAGAGTGGATGATGCTTCACTTATCAAGGATTGGGATTTTAAAAGGGTTAATTACCTTATGTTTGACAACACACATAGATACGATATATCAAGGTATAAAGAAACAGGATGGTGTTGTACCTAGTGCGATGGACTCTGAATCGACAAACAAATAGGAATATTATTGTTCACACTTGAAATATGGAAACCTTGCTAGGACGTACCTAACAGAGCAAGTATTCACCAAGTTATTTTACAAGAACGTCCAACAAGAACAACAAACAAAAGGATAATGATCGTTGCCCCATTCCTATCTCTCTAAATCCTTTGTTGGGATATCATGGAGAGGTCCTTGGAATGAGCGCAATAAGATAAATCAAAAGAAGAGATCAAGTACGCAAACAAGCCAATGTTCTTCATACCTCTAGCCAAAGGGATTTGTTTTGATAGGATAAGAATCCAAGTGATATCCAAAATGATGCCCATTGTTAGAATGATTTATCCTAGGACATGCATTGTATAAGATGATGATGCGCTGATAAGTTGATTGATAGGTTGTTGATATAAGGTTGAATGGCATGTTTGCGAATGATCAAGAGTTTGATTTTGTGTTCAACAGTTTGTTGTTTCGATTTTGTTTTTATGATTGAAGTTTGCTTTTGTTGATTGTTGTGATTGCTTCTCTTTATGTTGCCAAAGGATGAAGGTGACGATCAATTTATTATGGATGATTGATTATTGCGGGTGGATGAGAAATGGGATGGATGGATTTTTTCAAATATTTGGATGTTTTTGACATTTTTAGAAATTTTTAAGGCTATTTTTGGTATTTTTCGAGATTTTTACAAATGTTTTGATTTTTGAATTTTACGATGTTTTGGGATTTTCTAAGATTTTATGAATGTTTTTGGATTTTTTGTTTTGGATGTTTTGGATTTCTTTTGGTTTTTGAATGTTTTGGATTTTCTGATTTTTTATGTTTTTGGATTTTGTGTTTTTTTTTTGTGTTTTTGATGTTTTTGAATTTTTTTTGGATTTTTTGAGGTTTTTGGATTTTTCGCATGATTTTGATGATTTGGATATGGATATCAATGATCTATTTTGGGATTTTTTTGAAGACCAAGCTAAGGTTGACTGTTCAGATTGATGGATTGATGATAATGATAACATTATTGAGGATACACAACAATGCAAGGATTTGATTGATCAGGATTGATGATGATAACATTGTTGAGGATGTACAACAATACAAGGATTGATTGATTAGGATTGATGAGGATAACATTGTTGAGGATGCACAATAATGCAAGGATAGTGTTAAGAAACACAATGATCGGGAAGGATATCCCAAGATTATGATGGATTGATTGGACTCGATTGATCAAGATTGTTGAAGCTTGGTTTCAAAAAATAGTTGTTCTAATGATTTGATGTGTTTTTTGATGTGAAAATTTAGATGCAACTGATAATGATTGCTTGGAATGATGTTTGATGAAAGATGAAGACTAATAAGGAACATCTTCTTGTCAAAATATGGCATGGGCTAGTGATTCAGATTTTTTCCCACAAGTGGTGGACCAATTTCATTTCATGTTTGCCGATGTTCAGATCACCACATAAGTTGGAGGATATAGATCAAGATTTATTCATGAAGCAAGATGCAAATATCTACCCCAGTGTCTAACAATGTATGGAATGTCATGGATGGATGCTTGGATAGGTGTATGGACGGATGGATAGGCATTATCTTGTGTTAAGCTAAGGTGTTCAGATAAAAAAATTCTCATTTGGATAATGCTTCATGGCTCAGATAATGCTGGGTAGGATAGGATCAATGAAAATTATCCATGTCAAGATGTTTACTGTAAGCAAGCATAAAGTGTGCACCAAACTTTTACCAAGATCAAGATAATTTGGACTATGGCTAGAGATGGATAAAGATGGATTGGATAAATTTTTTATGGATGAATGAATTTATTATGGATGAGATGGATGGAATGCTAGTTTTATTATGGATGGGATGAGACGCTTTCACCTGAACTGGCGCACGTAGATGCTAGATTCTACACATGACACCTGCTTGCCAGGTTTTGATTATGGTACCTGTACAAAGCGCCACCATAGTGATTTTCACTAGACGACATTTTTTTTTCTTTACTATTTTCAATCCTTTTTATGATTTTTTTTGGATTTTCATATTTTTTGATTTTTTTGGTTTTTCTAAAAGATTCATGCTGAACCACCTAGTGGTGTCGATGTAGATGCTCCTGTCATAATGTGCAATCAGTATCCTACCTGAAAAAGTTGCTTTGATAAGATATGTGCACTTGAATGCAACTTTTGGGATTCCTAATTTGCTTTGTTGATATCAGAGTTAACTTTGTCTCAGTGTGCACATCACGATAGAGTGCCTTCAAAATCCTCATGATGAAGGGTCAATGTGAGAATTGGATATCATGCGTGGAGGCATGGATGGAGCATGTTTAGGGATAAAAGATGGATTGGTTCACAGCTTGGAATCTTTGACTCTCCAAACTTGGGAAGATGAGCAATGATGGGTGGATACGAAAGTGTGCATTGAATTAGGACCAACTGCTTGATACACTTTGTACATTGCTTGAAAAGCCTACTTTTTCTTTTGTGGACATCTTTGGTGGATACTTTTCCCTTTTTAATTTTTCCCCATAGTTTCTTTGACTGATACAGTTTGATAGGGATAATCTTTCTTTGTATGTTTTGGTATCCATGTGTATTTTATTTGTCCATTATGCTTCTTAGCTTCTTTTGCTTTGATAACATCTAGGTTCATACTTTGATTCAAATATTTTCTTTGATGTTGGTCCCAATTAGTGGATGGGATGATGGGTGGATGAAAATTCATGGTGTGGCTAGTTGTAATATTATAAATGGTTTCAGCATAAAGATTCTTCATGCTCCCTATGTTGATATTTGCTTGAGACAAAGTTGCCCCCAGTATAGTGGTAGTAGTGCCTTCATAATTTGATTCTACTTGTTTCAAGAGTTCCTATTTAGAGTGCATTCTCTGATAAATGGCCATCGTAGATGATGTTATTTCTATTGGATGCTCTGCTGACTTTGGAACATCCTATTCTATCTGACTAGTGTCCTTGAGTGGATAATGCAGTATATCTTCATACATGATGTCTTCAGTCTAGATTTTTGATGTATCTAATCCTAATGTTGACAACTTTGTTTGGTTGTAGGAGTCAATAACCTACTCTTTTTATGTAATAATATCAGGAGTAAAGGAATCTTGTTATGAATGAAGATCATCTATGTGTCCCTTCACAAAAATCATCTCATGGGTAGATGGGGGAGTATGTGCTACATGGATATGAACATCTTTCATAGATAGGAGAGTGTTCATTAGATTATTGTAGTATCTTGGAGATGTGAATTCTTGATCTTGATTAATTTCATAGTTGCTTTCGTCATGCTTTGGATCAAGTTCTTGACATGAGTCAGTTTGAAAGGATGGATTGCTTAGAAATAATTCTTGGATATCTTCATTAGGCATGGGAAGTGGCTTAATATCCTCAAGTTTCAAGTTCAGGGTTCCTTCAATATTTGTAACCATGAGGTCAAAGGGGGTCAACATGTCTTGGAAAGGACCATTGCTAGACTTTGGTGAAAGATTTTGATCATGATTTGGAATAAATTCTTGAGATATGTACTCTAACTCATTAGGTGATGTAGAGACATTTTCAACATGATTATTGGTTGATGGGTCATGCATTATGTCAATAGGATCAAATAATCCTAACACTCCTTGAAATAGATCACTAAAAAGTGGCTCTTGATGTATGGTGAGTTGGTCATTGAATGAGGTGGAAACATCTTCAATGTACTCATTAATGGATAGATTTTGAACATTTTTTTCACCAATTGCGGTGGAGAGATTGTGAATGTCTTCAACCATAGGGTCAAGCAATGTTGAAATTTCTTGAATTGGATCATTGTTGAGTATTGTTGGTAGATTTTGATCATGATTGAAAAGTGATTCTTGATGTATGTTAATTTGATCATTCAATGAGATGGAAACCTCTTCAAGGTGTTCATTGATGGATAGATCATGGCCATTGTCCCCAATAGTTATCATTTTTTATGTTTGTGCTTGTGCTTGTTAGGCAGCTTGAGAGGCTTGTTGCACTTGTTCAGATTGTGTTGCTTGTTGTGTGGCTAGATGTTGTTGGATAGCCTTTTGGTAGGCCTAGTGAGCTTTTAGTGCAATGTTATATTGTCTTGCTGCATTTGGTTTTGGTGTTAGTGGTGGCAGATTTAGAATCATGTTGGACGGTGCTGTCATAATAGTGGTTTACAATTCCTAAGAGGAACGAATTTTAGCTGAAATCACATATTTTTAGAAAATATAATGATTTAAGCCTTAAAAATTTCCATTTTAAGGATTCCAATTGAAAAGGGTTTTATCAAATCACCTTAGATCAAACCCCCTTGGATAGAACCTCGCTAGTTTTAAACCATACCTATAAATGCGTCTCCTTTACACCTATCAAAATGCTGATAAAAAATCACTTTTGATTTAGCTTTTATGGGATCAAATGAATTCATTTAAAATTTATTTCAAATGATTATGGTATTCCTTAGAACAAGCTATTCAATGAATATAATTTTAATATGTTTTTTTTTTGTTATGTATTTGTTTTTTAAGTTTTATTAAACATAGGTTTTTCATCGAAAATGAATTTCTTTGTTCTTCACATGTGGAAAAATAGAAGATTATCAAAAAAAAATTAAAAAAATATGAGTGCACCAGATATTGAAGTCCTTGATACAACAAAAAAAATTTAAAAATTGACATATACAAAAAAAGTTACGCGTTATATGGTCGCTATGTCTGAATTATAATTTGTTTGACTTTGAAACTTGATTAAGGAAAAAATATTCAATAAAAAACTATCTAACCAAGTGGAAGAACTAGATATCAGAGTTAAAATCTAAATTTGAAAGAATTAGAATTTTATCCTTCATGAAAAAAAGTTATCGTTATATGGTGTGCATCACTTTTTAAAATGTTGTTTTAAAAAAAAATCCATTTGGCGGATGGAAAGAAGTGCAATTTGATTCCAAAAATTTTGAAAAAAATATTTTTAGAATCTACAGACAAAATTTGATGAGACTCTAGTTTGCACCATCTTCAAATTCCTCACAGTTTAGCCGCTATAGGTGCCTGAATGTGAAGATTCAGTTAAAAATAATAATTTCAGTGTCCAGTTTGGCCAAAAATTGTAAACCACTATTATGGGATCACCCTAGATGTAGTGACAAGTGTTTGAGATACGCTTGGAGTGATCATGGTAGTGAGGGGTTGAGATGTGATAGGCGTGAGAGTGGTGGTTGGAATGATTGAAGGGATAGTGATGGTTGGAATGACTGAGGTGATAGGTCATTGGGATATCATGTTTTGATTTGTGGGGATTGATGTTGTCATTTGATTAGATACCATTTGTTGGTGTGATGTTGATGGTATATTCAAAGGATTTGATGTGATGGCTCGATTGGTGTTAGGTAGATTGATTTGGATGGAGTGATCGGTGCTAGGTAAAGGGGGAAGCCCTAAACCAAGGAATGATGTTGATATGGGTAATGGTGGTGGAGATGTCTCTTGGCGCTATGAATCAACTATTTTGGTAAGTGTAGCAATTTGATCTCGCCAAATTTGATCTTGATTTTGATCTTGACTCCCTTGATATAGTTGATTTGGTTTTTGTTCAAGCAAATTTGGGATGCATACTTTTGTTTTTTGAATGGGATAATGGACAATGTTCTAATTTGGGATGATGTTCAGATTTGGCATGATAGGTTTAAATTGAACATTGTTGATGTTGGGAATCGCATTGCCTTGATTTAGGTAACTGTGATTTTGCATGGTGTTACCTTGACTTGGATTAATACACAAATTTTTTAACATCTTGTTTGGATTGTGAACAACATTTGTATGATTCACAAACATATTTATCCCAAAGTTTTCCAGATTCATGTTTTGTAAAGTTGTACTTGGTACATTCACATTTGGCATGTTGGGATTTCATGAGATGACATTGTTCATTTGAAGGCTCTTGCATTGATTGTTTGGTTGATAGATTTGTAGGTTTGGACTTAGATCTACTACCGGGAAAGGTGTTCCAATATTTTGACTAGGCATACTCACATTTGTTGTACCATTGAGGTTTTTGGGAGATGATGATCCCATGTACATATTGTATAAATGTGTGTTGATAATCAATCCGCTTTTTAAGGCTTTGAAAGTTAATTTGATTTAGATTACTCATGATGTATGGATCAAGTTTATATTCCATGTTCCTCTTATTTTTTGACCTTGTTGCAAAAGTGACCTCTAAGGTTCTTAGGACCAATGACAAGATGAAGGATGAAAAGGGGAAATGATATGAGTGTTGAATGTTTAGGGACTTTGGATCAACGCTATACTTAGGTTTTTATTTTGATTGGTTTGATTTGGGTAATGAACTTGTAAACCCTAATATGTAAGATGTTATCTTAGGATGAACTTTTTCAAAGGATTGCTGATTTAATTAGAGGTATGAGAAAGGATGCATTCCCATACTCCTAACTAAACAAGGTGATTTTTGGTTTGATGATTTACCCAAGTCTAGAATGATGTTTCAAAATATTTAAAGTTGTTTAGTGAGATGGGATGATAAATATTTGGGATGTATGAAGTGTTTTATTTGATCCTAAATGAGCCTAGGAAGGACTTGTTTACAAGACTAAGATAGTGAAGAACGTGCTTTTCTCTAAAAGTAACTCAAAATCAAAAGATCAATGTTTGCATGCAAACCATATGACCAAAATAGAACAAGAACATTTGTGGGGTCCAATTGATTCAATCTTTTCTTAATGGATTCTTCTTACCACAAGCAAACTGAATCATAAGCAATATAACATCCTAGCTCAATTGGTATGTTTTTCTTGATGGGCTTGCCTCATGCCTTTTGTAGTAGAAGAGATAATTTTACATGCAACCAAGGGAAAAATATAAAGGTATGTTAAGAATGAAGTCTTAACCTCTATATTTTAACTAAGATCAGACATGGCAAGTAACTTCTTGGAATCTAAGTTCCAATGCATCACTTTGATAAACTCGTTGGATGGACTGGTTGGTTACTACAAACAAGGGTTTTAGTTCAGAATTTCCATTCATGGAGATTGACCCATATGGCGAGAATCCCCTTTCAGATACATCTCGTTGGAGCCAACCTGTGTGATACTAGCGTTTACTCCAATACCCACATTTATATCCCGGTTGGAAATACTCTTGGCTTTAGAGTGTTACTGGTTGAGTCATTCCCTTGGGTGAGTACTTTTTCCCCAAGGAAGGCCCTCTAAGATAGACAAAATTGAGCAAACTTATTCATAGTTTGATCAACCTTCATTTAGAAACAAAGGGAGAACACATGCAATAAGTTTACTCACACTCGAAAAGTGTTTTGTTCAATTCTAGTTCCCAAAATGAAGTGTGGAGGCAATATTTTATGCAGCTTAATGTCATCAATCAGAATTTTGGTTCTCAAGATCATTGTGAAGCGCGAGAGAAGTGCATACGCCTTCTTAGATGAGATTACTTTGCATAAGAGATTATGAAACATGAAAAACACATGTTCATATTAAGCCTCAAAGCAATGATGAATTCGTTTTAAGCACCAAAATGAAATATGAGTTAGCCTCAAATAAAAAATTAAGGCATGCGACAAAACCTCCAAGCATTTTGAAATGTTCATTTTAAAGCCAAAAACCAAAGATGAGTTAGCTTAAAACAAAAAATTAAGGCATGCGACAAAAGCTCAAAGCATTTAAAAACACTTTTGGGTTTCAAGTTTGATGCTTAAATATTTAACTCCAATCTTGCATTCATTTTTGCTCAACTCCAACTCTCGATTTCAATGTTGATTTCACCTTTTTCGTTTGTTCTCCTTTGTCATTTTCCTTTTGATTTTCTTCATTTTTAGATGAATAATAACTCATGATGAAATCCCTTCACATAATTTCTACCATGTTTCAATCCCAAATGAATAATCACTCATAATGAAGCACTTCTCACAATTTCAACCATGTTTCAAATCCCTGAGAAGTGAACATATGTTGGTACAATAACGTGTAGGAATAGAAATCAAAACAGTCTATATTCTAGAGGAATGCTTGTCACTAGAAATGAGAAACAAACACCTTCTAATTCGAATGAATTAATTCCATCTCCATGCCTATATAAGAAACCAATAGTTAACCAACAAAATAGGTTGGTAAAAGCCTATACAGACATAGGAGATTGTAAAAATCTAAAAGGCCACAAAGAATTTTGTCGTAAACTCCTCCGCAATGTATTGACACAACTTGATGTCTCAGAAATGGTCGTTAATGATGATAAAAGAGTTTTAGTTTTCATGATGTGTAATGACGTTTTCTCATACGATTCTGGCAATAGAGATCTCAAGACCATTGTAAGTTGAAAAACATAGTGATACGTTAAAAAAGATGAACAGAAGGTTAAGAAAAATAGAATTTAGTGCATCCATTAGTAGACCATTTAAATGGTTAAACCTTTTCAAAACTATCTAAGAAACAGAGACAAAACCGATATGAGTTCTATGTAAAGGTCCGCAATTATCAAAAAAAGGGTTAAACCATTGCACTTTACAAAGGATACTCAACTAATCTTAAAAAAATAGAAAGACTTTGAAATACAATACTCACATCCAATAACCTACAAATTCATAAATTTACACTTCAAAATCATTGGATGTTGATAACAAACATTAGAACTAGTGACTATTAAAATACCAGCAGTGCAAACTTTGCATGTATCTATGAACATTATTATAATAATCTCTAGCAAACATCTTTTCGAACAGCTCTCAAAAGCTGACTTCTAAAATAAGAACGGAAAATCTATAAAAGCAATCATTTCTCTCCTTGGCACTCCAAGGCACAGGAAACAAAACTTCTTGTTTTTTGTCAGAGGAAATCCTTCTAGTGCCATTTTGTAGATGGTGAAATCTGCAGATTGCTAAAACCTCCAACACACACACACTTAGTATGGTTAGTTGCTAAAACAAAATAGATAACATCGCTATGAAATAATACATCAATGCTTCCAAATGCAAACAAACGACAAAAGCAAGCTAAATAAGCACCTGAAAAACATGAAGTATGTTTATCTCATAGTCGATTGGTGCTTCTATGGAAAGAAGCTCTTTCCTAGTCCTTTGCTAAGCTCCATGATGAAAATGATATAAAAATGCTTATGAGGATGATATGAGGTGGGAAAAATCAGTTCTCAATTGAAGAGAGTGACTTTGCATTAGCTTTGTGGATCCAGTTGTGTAGGATTTGATGATGAATGAATCCTTCCATTTATAGAATATTTTGATGAGAGAAATAGCCAAATGGATGAATGTGGGACAAAGATTTAGCCAATGAGATGAGGCCACTTGTCAAGTTGTGATAGGATGAGGAATAAGCACATTTTGGTCAATGTGCCAAAGAGGGGGAGATTCAAATTTGAATTTGAGAGTTAAATGCTAACTTTGACCTTTGGAAGGGACATGTAAGAGACATGTAAGACCTATTAAATGATTTTTTGGATGCACATTTAAACTTGCTTTTGAATTCAAATTTGAGAGAATAATCCTCAAAGATGCCATGTTGATGGAAAATGCTGATTTTATAAATGAATTAAAATGATTTATTGGTGCAAGTGGGAAAATCTAGAGGATGTGATGGGTGGTTAGGTTAGGCTAATTAGGATTAGATTAGCTTAAATGATGTTTAGATGATTTTGACCCTTTTGACTTAAATATTTGGATTTATTTAAATAAAAAAAGGATGGAAAATGTATTTGGAGATTTAATTAAATAAATTTTGGTTTATTTAATAAAAGGTTGATGTTTTATTTATTTAATTTAAATGAACAACCTTAGGAATGAAATTAACGAGTTTAATTTACCTGATGAATGGATGAAGGTGAACTAAGTTTACTTGATGAATGGACCTAATTAAATGTATGATGCTAATTTTGCATGTCTACATTGACTATCTCTTACTTAATGGTAATGTCCATTTTTCTCCAAGATACACTTTGTTTTCAAATATGAATCTCTCAAAAAACTATACAAGAAGTCATAGATCTCGTGCTTTGATACCATGTTGAAGTTGCTTGTGAGCCCTACTACTCTTGAAAATTATCTACAACAAAAACACTCATCGTATGAGGAGAGAAAAGGGAATTAATTATGCTATTGAACATTGAGAAATGAACTAATTAAGGTTATGTTTAGGATCATCATGGAAAAAATAGGCCCTTAAGTGGCAAAAAGTTCAGAAAAAATAGAGTTAGGCAACTTGACATAAAAATTTGAATAAGTTATCTTTATTATTTCAAAAATATGTAAGAATAGAATCTGTAGCAAATTGAATGTAGTTTCTAAAATACCATGTTTATTTTAAAAATAAAAAAATCTATTTGGTGAAAATTTGAAATTTCAATGCAGTAGTACTTAAATTTTAGGGAAAAAATAAGAAGTAGATGTCTGTCTGACCACCCTAACCACAATAAAATGATAGTATTTTTTTATAATATTTTAGATATAAGTAGATGCCTCATGTTTGGATGTGATGCATATTTTTTTGTAATTTTTTTCTAAGTAAATAATTAATTATGATTTTTTTATTACAAATTTAAAAAAATATAAAAACTTGTATGTCTAACCACCTTAACTTGGTCAAAACATCATGAAATTCAATTTTTTTTTTTTTAATCCTATAGTATGTGAAGCATAGAATGTAACGCATGTTTTAGATTCAAAAAATGTGATAGTATTTGAAAGCTATAAATGTTTTTCAATGAGCCTATCAATCAGGGCTTTAGTTGTAATTCAAATAAAAAATGAATAATAATTATTTATTACATTCAAAGTAAAACATAATTTATATTTGTGGAAAGCTAAGAATCTCCTTTAAAAACACTTTTCATTTTATCAATTTTGGGTTAAAAAAAAGTCATCAGCCACATACCCTACAAATACCCATCATATTGCCACTTTTTGTCCCATCGTGATCTTGCACATACCCTTAAAAAAACATCTACACTATGGATGTTTAGTTAAGGTTGTTGATGACAATGATGAATCGTGAATTTTTACTAAAGATAAACAAACCATAGATGAAATTTTAGGCAAAGATTAAATTAAGTCATAAAATGTATTTTCATCCTATTTCATGAGACAAAAGAGCACATGACCTACATATATAAAATTATCAATAACTTTATTTTAAGTGTAACAAAGTAAAAAGGGGACCTAAATAATTATTTGATTACTAATTAAATAATCAATTTATTGCCTAATCCATTCTAGTGGTAGGGACTATGACAAGGGTGAGTGTAGGCTCTTGGGGGTCCAAAAAGTGGTGATATGACCCAAAATTAGTTGATGGTATTTTTTTATCCAAATTTGATGAAACAAAAAGGGTTTATTGATAATTTTTTTAGCTTTCTACCAATATAAGATATGACTTATTTGGAATTAAAAAGATAATTATTATTGATTTTTTACATGCATTCTAACTAAAGTCCTAATTGATAGAATAATTGAAAAAAATCTATAACTCTTAAATGATATCACATTTTTTGAATCTAAAAGATGTGACACACTCTATGCTTCCCACACTATACGAATAAAAAAGTAAAAAATTGATTTTGATAATTTTTTGACCATGTTATGGTGGTTAGACAAACAAGTATTAATATTTTTAAAAATATTCTAATAAAAAATTCATAAATAATTATTTACTTGCAAAAAATTATAAAAAATAAAATGTGGCACATCCAAGGATGTGTTCTCTACTTATATTTGAAGTTTGAAAAAAATATATTATTTTTTTCTTGTACTTAGGTTGGTCAAACATACACCTACTTTTTATTCTTTCCTAATATTTTACTACTACTATATGGAAATTTCAAATTTTCACCAAATAGATTTAATTTTTTTCAAAAGAGGACCAATATCCTAGAAACTACATTTCATTTTCTACAATTTTCTTACACATTTTTTATTTATTATGTTCATAACATATTCAATTTTTTATGTCAAGTTTCCTAACTATGGTTTTTTGAATTTTCATTGCCACTTAAGGGCCTTGTTTGGACCCCCATAATGCTGCATTGACCCACAATATCATAAGGTTGGTGAAAGAAGACATCATCAAAGATATCATAATGTGGTAGAGATTGTATCAAAATGAGAAATAATAGGTTAGGGAGAGGAGGGTTCAAAGGTTAGCAATAGGATAAAGGTTAAAAGAATAGGGTTGGTAGAGAGGAGGGTAGATATGGTGTAGATGTGGGTCAATCTATAAAAAATATTGTACACACCTAAAAATGGTCACATCACAATAGTCTAGTAATTAATTAAATATTTTTTAATATTTAATTAAATCTCTGAATTCAATCTACGTATAAATAAATCTAAATAATTTATTTATATTGTTCATTCTTTCATATCAATTAAATAAATAAGTTTATTTCATAACTTTTCTTATCCATTTCTTAATTAATTAAATAAACATTATGATTTATTTATATTAATTATCATATAATCTTAGCTTGAATATTTTATTCAAATAAAGATTAAATATTCTTCTCTTCTAAAATTCTTCTAAATTCCATTCACAATTAAATATTCCAAATATTTAATTAATTCTTCTAAAGTCTATTCACAATTAAATATTCCAAATATTTAATTAAATATTCTAATGTCTATTCACATCAAATATTTCAAAAATATTTTAAATCCTCAAATGCACATAAAATTAAATAAATTTATTTATTTACTTTGGATTATCAACAACCGTGAAATAACTTCAAAACAGAAAATTAACAAATTTCTCTATTTCTAAGCAAAGTTGTTCC
Source organism: Sequoia sempervirens (assembly GCA_007258455.2). Classification (NCBI taxonomy): domain Eukaryota; kingdom Viridiplantae; phylum Streptophyta; class Pinopsida; order Cupressales; family Cupressaceae; genus Sequoia; species Sequoia sempervirens. The sequence continues at coordinate 399,233,995 of VDFB02271358.1, read as the reverse complement.
CATGGGTTGAAGGAAAACCTCCATTCTTCTCTCCAACCTCCCAACATCTTCCATATTCCTCTCAACCTCTCCATCTCTCACCATTCAAATTTACCAGACAATCTCACAGCTTTTGATCTTTACCAACCAGGCTCTTGCCTGTAAAAATCTATAAAAGGGATTGCCGGTTCTTTGAAAAAAAAAGAAGCTTACATATAGGAAAAATATAGTCAATCAACCTTCCAGCATCCATAGCCTCTAGAATCATAGCATAGCGTAACTTAGCATATTAGAAATCCATTTCATGGCCTATCATCCTCATATCATAGCTTCAATAGCATCTATAATCTACAACCCCTGTGTATATCCGTATATCAATATTTCACTCCACCAGCATATAGGATAGAGAAGTACTCTCCCTTTGCATACTCGTTCTGCAGGTTGCCATTCTGAGAAGCTTTGCTTATACAATCTAAGAGCAGCAGCTTAAAAGCAAATCATTGGAGATAGAGGACAATGGAATGATTCTGAAGAAGCTCTATTTGATCTCTTTGATTTCATTTTATTTAGCTTTCTTTAGTTTAATGTTGCATTGGTGTGTTTTTGTTATCTTATTTTCATACTAACATTTCCCACACACATTTTTGGCACCCACTGTGGGGCTACTGCCCCAATTTTAACATCTTTGCATAGATTTTTCTAAAAGGTTATGGCTGGAAAGAGCGTATTAGCACATAAAACACAACTCAGTGCATATCACACCCATTTTAGCACTCTTTAACTCTGTTTTAGCACTCATTGCAGGTTTTTCAGTGCCCATGAAGGATTTTGTAGCATCCTTTAAGGATTCCACAACACCCTTTAAGGATTCCAAAGTGCCCTTTACTAATTATGTAGTGCCCTTTACTGATTCTGTAGCACCTTTTAATGGTCTTGTAGTGCCCTTTACTGATTCTATGGCGCTCTTTATTGTTTTCATAGAGCATTTATGTTTTAGCACTCTTGATGTCTATTTTAGCGTAGTTTTTAATTTTAGCATATAATTTGTAAGTGTGCAACTGTAATTTGTAACTTAAGTAGGATTTGACTGGATCCTATACGACCACGGCCAGTAAGAACTTAAAAAAAAAAAGAATCAATCCTAGGATAGTCACTTAATTAAAAAATGAAGCAATCCTAAGATAGTCACCTCATTTTCTATTTTGGATTAAAAAGAACTTCATGTCTTTGTGAAGCAATATCTTCTCCTAGCATAGAAAACTTTTTATTTGGGCTTAAAATTGAACTCTTGCTTGCTATGATTAAACGCTGATAGGCCTATGCTCTTCCCTTAACTGGGTGATCAAAATACCAGACTTGCCTTTTCAATTTAATACAAATTTACTGCTTTAATTACATCCTTTAGAGAGCCCGCTCTTGTTGGAAAAGGTACTCACCCAAGAGGAACGACTCAAGTGGGTTCAAGCCAAAGCCAGGCTATTCCGCCCCACTATAAAATTTAAAGCAAATCTAGGGAAACCCTCTTTTTCTGGTAGTGTGCAAGATAACCATCCCCAAAGCCTTTTTTCTAAAGGTTGGGAGGTCTCTTGAGGGAGTATATCATTTGCCACACCGAACAAAAAACCATATTACAAAGTTTAGAGCTAGTGGCTAACTTGTCAGTTTCTGAACATCATAATAATCACAGTGCAGGTGAGGGAAGAATCTACCCCCAAGATACTCACCATATAACTACCATGGACCGTTTGCTCAAGGGATCCACTATCCACTTCTATCACTCTGAGTAAGCACCTGGAAAAGACAAAAACACGGGCGCCCCTTCGGGGTTGACATTGTTGTGTGAGTCGACGCAGTTCTAAGATGTGGGTTGTTGATTATTATGGTGACCTACTTGAGTACTAAGAGTGAGTCTACTTGAACTATCTATCATGTGTAAAACCTGTCAAAACAATTTTTGAAAAACATTTTTTATCATACACTTAATGGTTAGTATAGGACTTAAAAACAACTATTTTACAACTTGCTTGATGTGTTTTCAAAACATTAATTTAGTAAAGATCATCCAAAAATAACAATTACATTGATTACTCTCATGTTAAGAGATTGGAAATCGACAACCTTTGTTAAGAAATCCATTCTCAAACGAATCAAAAAGCCAAATAAACCACTTAGCTACAAGAAACTATTGAAGAAAAGATGATTCTTGTACCAAAGTCAAAAGGTTTTACTTAAACATAGAACCTTTATCCATCAATATCATGACTGTGTTAGAGGTTTCAATGATGATTATGTTGTAGAACCGTTATACTCAAGAGATTTCTTTCAAAGAAGATCCCTTTCTCAAAGGAACAACCACAGTCACCGTATTCATTCTTCTTATATCCCCCAACCTGCAATTGAATATTCCACTCGTTTGAATCAATCTCTTCAATAGAGAACTCAATCACATTAGGCATTTATCACAAATACATCTTTTTACGAAGCTACGATCAAACTTCATAAAGTGCAAAATCATTTTTCTTAGTATTTTGTTTAAATCCCCACAAACAGAATTTTCATCCTTTCAATTAGGGAAAACACGAGCTAAAGACTAGAAATATTTTAAAGTCATAGAATCTTCATTCTATCCTGACTTTAATATCCATCAAAAATTGGACTCTTTCATTCTTTTGATCAAAAATTAGTAGAATTTGAGGCAAAGCTTATGCCTGTTGTCACGAGATCTCGAAAGCACATAGAAAAAGATGAAAGAGAAAGTACCACAAGCAAAATGGGTGATAATAGTGAGAAAGAAGACAATCCATTTCATACTGAAGAGTTAACAGAAGAAAAACTTCAAGAAGCAGAGCAGGATCACCAATTCCATACTCTTATGGAAAGGATTTTAGAACGAAATAAAGAAAGATATTTTCTTTCATTAGCTAATCAAGGAGCCAAGTTACCTTCCGATTTTGATATAGAAAGGATTAAGGAGAATCCTAAAACTCCTCCTAATGATTTTAGTGCCCTTACTCAACAGATAAAAGAAGTATAGGGGAAAATAAAGGAAATGCAAGGGGGTGCAATGAATAAGTATGTTTTGGATGACATATCTCCTTATCCATTTGATAGGAGTCTTCAAATGATCCCTTCTTCAAAACATTGTGAAAGCCCTAAATTTGATAGGTACAATGGAAAAATTGACTCCATTAAACATGTGAGGGATTTCCGAAATATGAGTCTAGAATTTGCTTATGAAGATACCTACTTAATGTGATTGTTTCCATGAAGTTTCGGTGGAAAATCCATGGAGTGGCTTTCCAAGATCACTCCCCCCATCAAAACCTTTGAGGAGTTAATAAATAATTTTATATCACAATACGCCTACAACATCCAACACCAAATAACCATGCTTGATCTTTGTAAAGTGAAACAAAAAGTAGGGGAATCTTTCACTACATTTTTGCAAAGATGGAGAAGATTGTTTGCACGATATTCCCATCCTATTCCTGAAAAGGAAAAGATGGATATCTTCATCAATATCCTAGATCAAGAATTAAGCTACAAGTTTAATCTTCATTGTCCTCCTAATTTTGAAAAATTGATTGAAAACACAATTACCATTGAATGGGCCTTGGTCAGAAGAGGAGTGATAAAACTTGATTATCTGAGTTCATCCAACCATAACAACAATGATAAAACAAGGTTTTGGAATAGAAATAAAAATGTTGTCAATGATGGTATAGTGGATGCAAAAAATCTATGAACAAGATCATCTATCTTCAACCTATCAAGTGCTTGACGAAACAACCAACAAGGAAATACCAACCAACAAGGAAACAATAAACAACAAGGAAAAAAATCCAACCACAAGAGCATAACCAATCACAATTCCAAGGATAATCATGGTAATTTCAATAACAATCTTGGAAATACCCAAACATCAAATCCATCCAGACCTTCATTCTTTTCAAATAGATAGAATTTTACCGCTTTGGGTCAATCTCTTGAGTCTGCTCTCAAGGAGCTTCTCGATAATAAGGTTATCACCTTACCACCACAAAGAGATTATGAGCCACGAGTCAAACCACCATCATGGAATGACTCGTATTATTGCAAATATCATCAATGTAAAGTTCATAGAACAAATAACTGTCAAGCCTTGCGAAATCTAGTACAAGATTTAATTAACAATGGCACCATCACAATTGAAGGACATCATACCAATGATGATCATCAAGCATTCAAAGATCCTTTACCAAACTATCAAAAGGGGGAAACATTAGATACGTAAGCGAAAATTATAAATAATGTTGAAGACAACATAATCTGCCACATCTATGCAGATGATCAACGGGTTAATGTTATCAAAATCAAGGAAAAACAAGAGTATCAATAGGTTAATGTGAATATGAGAGGACAAGAAAAAGTTGTCCTAAAAGGTAGTTCATCTAAGGTAGCTATTCCTCCTCCAAGTCATTATAATCTATTTGATCAATTGAGATAAACATCAACTCAAATTTCCATCCTTGAACTTCTCAAAATATCCCCCGTACACAAGAATATTTTAGAAGAAGCTCTTGTAAACACAATCGTAGACACAGATTTGGATGTAGAAAAATTTCAAGCCATGGTGGGACATTTATCTTCCCCCACTTGTCTTTCATTCTCTGAAAAGATGATGCCTCCATGACACATCCGCATAATTCATCACTTTATCTTGAAGTCATGATCCATAAACACCAAATCAGACATGTCTTGATAGATGGAGGAGCTAGTTTAAACATTTGTACCTTAAAGCTAATACATTCCTTAGGAATATCAAAAAATTCCATTGATCCATGAAGGAAAATAACTATCAAGGCATATGATGATGAAGAAAGATCTTCTAAAGGACTAATAATGATACCTATCAGAGTGGGACTTATTGTGAAAAATACCTTTTGTCAGGTTCTAGACCAGGATCTTTCCTATAACATACTTTTGGGTTGTCCATGTATTCATGATATGCAAGAAGTACCATCAACGTACCATCAATTCCTCAAGTTTCCATATGATGGACAAGAAATCACTATACAAGCTGACTATAATAGCACCCAAACTTGTTCCAATCTCTGAGCAACTCAAGATGCCTTTGTGCTACACAATAGGGAGGCTCTTACTGCTTCTTCTTCCAATCTACAAGGCCAATTGCAAGAATTGACAAAGAATCTTGATAGGAAGCTACATTTAAAATACAAAGGAGTAGGCAAATATTCACTATGCCTTTCTAGCTGACCTCCTTCTCTGAGGTCATATGATCAGCCAACCCTATCAAATCAAAAGATCACAATAGCCTCTACATCCCAAGCTTTTGTGCCAATCACAAAGTTTGATGGAAAATTCATTAAACCTAACACCACTGAGGAAGAAGCCGAAAATAGGGATATCCTAAGTTGGCTATACAAAGATGAAGATGAATCTCTCTTGCACATCAAGTCACCTACTGATCAATAAGGAAAAGGGTATACTATCATGCAAAGAATGGGCTATGAAGGAAAATGTCCTATAGGAAAAAGAAAAGAAGGAATCATTGAGCCAATTCAACCTATTTCAATACATCCAAAAGATAAAATAGGACTTGGATATGGTAAAGATACAAAAGAGTCAACTTCACAGCAAGCACAACAAACTCGTGAAGGAGAATCAATTTCAAATAAACCCCATGAAGATGTCACTCTACAAAAATTTTATGGACCATTTTTCCAATTGCAGAATAGTTCATACACTGATTCTAATGAATATGAATGGGACACCATCTATAATGATTAATTTTGGAGATACAAACAAGTTGATACCATACACAAATATGCACCCATTCTCATACAAGGAGAAAGCTCGGGAACACAATCACTTGAATTTGAATCATGATATGACAATAACTCAAGTGAGGATGATTTAGATTTTAATGAGATTGATAATCGACATAAGAATACCATCATAGACCTTGTCCATCATGAAAATGACAACCATATCGTGAATTTGACAGCTCAAGACCTTACCCAACCTAATGATCCCATACCTTTAGTCTATCCAGAACTTATTGATTGGGACAACGATGCACCTATCCATATCCCTACATTTCATGATGATGAGGATATTCTAAATTTCCTTTGTTCATCTAATCAAGAAAACAAGTGTTCCATCAAATAATCTCATACTCAAGATTTTGATAGGGAGGGTGTCAAGTTTCTTAGCTGCAAAATAAATGAAATAAAAGATAGATCTATCGGTGAAAACCAAAAAATGGCAGTGGTAGATCACAACAAGAGAAAAATAAAGAGAGAATCTGATGGTGAAAACCTCTTTGAGGCACTGAAGGATGAGAAACTTGACACTCTTCCAAAACATTATCAAGAAAGATCTTCTATTTTGATTGAGCCCACAGAATCAATCAACATAGGTACAAAAGAGAAACCAAAAATCTTGCAACTTGCAACATCATTAATAGTCGAAGAAGTACAGAAATTTATAGAGTTCTTGAAGGAGAATCAAATCAACTTTGCTTGGTCATATGCCGATATGCCAGGTCTAATCTGATAATGCATCATTTATCTATAAACACAGGGGAAAAACTTGTGAAGTAAAAACTCAGAAAAATGCATCCACATGTTGCATTATTGGTTAAAGAAGAGTTAATGAAGCTTTTAGATGTTGGATTCATTCGGTCTATTGACTATGCAGAATGGATCTCCAATATCATACTTATTTCAAAGCTAGACGGAAGGATTAGAATTTGTATATATTTTAGAGATTTGAACAAAGCATGTCCCAAAGATGATTTCCTTTTGCCAAACATAGATATGATTGTTGATTTAATTGCTAGCCATACAATGTATTCATTAATGGATGGGTTTTCAGGATACAACCAGATAAAGATTGCACCAAAGGATCAAGATAAAACAACGTTCACATGCCCTTGGGGTACCTATTGCTGGAACGTAATGCCATTTTGGTTAAAGAATGCAGGAGCCACATACCAACGAGAAATGACAACAATTTTTCATGATATGATGCATACATTCATGGAAGATTATGTCGATGATCTCCTTGCCAAATCCAACACAAGAGAAGGACATCTAGAAATCTTATCAAAGATCTTTATTAGAATGGAGAAGTTCAATGTTCAACTCAATCCAAAGAAATGTGTCTTCGGTGTTAAATCCAGAAAAATCTTGGGATACATTGTTTCAGAAAGGGCATAGAGGTTGATCCTGAAAAAGTACAAGCTATAATGGACATGCCACCACCACTAAATATCAGTCAACTCCGATCACTGCAAGGATGCCTACAATCCATTAGGAGGTTTATAGCTCAACTGGTAGAAAAAAGCTTACCATTTACACATCTATTGCATAAAAATGTCCCATTTAAATGGGAGGAAAAGTGTGAAGCAACATTTAATCAGATCAAGCAATGTCTCATAAATCTACTAGTCCTAATTCCACCAATTCTAGGAAAGCCACTTATACTATATATTCCAGCAATAGAAGTATCTTTGGGAGCATTACTAGCACAAGAGGATTCTACAGGCAAAGAAAGGGACATATACTATATCAGCAGAATTTTAACAAGTCATGAACTAAACTACACTTTCATTGAAAAAGCTTGCCTAGTAGTAGTGTTTGCTTCTCAAAAGTTGTGCCACTATATGTTGGCTCATACAGTTAAGCTGATAACCAAAATAGATCCACTAAAATACCTCTTAAGTAAAGCTACCTTTACAGGAAGACTTGCAAAATGGGCAATGATCTTAAGTGAGTTTGACATTCACTATGTAGATAGAAGAGCTATAAAAGGACAAGTCATTGCGGATCAATTGGCCGAAGCACATTTACAAGAAGAAAATGTTGAGATAATGGATTGCATAGCCCCTGAAGCTTCCAGAATCTTCAATGAAGGACTTTATCCATGAAAGATAATCAATCATAGAGAGAAGTGTTGCAACAATGGAATGCAGAATAAAGATTCTATATTGATATGATGAAAAAAGATGATTTACAAATGAGCAAGATGCCTAAATATAAAGGAAAAAGAAAACCCTATCTAGATGATTTTTAAAAGATTAGATAAGATCAAGAAGGGATCTTATCCTAAAAAATAGGAGGGAAATATATATCCTATATCTTAAATGATTTATTAAATGATTTTTTCTAATAATGCAACCTAGTACTTAATTAATTAAATGAAAGACCTAAGTTAACTTATGCCAGTGTAATAATTAATTAATTACACTAACACCCCCACATAAGTTCAACTTAGGGAGCAAAATGCAATGATTATGCAAGATGATGATGGGTCCTTGCTACGAGGCCATGTTAGGTACCCATGTACATGAAGATGCAAAAAAATCTCCCACAACCGGAGAAAGGGGGAAAAACCAAGTTGGAAGAAAACCCCTCCCCTAAAAGGAGATAAAAAGCAAGAAAGATGGAAGAGTGAAGTTTGGAGGACTCAACATTATCCCCCCAAGGACTAAAACCATCACATATATCCAAAAATGTGGGCTAGATAGCCTCCCCATAAAGGAGAGTAGTCCCCTCTAGAATGTCTTCAAGACTAGTGTGAAACTGAGTAGCCAAGTTAGATAGACCTCAAGAGAACCCATCCATGTACCACAAGTCTAAAGAAGTAAAGGTATCCATCCCTCCTAAAACAAAACTCAATTGAGAGGTGTCAAAGTAAGAAGATGGTGCCATGCAAAGATCCAAGACAATCCAGCCAGCACAACCCTGGTGAGGGGAGGGTGATGATGTGCTTCCTACCCTTGAGTTTGGAGAGTCATAAACAGGTTGAGCTTGATCCCAATATTTGGTGAACTTGTATACCTTGGAATGATGATCAGGTTGACCATAGGCAACAAGGACATCAAACCTATCTCTGATGATAGCAAGATCAGAAGTGAACTCAATTTTCAATCCCTCCTGAGCAATTTGATAAATAGACAATAAATTATGAGCAGTATGAGGAATGTAGACAACATCTTCCAACATCCTTCCATCAAGAACAACATCACAGATACCAGCAACATAGATAATATCTGCATTTGTTGTGAACATTCGATCAAAGGTTGCAGGCCGTAGAGTATCCCACAAAATATGTTGTTGAGAAGAAGTGACATGCCGAGAAGCACTAGAGTCAAGTACCCATCCTTCTCTGTTATCAACCAAGGTAGTTATCAAAGCATTCCCCTTTCCAAGATTGTCAATAGTAGCAATGCCAACAATACCTGATGATGACTCTTCATGAGAGGGGGAGTGAGGAGATTTGACTGTAGTTGATGGGAGAGAGATATTGTGATCTCTAAGTATTTGTCGAAGCTCATGTATCTCTCTCTTCAAATAGGTATCCTCAATGTGACCAAGCCCATTACAAAAGTTACACTTGGGCCTCTTCCTCTTTGGCTTGTCTTCCTTATGCTGAGATGATGATTCAAAAGAAGCTCCTGACTTTGATTTTCCCTTATGCTTACCCTTTCCTTTTGATGGTCCTGCCACCAATGCATGTGACTTTGTGGATGTATCAGCCTGATTAAGCTTGGACTGCTCTCTAGTTAGCCTTTCACAAAATGTCTCAAATGATGGCATGACAAAGATAGTACCAAGACCATCCATGGTGGAATAGAAAGAGGTAGCGAAATAGGAAAATGAACCTCTTAACTTAGATAAAATCATGAATATGCACTCTTTTTCAAACTTATCTTTGCCACACCCTGAAAGTCGATTCCTTAAAGAATTGAACCTTACTGGATAGTCTTCAATGGAAGGAAATTGATCAACAACAAGTGAAGCAAGTTTAGCCTCCAATTGCAAAGCTCAAACATCACTAACAGAACCAAAAAGATCCTTAAGCTTGTCCCAAACCTCCTTGGGAGACTGGCACCCCTCAATATGGAAGAATAAAGAAGTAGAGACATGTACAACAATGAGTCCCATTGCCTCTTCACACTTGATCTGATGCTAGAATTTCTCATATTATTTGGTGAGATTAGGCTGGGTCTCATTCAAGATGGACCAAAGTCCCTTAGACCAAAGAAGTCTTTGCATACTAACCTTCCATGTGTGATAGTTGTGAGGAGTAAGAATCTCAAATCCTATGTCATCCATTGGAGAAGAACAACAATCTAGGACAAATATTTCTAAAAAATAAATCTGAATGCAGATATTTGATGAAATACCAACTAAAGTGAAGCTTCTAAAACAAATTGAAAAGCTAGAAAGCACCTCTAAACCCAAAAAATTAGGGTTTCCACTTCAACTAAGAATAAAATATGATAGGAGTAGGATATGGAAAAACATAGCACACCACTAGAAAGTAGACACAAATACCTTTCCAACAATATATCGTTTGTGAATTTTTGATATGGTATGTGGAAGATATGACCTCTAGAAGATTTCTGCCTGATTGGATTGGTGCTAGCTAACCAGGTGCAAAAATGAAGCACCTGGGGGCTTAAAAAAATAAGCCCTGGGTTGTTGATAGGACTGTGCACTTAGCGCTCAGTTTTATAAAAAAAAACCACTTGATGGGTGGCGTCAGAGTAGAGGAATTGGGCAGTGCAATTGGCAGAGGTTGCACCACTTCAGAGATCGATGGAGCCCCTGGTTACTGATAGGACCAGGGCTAAGCGGCAGTGGCTTCATTCAATGGTTGGCACCAGAGACTTCGATGGAGACTTTGACGGTGAACGCTGGTCGGACGGGCGGTGGCCAGAGATGGGCTATCATTGGTGGTGGGGACGGATGATGGCAGCGGTGACGCAGAGGGTCTAGCTGACAACTCTGCAGAGGTCGAAGTATGTCGATGAAAATTTAAATATTGCAATATAAATTACAATTTAAATTCAAAAATGCCAATAGAAAAGGCTGACGGTGGAAAAAATAACTATAGCCACAGGAAAAATAATTAAGCCAACTACTTATTTAAATACTAGGTCGCCGGAAAAGCAAATTTTTTGCCCAAACTATTGAAAAAACTCATTGAAAAAAGCAAGTTTTTTTTATTTTTCTAAAATTTTTTTTGCCTTGATCGAGGAATGAGAGGGAAGATTTTTCTGCAAATATGTATGGATTTGTACAAAAAAACGCAAAACACAAAATATACCTCAAAGGCTCCTGGTTGAAACTACTCTGATTTTGAAAAATGAATAGGCAATTTATGGGTTTTGAGGCCTTCTAGACGCAATGGAGAGGTCGAAGAGAGCCTGATCTACGCCAGAAATCAGCTTGGCTCCTAGGTAGAGCCAACTAGCCTGCAACATAAAACTCCAAGCCTGCAAGAATCTTGCACTCCAACTTCTTGGATCAAGGGTTGATATTTCAATGGACTAGCTCTGATACCATGTTGAGATAATGGATTTCACAACCCCTGAAGCTTCTAGAATCTTCAATGAAGGACTTTAGCCATGAAAGATAATCAACCACAAAGAGAAGTGTTGCAACAATGGAATGCAAAATAAAGATTCTATATTGATATGATGAAAAAGGATGATTTACAAATGAGCAAGATGCCTGAATATAAAGGCAAAAGAAAACCCTATCTAGATGATTTTTAAAAGATGAGATAAGATTAAGAAGGGATCTTATCCTACAAACTAGGAAGGAAATATTATCCTATATCTTAAATGATTTATTAAATGATTTTTTCTAATAATGCAGCCTAGGAATTAATTAATTAAATGCAAGACCTAAGTTAACTTATGCCAGTGTAATAATTAATTAATTACACTAACAGAAAACCCAATGCACATTGAATTTCTTGATGCAGACATCTTCATAGCAACAATTAAGAAATCATGGACATTGTACTTTGATGGATCTTACACACAACATGGCTCAGGGGCAGGGATTCTTTTTGTCACACCTGAAGGACATACCATCCAAAAATCATATTGGTTGATGTTTCACTGCACAAATAACATAGTTGAATATGAAGCATTGCTCATAGGAATAAAGATAGCATTTGAATGGCAGATTACAGAATTGCAAGTCTATGGTGATTCACAACTTGTCATTAATCAAATCAATGATGATTATAAGACTAAAGATGATAAGTTGCTACCTTACAAGAACATGGTGGATGATTTTAAAAGGTACTTTATGGCAATCAAGTTTTCACAAATCCTAAGGATTGATAATAAAGCTGTAGATGCAATGGCTACAATTGCTTCCTTGTTACAATTATTAGAAAATAAAAAACGGTACGAATTCTTGGTGGAACAATTGTTTTCTCCCACCTATGATAATCCTGAGACCCAAGTCATATGCCATTTAACCGGTTCTGATTCACCTTTATATGGCAAGATTTATACCTACCTGAAAAATAACATTTTACCTCCGGACTTATCCCGAAACCAAAAAAAAAATTTCATACGCCAATCATCCCGCTATACCTTGATCATCGATATCCTTTACCGATGTGGTCTTGATGGTATGCTCCTTCTATGTCTTGAACATGATGAATCTGAACAACCCTTACAAGAGGTTCATGGTGGTATTTGTGGAACTCATTCAAGTGGTTTAACCTTAGCCAAGAAACTTGTTAGAATGAGATATTATTGGCCTACCATGGAGAGAATCTTTTTCTTTTTCCAAGTAGTGTTCTAAATGCCAGATCCATGGGAATCTTATTCATGCACCTGCACAGGAACTGCAGCCTTTCACTCTGACATGGAATTTTTCTCAATGGGGACTAGATCTTGTTGGAAAAATTCATCCTTCATCATCAAATGGGCATAAATTCATCATCACGACTACATAATATTTTAGAAAATGGATCGAAGTTGTTCCTCTGATGACTATGATTGGTCAAAAAATCTCTTCATTTATCCTAAAGTACATCATCTATTGATATGGAATTCCTAATTCTGTAATCACTGATAATGGGAGGCCTTTCAAGAATCAAGATGTTGATGAACTTTGTGAAATATTTCACATCCAACATAGATTCTCTACACCTTACTATCCACAAGGAGATGGTCAAGTAGAAGCTTCAAAGAAAACAATCTTGAAGATCTTGAAGAAAATAGTAAATGATGTCGGTCGTGATTGGCATGTCCAGTTAAATCTAGCTTTTTGGGCATACAAAACCAACATTTGTACACCAACAGGAGCTACCCCATATGCCTTGGTATATGGAACAAAAGTGATCTTACCATTAGAGGTTGAAATACCTTCTCTTAGGGTCTCACTCAAAGGATTGATAAATGATGAAGACTACCGAGTATCTTGTTTGCAAGAGCTAGAACTATTAGATGAAAGATTTCAAGATGCAACTGATCATTTGAAGGGTTATCAACAAGCTATGTCCCGTAGCTACAATCATAGAGTTAAACCATAGACATTTCAAGTAGGTGACTTAATCTTGAAAGAAAATCCACGCAATCAGCAAGACAGAGAAAAGAAAGGAAATTTTGAATGAAATTGGCTTGGTCCATTTGTCATCATTGCAACATACGGTTCTGAAGCATATTTGTTATCTACATCAGAAGGGGACCTGTTTGAGGAACCGAACAACAACATTCATTTGAAGAAGTTTTATGATTGAATCAACAAATTAAGAAAAAGTCCTGAAAAAATACATAAAAATTAGAGAAAGTCTTGAAAAAATACATAAAAATAAAAAAAGTCCTGAAAAATACATAAAAATCAGAAAAAATCCTAAAGAAATTCACATGATCTAAAAAAGTGCAATAAAAATAAGTGGTGAAAACCTGGCAAATAGGCACTACTTGTGATAAAAATGGGCTCCTCTATCTATTAGCTTATGTCTTGCATTCACTTTACGACATCATCTATCCATATCTATCATATCCATATCATGCAATGGAAATCCTTGTGTTTCATCATGGATTGATGAAATTTGAACATATCTATAATATTTGGGTTGTGTTTACACTGGGGGTGGAAACACAAACTAAACAAGAGAGGGGCAACGATATTTTAGAACATCACAAATGGACAAATGATGGTTTGACAAAATGCAACATACATTGACATCAAATCAACCACAACACCCAAAACGATCACTCAATGCCAATGACATCAAACAACATAGTCAAAACAACATTAATCAAAACACAAACATCAATGTTGATAACCAAGTTGGATGATCTTAATCTGAATAATGTTTGGAATACTTTAGGTGAAATTTGAATTGTTGGTTGATTTTCTATCATATCTCTAGAGAAATTTGATGATGTATTGACCCAAAAAAGCGAGGAAGGAGTATGATTTTTCTTTGTCTGATGTTTGTGAGTGAATCATTAGTACTATGAAAATTGGTCGCGAGACATGCTCTACTAAGTATCATTGATGACATTTCAAAATTTGCATGGGAAATGGGTTAACTCTTGTCTATTTATGCAAGCGATACTCAGGTTATCTGGGTTCAAATATACCTAGATGCTTGTATTATCTTGCTATATCAAAAATCATGAAAGCAATACTCAAGTCATCACTGGTGCTAACATACCCTTTGATGCTTGTATTAAATTTCAACATTTCAATGCTCTATGATGACACAAAAATCACAAATAAGCTCTTAGAATGGCAATATTGTATAGAGACCCTGCATGGTTAGTATAGATTACATTGATTCTAGAATTTTCATTTTGCATTTATAGATTTTTCCTAAAGCTGGAAAAGTATAAAAGTTTCATATCTTTCCAATAAATGACTAAGTATATTTTGACATTCACAAAAACATCATCACATACATTTTTCATACATATTTGCATCAAAAAATCATTAAAAAAAAAAAACAAAGCATATATCATAATAAAAAAAAATTCATGGGCATTCATACATTGTACCTTCCATCATTTCACATTCATATTCATAAAATCATTCATTAATAGATTGCAATCATCTCATAAAATTGCACTTTCATTTTCATATCTAAAAAATCATGCATATATATACATCATGAGCATGAACATCGTGAAACCGTCACATAAAACATCATGCATATAGAAAATAGACATACTCATCACATGAAAAAATCATCACTGCATATCATATTATCTCAAAAATGAATGTCAAAATATACAAAGATGTTAGCTATGGATGACATAACATCATCCAAAATGGGATCATATCAGTGTGTATATAGATGTCTCAACAAAAAATTGATAACACATCATATAAAAAGCACTATGAAGTGATATCCTCTGATGGTTCTGGTCTAGAACCTGTCCCACTTGCACTTGATAAACCTGCTCCACCTACCCCTAATGATCCTCCTGGAGGTAATGGTTGGGATACACCCTTGCTGGTAGCCCGAGAGTGACTATGTGTAGACCGAGACTGTGTATAACTCATTCTCTGCTCGGGTGGCACTACATCATGATACCTAGTCCTATAGAACTCTGTCTCTCGGGTGGCCCTAGTCACCTCTCTCATCATGTCACCAATTGAGGTATCTGCTGTTGCTCTTTGCAGACTATCAACTAGGGCCATGGCCTGCTCACCCTATCGTCTGGCTGGATCTCTCTTAGCTATCACTGACGTCAACTGTCCCTATAGCTATGTAACTAAGGCCTGTGCTTGTGCTAATTGACCCTGTAAGCTTTGCACTCTACTCTGCAAGGTAGCTATCTGACTCGGCACCATTGGATCTATTGAAGATGATGGAGCTGAATGTCTCATCCATAGTCCACCTCTGCCACCACCTCTACCACCACCTCCTCCTCCACTATCACCTCCACTCTCCTCATCACTAAGTACTACCTCCATCCCCATTTGACTCATCATCATCATCCTCCTCGGAGTCATCACCCTTTGAAGCCGCCTCTCGCTATTGCCTATGTCCCCGTATATGTGGTCTTTGCTCTACAACTAGAGCGGTAGGCTCGTTGGGATCAAATAATCATGGCACAAGATGTTCCAACACATATTGACCATACTTTGGAGTCATCCCCCCGTCAAGAATATCAACTCTGTAGTCCCACATCTGTACTCCCAAACTGGTGAACTCTGCTATTGATACATCATATGCAATCCATGGACCCCACATTGTAAGCTCCTGCTGCCGACGCGCATAAATAGAAGAACCCTATGGAATACCCTGAGGCTGACCATACTGTCACCACACTTGACCAAGAAGAAACCTCTCAATAATCCTAAGAGTATGACCAATCAAATATCTAGAAGTAAAGACAAAGGGCATCTCCCTAGCATCCTTTGGCCATACCTCACAATCTACATAGGGCCGCCAATATACTATATCAAGATCATCTAGAAGACATTGCCAATGATCCAATTTTCTCAGCCTCGGCTGAGCAATGACATTGATATATCTAAATCTGTACAGTCAACTGACAGGCTATTGTCCACGAGTCAATGGTCGCATAACGACAAAGTGTTCCCATGCCCATATCTATAAAAGCAAACAACCAACAGCTAAACTCTGGCCTCGACCATACACAACATGGTGTAGCTCATCATATAAATGTGGAAGCATGCATGATCTCCAAGCATATCGTGTACCCTGCATCACCATACTCTCAAGTACACGACCCCACTCAACTGCAAAGCCCTTTGACCTATGGTCAAGGCACATAACACCTCCAATGAAGCCTGCAAGTATGGATGGTAAGGGTGCATACGAATCTGTCATCTCCACCCATGAGATATAATATCATACAATATGATCATCTCTGAATATCCGCCTCAAAGCATTAGTACCTCCTGCCTCCCAGCCGTCAAATCTCACTATCTCACCCATCACTAGAATCTTCAAGATGTGATACAAATCCTCAAGAGTCACGGTAATCTCTCATGTTAGAAAATGAAAAGTGTTTTTGTCATTGTGCCACCTCTCTACAAGTGTTGTCAATAAGGCTCTGTTGAGACGCACCTCAGGCATCTCAAGTAACGAGGTCAGTCTGCATGCCTCGATCGCATCTCTATCCTCTTGTCCAAGCTGTGGAATCAATCTCCATGTCTTTGGGAATCGCTCCCATAACTGCAAGACGCTCAATCTCTCTTGTTGAATAGGAAGAATCATCAATTCAAAGCAACATCAATATCAAATCATCATGACAAATCAATCAAATCTGAATAACAAATTTATTAAAATCCTGTTTGTTTTTAACAACCTTAGAAACAAACTTATCAACAAATTATTTGTTTTTCATCATAATGGAATGAAAACTTATCAAAATCTTGTTTATTTTTAACAACCTTAGAAGCAAAATTATAAACCTATTTGTTTTTCATCTTGAAAAGCAAATTTATCAAAATCATGTTTGTTTTTAACAACTTTAGAAGCAAACTTATCAACAATTATTTGTTTTTCATCATCATGAAAAGCACATTTATCAAAATCATTTTACTTTTAACAACTTTAGAAGCAAACTTATCAACCTATTTTTTTTTCATCATCATGGAAAACAAATTTATCAAAATCCTATTTGTTTTTAACAACTTTAAAAGCAAATTTATCAACTACTATTTGTTTTCCAACGACCTTGGGAACAAATTTATTAGACAAACATCATCAAAATCAGGGCAATGTAATACACAAACAATCAATAAAAAGTCATGCATTTTATCACATTTTATCACAACAGGGGCAATTTAGGTCATCAATTTTTCATCTCACATCTTTCCACGTCAATTTCTTCACATCATCATTTTCAAACAATGAATTGACATTTTAAAAATTATAAAAATAAAAAAATTCCAACAAATCTAAAAATTCAAAAAAAATCACACAAATCAAAATCTTATCAATTCATCGTCTACGGGGGCATATACCTATCAACATTTGACAATCAGCATCTCAGGAAAATTTCAAAATTCTTTGAAGCAATGTGTAAAACACATCACTTCAAAGAGGGGAAAAATGTATACACCTAAAAATGGTAATTAATTAAATATTTTTAATATTTAATTAAATCTCTAAATTCAATCTGCGTATAAAAAAATCTAAATAATTTATTTATATTGTCCATTCTTTCATATCGATTAAATATATAAGTTTATTTCATCACTTTTCTTATCCATTTCTTAATTAATTAAATAAACATTATGATTTATTTATATTAATTATCATGTAATCTTAGCTTGAATATTTTATTCAAATAAAGATTAAATATTCTTCTCTTCTAAAATTCTTCTAAATTCCATTCACAATTAAATATTCCAAATATTTAATTAATTCTTCTAAAGTCTATTCACAATTAAATATTCCAAATATTTAATTAAATCTTCTAATGTCTATTCACATCAAATATTTCAAAAATATTTTAAATCTTCAAACTCACATAAAATTAAATAAATTTATTTATTTAATTTGGATTATCAACAACAACTATGAAATAAGTTCAAAATAGAAAATTAACAAATTTCTCTATTTCTGAGCAAAGTTGTTCCCATGGGTTAGAGACAAACCTCCATTCTTCTCTCCAACCTCCCAACATCTTCCATCTTCCTCTCAACCTCTCGATCTCTCACGATTCAAATTTACTAGACAATCTCATAGCCATTGATCTTTGCCAGCCAGGCTCTTCCCTGTAAAAATCTATAAAAGGGACTGTCGGGTCTTTGAAAAAAAAGAATCTTGCATACAAGAAAACTATAGTCAATCATCCTTCCAGCATCCATAGCCTCTAGAATCATAGCATAGAATAGCTTAGCATATTATAAATCCATATCATGGCCTATCATCCTCATATCATAGCTTCAATAGCATCTATAATCCATAGCCCCTGTGCATAATCTATAGACCATGTGCATATCCGTATATCAACATTTCACTCCACCAACATATAGGATAGAGAAGTACTCTCCCTTTGCATACTCGTTCTGCAGGTTGCCATTCTGAGAAGCTTTGCTTATACAATCTGAGAGCAGCAACTTCAAGCAAATCACTGGAGATAGAGGACAATGGAACGATTCTGAAGAAGCTTTGTTTGATCTCTTTGATTTCATTTTATTTAGCTTTGTTTAGTTTAATGTTGCATTGGTTTGTTTTTGTTATCTTATTTTGATACTAACATTTCCCGCACACAACTATCATAGTATTTCTTTACTCTAGGATGATTTATTATAGTAGTGGTCAACATATTATTACAAAAATCTTCAATCTCATTGAATACAAAGGTGTTGATAGTGTTATTTACAATGTACACATTGTACGATTGATGTTATAATTGTTGTACATATAAGTGGCTTGTTTTAAGTATTATTAGACTTGTCATTTTATTGTCCTTGTATCCTAATTCTTTTTGGCTTCATTGATTTAGTGAATTCTATCAAGAACACTAATATGTAAATGTTCCTGAATTATAATTTGATAATTCTCTAAAACTATAACACCTAATAATTTCTATTTGAACCTACAAATAGGTATTAGGAATACCTAAAAAAAATATCTTCATTTTTATCAACTCTAAATAGATTATTTGTAGTAGTGATGAAAATATTTAAAAAAAAAGAAGATGTCAATTCCACTCAATTTTTGGTTGTTGAATGATATTTTTCTATTGACATGCCATGGTCTCAAAGTAGCACCATAAAAATATACTATTGGTAGGTAAATTCTACCAAATATCTCATGTTTGAATTTATTTGTATCTAAGTCATCACTAAACAATCTTTCCCTTTGTCTATAAGATATTGAAATTTATATTTCTAATTTAAAACATCTAATTGTAGAATGTGTATGTGTACAATGATAAGAAAATATAATAATTACACGAAGGTGTTCCTTATATCAAGTGAACCACCTACTTTTGAAAATCAACGGTTGAAAATTACGGATAAGGATGCAAGATGATTGAAATAATCTCAACCATCAAATTTTCTAAAATATTAAAAAACATAATATATAATTAAAGAAAAAATAAATACATTCTTATTAGTCTTAGCTTTAAATTAAGAAAAGATAGGATAGGAATTATTTTTTCTTTTAAATTTTTTACAATTTTAATATAGTTTATATTTATTTTTAATCTTTTATTTGAAATATAATTTTAATTTTTTTAAAATAATTTATTTAACAATATTTAATAATAATTTTTATTTGTTAATATTGAGTTTATGTTAATATTTTTTGTGATATATGGGTATGTGCAAGATCATGATGGGTCAAAAAGTGGCATTATAATGGGTATGTGTAGGGTATGTGGCTGGCGACTTATTTTTTACTCAAAATTGATGAAATGAAAAAGGTTTTTAAAGGATATTCTCAACTTCCACCAATATAAATCATTCTTTACTTTGAATTTAATAAATAATTATTATTCATTTTCTATTTGAATTATGACTAAAGTCTTAATTGATAGGTTGATTGGAAAACATCTATACCTTTTAAACAGTATCACATTTTTTGAATCCAAAATATGAATCACATTCTATGCTTTTCATATTATAGGATTAAAAAAAATTAATTTCATGAAGTTTTGACCAAGTTAAGGTGGTCAGACATACAATTTTTTATATTTTTTAAAGTTGTAATAAAAAATTCATAATTAATTTTTTACTTGGAAAAAAATTACCAAAACATATGCATCACATCCGAACATGAGTCTTCCACTTAGATCTAAAATATTATAAAAAAATATTACCATTTTATTGTGGTCAGGGTGGTTAGACAAACACCTACTTATTTTTTCCCTAAAATTTAAGTACTATTGTATTGAAATTTTAAATTTTCACCATATAGTTTTTTTTTCTTTTCTAAATAAACCTGGTAATTTAGAAACTACATTCAATTTTCTACAAATTCTATTGTTACATATTTTTGAAATAATATAGATAACTTATTCAAAATTTTACGTCAAGTTGCGTAATTTTGATTTTTTTGAATTTTTTGCCACTTAAGGGCCTATTTTTTCCATGATGATCTTGCACATACCCATATCAATTATATTTTTTAGATACATATTTTATTAATATTTCAATTCTAATAAATTAAAAAAAAAATTAGCTATTTATTTAATCATTTATTAATTTTTTTAGACTGCAAGAATTAGGTAGGCCCTCCTATAAACTATAGTACACCTGATAAATGGGGAAAGACCAAACCTCGGGACATCTTCCCCACAACATGATACTTTAACTAATTGAGCTAGGTCCCTCGCCCTTAATCATTTAAATTAACTTAATAAGTTTATTATTTGTTATTAATTTATTAAGTTTATTATATTTATTAATATTTAGATTTGGATATATTTTGATTTTCTATTTAGCTTATTTTATTCTAGTTTTTAATTTAGATTTAAGTTTTAAATTTATTTTTATTATTTATATATTTCTATGAAATTATAAATTATAATTAAAAAATATTAAAATTAATTTAATTTATAATTAGTCATCTTATTAAAAAAAAAATTATTGTAGAATAATTCTATTTTATATTTTTGTTATAATTTATGTAATAAAATCAATTTCAAACCTAAACTATAAATTAAAATTTATAGAGTGAGAGAGAGAGGTAACTTTTGATTAGTCATTTCATGCCAATAATCCAAGGATAGCACGTCATAGAGAGTTATGCTTAGAGTTTCATGTAATTTGGTTAAGGATATGATAATTCACCTCTAAAACCTCTTCGATGTGCTCATTGCATAGTTACAAGGAAAATAGATAGAGAGAGAAATATAGAAAATAAAGAGAGAGAAATAAAGAAATGTAGAGGGATACAAAGAGATAAAAAGAGAGATAGAGATACAAGAATATAGGTACAAATATAATGAAATAAATATGGAGAGAGGAAAAGAGAGAAGAGGAGAGACATATATAGATATATTCACATAAAGAGAGATAGAGTAAGAGATAGACAAATAGAAATAGGAGATAAAAATATATATAGAGGTTGATAGATCAAGAGATAAAGGGGGAAAGGGGGAGAGAGGAGGGAGATAAATAGGGATAGAAAAAAATAGTAAGGGAAGAAATATAGGGAGAGGGAAATAGATAGAGAGAAGAAATGAGAGAAAGATAGATAGAGGAAGAGAGAGATTGAGAGATAATAAATAATATAAAGAAAGAGAGGGAGGGAGACAAAAATATAAAGATCTATCTCTCTTTTTCTTCCAATATCTCTATGATAACTCCCCATATGTAATTATCCCTACCACTCTATATATATCTTCCTCTCTCTACCTCGCTCTATATAACTTCCTATCTCTATCTTTCTATCCCTCCATCTATCCCTTGCTCATTCTCTCTCTCTCTCTCTGTGTATCCCCCTCTTTCTATCTCTATTTTGCTATCTCTCTTTAGATTTCCATCTCCATCTCCATCTCCATCTCTATCTTTTTCTCCATCTCTCTCCCTATCAATATCTCCCTACGTCTACTTACATCTCTTTCTCTCTTTCCCCTCTTTCTTTCCCACTATGTATATCTCTCTGTATCTCTCCTCTTTGTCCATATCTCTCCCTCTCTCCCTCTCTCCCTATCACCCTCTCTTTCTATATTTCTTAACTTCTCTACCCTCCCTCCCTCTCTATCTATTTATATGTATCTATCTTTCTCTCCCCTCTCTCTATCTCTTTCACTCTCTTTATTAATTTTCTATATCACCTGGACTTTTTCCATCTCTCCCTCTTCCTGTCTATTTATAACTCATTATCTCTCTCTCTCTCTCTCTCTCTCTCTCTCTCTCTCTCTCTCTCTCTCTCTCTCTCTCTCTCTCTTATTTGTTCCATCTCTCCTACTCTCTCTACCTCTCTCTATATATCACTTCCTATATCTTTATATTTCTCTCTCAATCTCTTCATCTTTCATTGACTCCCTCTTTATATCTCTATCTTTCCCTCTCCCTTTGCCTCTCTCCTTTCATCTCTCTGTTTATATTTATATCTGTCTGTCTACCTCTCTCTCTATCTTTCCCAATTTATCTTTATCTCTCTATCTCTCCTTTATATCCCTATTTTCCCTCTCCCTTTCCCTATCACTTTTTCCATATCTCTCTAATTCTCTCTCCTCTCTATTTCTCTCCCTCCATCAACCTCCCTCTCTATCTATTTATACATATCTATCTCCCTTTCTACCTCTCTCCATATCTCTCTTACTCTCTCACACACACTCCTTGTTTCTCTCTCCCTATCGCTAGCTCTATCTCTATCTCTATCTCTCCATATTTAAATTCATACATATATTTATCTATCTCTATCTCATTATCTATCAATCTCTCTTTACCTCTATACCTTTCCTCTCTATACCCCTCTCTATTTATCACTTCCTATCACTATATTTATATTTCTATCTCTACCTCTCTCTCTCCATATCCCTCTCATTCATTTCCATCTCCATCTCCTTCTCCATCTGTTATGTAACTTCCTCTTTATCTCTATTTCCTTACCCCTTTCTCTCTCTCTATCATTAGCCTATTGGTAATGGAGCCTTATTATCTTCCCGATTCAAATGTTTTGTTTTAGTTGTGTTCGGATACCTATAAGGAGATGCATATTTTATTTGAAGCTATCACATCTCCATTGAGACCTTTGTTGGACAAAAAAAAACATTTTTTAAATAGCCTACCAATTGACCTCATGTATACTACACAAATGTATATAGACAATAAACCAAAAAATTCCCTTATTGACCATCCACACTTCTTTGGTGTACCCATTAAACACCAAGATGTGATTGCTAGTTAAATTATTAGATAATAATCTATGAAGATATTATAATAAGATTATGCATGAAATATTGTTCTAATAAATCATGTAGTGCTTAATTTGTATTAGTGTAACAAGATAATGTGTTGAAAATTGTTCCAATAAAATATGTGGTGCTTTGCTAGACATTTTTGATGGGATATCCACACTATGACAATAAATCTTCCTTGAATGAAGTGGGAGCTACTTAAAGAGGGCCTAATGTCGAGCACCAACGAAACAATTGGAATTCGTAAGCACTTTTACTCTCGTTAATAGGTGGCTCATAAAATAAAGCAGGTAATGAGGATAAGAAAGCAAAAAGAGAAAACAAAACAAAACAAAATAGTTTTTTTTTTACAGAACATCCGATGAACATTAAGTGACATGATTTAAAGTTCGAGGAGTCAGGAGGGCGTCCAACCATTTCAAAAGTGGATTAACGATGTGCATTGAACTTGGTCCATGATGCTTCTAAAATATAATTTCCATAAACATGGAAATGAAAACAAAAAGGGCAGAGGACCCACACTCTGCGTTTAATAAGTAGCAGATGAAAGCAGGTTTCTTCCAAATTTTGTTGGCCTTTATAAAGGGTCAATATGAAGGATTGAAAAATAAATTTCATAAACTTCTCGTTAATTTAAAAAACCAGGTGAAATAACTGCTCCAAACCCATAGATGTAATGTGTATATAATATGAAAAGTATATTGCTAAAAATATTCTGACAAGAGAATCTGCAAATCATGTACTCAGGAAAGTATTTCATAACAAATGGTGTTCAGTTATTTGTCAGTTATTTGCATTGTGTTTATTGAAAGAAAAATATTTTTGAAAGAAGAATAATATAATTAATTAAATGAAATATTTTAATAAAATAATTAATTTAGATGGATAATCAGATTTTGACTAATATTTTATGAAATTAATTATACAATTTAAATAAATTATTTGTCATATTCCATTTAATTTTTGAATTATAGAACATGTTGTAAAGGATGTTATATATATATATATGTGGGTTCAATTTAGACAAACATCTTACAACTTATAAATTGTTTGTGTTTAATTATAATTCATAACTGAACTCGTAGAGTTGATATCAGCAAGTGTCAAAATGATAAAGATGTGAAATTGAATCTTGAATTATAGAAGTGAATTGGTAAAAAATATAAGGCTATTGTAAATTGACCTCAACTCCTTGTGCCTATGTTTGGAGAGGAGTCATGCCTATAACTACTACTTTGAAACTTGCTAAGTGGAGGTCATATTCTGCTTAATAAAACTTATAGGTGAATAGATTTAATAGAAATGAATGAAGATTCAAAACAATAAGAAACAATTCAATATCCCTAGGATGGTGATGCTCTTATATGAAACGAATCAACAATAATCCTCAATGATCTAAGCCAATCAGAGATAGTACTCAAATCTACTACCATTGCATTCAATTTGAAATGTCTTTTCATTGCATTAGTTCACAATGACTAGTAAGAGAATGAAACATGAAATCAAATTATGAAATTCAAATTTACTAGTTCAAAATTTAATTTGACATGTGTGAAAATACATAAATAAATTTTCTATTTATAATGAAGATTTATAATTAGATCTATATTTTGAAAACACGATTAACATAAGCAATGACTAGTAAGAGAATGAAACATGAAATCAAATTATGAAATTCAAATTTACTAGTTCAAAATTTACTTTGACATGTGTGAAAATACATAAATAAATTTTCTATTTATAATGAAGATTTATAATTAGATCTATATATTGAAAACACGATTAACATAAACTTATTTGACAACTTGTACCCCAAATATGCCATATTACATACTAGTAAAGGCATAAAGACCAAATTAATTAATATAAGATTTTTTCCTTTTAAATTAAATTTCACAATCGACATTATAAAACTCTTGCAACGTTAATTATACCCATCATCAAACTTACTTCATGACTAAAACGACACTTTTCTTGTTTATTGGGTTAACTTGTAGTAGTTACAGTTCCACTGACACTGTCATTTTCATGGTGGTAGTTAACGAAAGGCAAAATGACAACTGAATGCACGAGCCAAAACGAATGTACGTCCAATCGTTGTGCAGAGTATACAAAGCTAAAAATACTTTTTCAGCTGTGAAATCTTCTTAAACGACTATTAATAAGACAAACCTATGGACCAATTTTAACCAGAACTTTTCTCCTGCTCAGCTCTTGATTTAACAGTTTACGTTTTCAAGGGCTACTCGAGATTTGGTTGCAGGATGAAGATTCTCTTCACAATCAGTCTTTCGTTTGTAACCCTCATACTGTTAATGTCTTCTCTGCTTCATTCCTTCTCCTTAAGTGAAGTACGTATGCTCACAGGGGAGGACAGTCGTCTTCCTCCAAGTTTTAGTCTTAAAGCTGAAGCAGATGCTGCAAGCATCAAAGAGAAAGTGAACAGTCTAAAACCAGAAGGCCTTTCAGTCATTTTTGTTGAGGTAAATGGGCACTCCCATTCTCATGTTGTCACGGTGAAGGTTATGTAAGAATTATAAGGAAAATACTGGAGGATGTTCATGTGAATGATCATAGTCCAGGTATTGGGCATGACAATCCTCCTGCAACTCCTTAGCGCCGATTCTTACACTACTTTTAATATGTTTTCTTGGAATCAGATATGATGCATTTTGTTTTTCCTAGTGCTCCTGCCTATGAGTATCTGGCTTTTAACTCCTAAAAAAAGCTCCTTCCATTTGCTGTTTTGGCCATAGGGGCACTGTTTTCCAAACTGTTTTATATCGACTACGTCAACTGCTATTATTTTTGCTTCCAAGCCTTCAAAGTTGTACAATTTTGTGTGTAGTTCATGGTTGTTTAAAGAAAGGGCAGTAAAAGTTAATGATATCTTGTGGTCCCCAATATGGCAAAACATGGACAGCATTAATGGCGGCTGCCACTATCTCTATTGTTTATGGGTTTAAAATGCTTGTAGTTATCTGCGTTTTAGTTCAGAATAATATATGATAACTGTACGCATTTATTCTCTACGATGGTTCTTTGGCATTTCCTGCGGGAATTGAGTGTCGCCGTGTTGGTTTCAAGATTCGTACGTTTCTACTTTGACTAAAATATGTCTTTATGCTTTCCAAGTGACTGACTTCAGGCCAATATAACTATCACTTGCACTCCAATCAGGTGCAATAAGTACGTTGATAGACTTAGAAAAATGTGCGTGACTGCTGTTTTCCGGTGTCAGACTGGAGGAGATCCCGATGGGGTTCCCCATGTAATAACCTATCGACTAAATATTTTCAAAGATGAATATCTCGAGAAGAATGAAGTTGATAAAATTTAGGAAGAAAGGGCAGATTGTTTAGCATCTGGAAAATATACTAATATGTAATAGCTTTTAGATTTTTTAGAAAATATGTAACAAAAATTTAGGAGTAGAAAAGGCAGTAGATTGTCATCTTTATGTTCAAAGCATTAGCTAAAAGATAATTAGAGGCAATCTCAGAATCAATGGATCATTTTGATTAAAGAGTCAAATTGCAGCAAACATAAACATGTAAAAGAGAAAATAAATGTGTTTGTTTTTTATATTAATTAGTGTGATTCCAATAGCGCTAAAAGCTACATTTACCGATTAAAAATAAAACCACGAGAACTTTTAAAATAGCTACTATCCAATGAAAAATTTATAATTGAAGTTATTATTTAAGAAGAAATAATATGTAATGAAATTGTTATTGTAAAAAGATATAGTTGTTGTATTTGGAGAAATTTATTATGGATTTGATGTTATTGAATTTTTAAAAAAATGATGTATTGTGAATTTATAAAAGATAGATTATAATACAAAATAACTACAAATAATTTATTAGATATGGAATTAAAGAAATATTTTTATTGTAATTAGATTTATCGAGTATTGTATTTTGGATAAAAAAATTATTATATAAAAACTATTCATAAATAATTTCTATTGACCTTGGTTTTCTTATATTTTCTTTTATATTGCAAGGATAGTTCACTGCGAGTTTTTCTTAAATGGTATCCAACTAAATAATGAATGATTTGACATCTTTTTTATAATGCCTCAATCTTTTTTCCAAGACATCAACAATCAATAAATGAATGGACAATCCTTTTGCAATGTTATTATAACACAAACATGTCAAAATGTCCACTTGCTGCTAGAGATGTTGTGACACAATACAATTATACTCATAGACTGTGATGATGATACAAAAGGATTCATTACATGAGCAAGAGACTTAATGATGTCATGTGATGAAATCACCACAATCACAATAGTGTAGATTTTTTCCTAACCACAATGAAAGGAAACACAACTATTAAACCCATCTCTCATGAACAAGTGATAAATGAATAGGAATGAATATTCATTTCATATTCCAAGGAAAATTGATTATAAATCCATTCCATTATTTAAATTAAGACTTGCTCACATATCAAAAATGTAGACACGACATCAAAAACTCAACAATCAATAAATGAATGGACCATTAAATTTTCAAACTAGATAGGCCCTTAACTATCCCACAACTAACACATTCATGGACATAATGATCCTTCTGAAAGATAGGTGATTCTAAATAACACACAAGTCCTCTAATAAATAGTAAGATTGTTAATGAATTAAAACCAAAACCAAATATTTCAAAAATATCATCTCTATACCTACTAGTATATCTGATCATGATTACTAAATTTTCAATTCCAAAGGTATACATATATCTCACAAGCCTAGCAACTAAAGCATTCCCAAGCTAGTTCAAGCTTCCAATGTATAAAACTACATATATTGTAGAATCCTTCATTCAAGAGACATTATAAAATAGAATGAATTATAGAGATTCATTAAGACTTGGATTCCATTTTCGATATTTAAAGTTCATAAAAAATATAAAACAATTTCAACTATAAATTGCTATTATTTAAATGCATGTGCTTTATTTCCTTCTAATGTGACAATAGTGTAAGTGTACATGAACAATTTTAACGCTTATCCATAGCGAAAAAGTTTAAATTTCAGTATGAATGAGTTTAACTAAATCATTTCTATCATAAACTAATCAATGTCTATCATTTCAAATTTTAAAGCATCCAAGATTACACAACATAAAATAAACATTTTATCATATCATTGTAATTATCAAGAGAAAAGATGTCAATCCAATGGAACTTTGATATACATATTACAATATAAATAATACATCCTAAATAGGAATGTTGTAGTTTCAATGGGCTAAAGTTCAATATTATATAATTTTCACTTTAATTGAAACCACAAGATCCGACTTTATATAATTTTCTAACAAATTAAAATTATAAATCTATTATTAAGAAACAAGACTAAACTATTGGAATAAGGTCTCTAGTAAGTTTATGAAAATATAATATATAATTATTTATCTAACAACTATTATATGATGAATATGTGATATTATCAAATTAAATATAAGAATAAAATCAACAAACCATTTGAACACATGATTTATATTGAAAAACTCTTTGAGAAAAAAATCCAACTAGGAGAAAAAGTATGTATTAATATTCAACAGAGTGATACAACCAACACTCTAATACTCTCTTTACATGAATAATCTATGAAAGAACTTTTGTACCTACAAAATACTTTTGTGAACTAAGTATCTCATACCCTCAATGTATATGCACAAAGAGAGGACAAAACCATTAATTATTTACAAGAAAAATGGATACCAAAAACATGATATTATTAGAAAACATGATACACACATTGGAAATAATATTCAAAGAATATTAAAATACTAAATTACTTCACATGGACATCACATGGGTGTAACTAATTAGCCCCTTCAATAGTAATTATAATTGTGAAGGTATCTTTAGTTCCATACTTCTTGACAACTAAAATCTTGAGGTGCAACACACTATTTTTGAAGTGGGAAATTCCTATTGGATCCATCTAACATAAATGTACCATCCACTCCTCATTCCTATAACGTAAAATTGGGAAAGTTTATCTACTAAGTCCAAAACTAATTGTAACTACCACTATTAAGCTCCACCTTATTCATGATCAATATCCATGTTCCATTTGAGTCTTAAATATAATCTATTTTCTCATGACAACCCAGGGCCCCAAGGAAAATATCTAATAGTTTTAAAAATGCATAAAATATGGATAATATTATAATGTACATGGTATCTTAGTCCAAACATTCTCCCACTTGGCATTATAAATTTGGTATCCACGAATTTAGTTGCACTCAATTCATGGGATAACCCCTACAAAACTTGTTTATTCATAGCTCATGAACTCTAACCACACAAAATGAGGTAAATTGCATTGGTCCTTGTGTGTGGTCCCTTGGCCTCTAAAATTCATTCTAAGTATTTCCCCTTTTCGATTCATCAAATTTATCCTTTTGGTGCAAGTTGTGAAATTTAGTTTGTAGGAGTTAGAAAAAAAATTATACTTGTAAGGTTGCTGCATTTTAGCGCCCTTGCAAGTAAAAGTTGCAAAATTAATAAGTTGCAAGGTCAGATTCTTTTGCCGACCTTGCAAGTTACCAATTGAAATTTTGATTGCAAAGTCTTTAAAAATCCCCACTCCTGCAATTGGAACACCCACATAAGTGTCATTAATGTCAATTTAATGACATTTAAAATTATTTTTAAATCAATTTTTTTCATTCTTTTCCTCATTTCATTTTCCATTTGTCCTCCTACATCCACTACGAGTCCATTTGAGACTTGTGAGTTTGATTTGTGTGGGTTTTGTGTTAATTTTCCAACCTCTCAAGTTAGGGTTTTTTTCCATTTTTGGTGTTGTTTTTCTTCTAGGTATGCCATTTTTCCTTCCTTTTTTTGAAGTGCTTTCCATTTTAGTTTTTAATGGTTAAGGTTATGTTTGAATTCAAATTTTGTTTTGTATGTTTTAATGTTTTCATTTGGTTTAGGTTTTTGTTTTTACCTATTTAGGGTTTTTCTTTTCCATTGTTATGCGATTTTTTTCTTGCGGGTTTATTTTTGTTAAAAATGCATTTTTCATTTTATCTATTATAGAAGTTCATTGGGGGTTTGAATCCCCCAATTCATTATTTGTATTGGATTTGACCCATGACCATTTTTAACACATGTTTATGTTTTTATCATCACATGAATCTGTATTTTGTTGCCAATATTTTACCTTTGGTTTGTGATGGTATTCATTGCCAATATCAAACACATCAAAACCCGTCCACGTCTTCATCTATAGGTTGTATTTTTCACCAATTATACATACATAAGATGACTTGATCCTGTGGTGATTTTCACTGATCAAATGCCTAATCTATAACCAAGCTTCCCCATGTGTAGATTTGGAAAGTCTTACAACCAATTTTTTTTGTTGAACTCATGTAATAGTGCTAAAATATTCCACCAATGCATGAGAAGTATTACCGAGGTTGAACATGTGCAATATAGGAAATTTTTTTTGAGGATACATGTAGACACATGAAATTGGCATCATGCATATTTAATTAAATCATATTCACCGATCAATTAAAAAAACCAAGTTTATTTGATTGATCTCCTAAGGTTATCTTTTTAATTAAATAAATCACTTTATTTAATTATCTCCTAAGGTCTCTTCATTTCATTAAGTCAAAGGAATTTAATTAAATGGATAGTGCATCAATTTCCTCCCTTTTGATTTAAATAAATCCAATTATCTAAGTCAAAAGTAAAAATCACCTAACATCCACTTAAGATAGCTAAATCATGATTAATCTAATCCTAATCACCCATCACATCCTCTAGCTTTTCCCACTTGCACAAATAAATCAATTTATTGATTTATTAAATTCTCCATTTTCTGTCAACCTGGCATAAAATGGGAATATTCTCCTAGCTTGAAATCCTCCCCCAAATTGACATGTACATACAACAAAGCATTTAAAGCTCTTACATGTCTCTTACATGCCTCTTGCAAAAGTCAAACTTAGCATTTAACTCATCTTGTCATCAAATTCAAATTTCAAATCTCCCCCTCTTTGGCACATTGACCAAAATGTGCTCATTCCTCAACCTCTCACATATTGACAAGTGGAATCTTGTCATTAGTGGATCTTTAATCCCACATCCTCCATGTTTGGAATTCTTTTATCCTTTTTGGCTATAAATAGAGAGTTTCTCTATTGTATTACTCCTCCACAAATCCACAAGTTTCTCATCTTGATGCACAATCTTTATCACTTATCATCTTGTTCATCATATTATCTAGGAGCTTAGCAAGGATTGGGAAAGGGATTCTTTTCACATCAAAGAAGAACCAATCCACTATGAGATAGGGTTTGATTCATGTTGTTTATATGCTTTATTTAGCTTTTCTTGTTGTTTTAATGTCTTATTTAGCATATCTAACATGATGTAATATTTCATAGGGATATTAGAATTTTTATGTTTTGCTTGACTTCCATGAAAATTCTTGTCAAGGCTTAACATTTTGCAGATTTAGCATCCACAATACACATGTTTAATGTTTTACCAACAATGCAAGGTTGGGGTTTTTCCATGACCTTGAAATATCTAAACTTTTTTCTTTATTTGCAAAAATGAGGTTTTTCACTCAACAAACATAAAACTATTTTGCACTTGCCCATCCCCTTTCATGAAATGTCAAAACTTTCCTTTGAGTTAGTAGAATAAAATAGTTCATCTAGAATGTTTTTGTGTCAAATTTATCTGCTCAAACATTGAGTTGTACCTTCTTTAAATGCACTATCGACAATTTTTTCTAATTGTGTATATAAGAGTAAAATTCCAAATGTTTAAATGTAAGGTCGATGGTTTTCCTTGTACAAAAATGCAAGATCTTCCCAAGTTGCAAAGCTAGGCTTTTTCAGCAACTTTGCAACAAATGAAATGAAGATACATAAAAGCACTCTTTCCATTTGTAGAGGCACTAACTTTTAGTGACCTAGCAAGACAATGCAAAATTTCTCTAACTTTTGGAAATTTTTCTGTTTTGCCTAATTTTTTCTCGCACTTCATTTTTCACACCCATTGCACTCAAACCCTAGTTCACGCACAATCGTTCTATTTTTACCTCTCATTGCAATTTCCAATGTGAAATTTTTCCTAGCACTACAAATATGTTGAACTTTGTCATGGGGTTTCTTTTGAACACACCTTGAGAATTACACACTTGTCTTCCTTCAAGGTCCTAATCAATTGTCTATATCTTGTTAATAAAAGATCCATCACCTAGTAAAGGAAAATCCATGAAATAAAAGTATCAAGGTGTGTTCATTAAATTTTTATGATATTAAGGAAAAAAAAATTGGGCATGTAGACATGTCTGGGTTTCTAGATAGAACAAGTAGCTTCTAAGTGATGGCATGAGATAGATTGTTATGAGTAACATTCATATGGTAGCTACATTCCTTGTAGCTGGTTAGAATCCAAAATTCATTCTTTAGGTGGCATCACATTACAACAGGAATGATATAAGTGTTGGAGATTCCAATGGAAACATAGTTGAACCGTAGATTTTTGGTAGCCACAAGACTACCTAACTCTTCTAGGGTTTTTCACCTAAAAGGAGAGAGTGGGGCCAAAACTGCTAGCTAGGTTCATTCAAATTATGCAATGTAGGATGTTATTATGCCTAAATGAAATGAACTAAATGCAATTAAGTAATGAAATTTTTTGATTAAGAATGCAAAACTAGTGAAATATGAAATGTTTAAAAACACATTTTGTAATGTAAAATCACCTAGAAATGAATGCAAAACTAAACAAAACTGAACCAAACTAAAATAGTGCACTTGGAATAGGTATGAAGATTGGATATAGCATCTGAAATGCTGATAATCATGATTCTCAAGCCTGGTGGGACTCATTCGCCATTATGGTAAAATCAGTCCTAGATCTCCAAAACTGAGTTGAAACCTATTTCTAGCAAAAGGGTATCTAAAAATGCAAAAAACAAAAATTGACCTGGAAGTGGGACTTATTTTCCACCCATGGTGAATGAGTCCACTCTTGAATTTCTAAATATTCAAGAGTGGAATCCAGAGCTTCTGATATGCACTTTTGACTTCTCCAGGTGTTCGCTTCTGAAACTGTAATTTATGGGTCTCAAAGTAAGATTTTGTTGATATTTTGACTTTTTGAATGAAGATAAGACTTTAGCAACCTTTCAACTTGATCTTCAATGATTTTCAAGCTTCCAAGATTCCTAAATCTACAAACAAATAAAATAAGAGAGAGAGATGTTGAATGTTAGGGCATGGGGGTTTGCCTTGGTCAAAACCCCTTTTAGGTAATTAAACCAAAATGATGAAAGAAAGTAATTAAACATGCAACAATGGAATTTATCACCTTGCAATGATATTTTATCTTTAGATTTTGCAACAAAACATGAAGGATCTACCCTTGAAAGTCTGAAAATTGAGCCTTATTAAAACCCTAAGCTGCTTGATAGAAGAATGATGGATGAAAGAATGATAAGAGATAAAATATATGAAATGAGGAGAAAAAAACTTATTTACACACACTTGTGCCTTATTAACACATTGATACCTTGTCACAGGTCGACATGAAGCAATATTAAATTTAAATTTCACTTTTTTCCCACTCAAATGTTAAAATTAGGCCAAATGGGACTCATTCACCACACATGGTGAATGGGTCCCACCTAGATGGGACTGATTCACCATGCATGGTGAATGGGTCACACAGGGACCATTTTGACAGCTTAGATGCTAGGAGATAAGGAAATAAGGTTAAAAATGCAACTTTGTTGGGTATTTGATCAATTTAAGCCTCAGGATGCACAATATAGGTTAATAGGGGCCTATTAGTGATGATGTAAATGTCAAATAGGGCTTGGGACACAAAAATCGATGTGAAAGTGTGATTTGAATACACTCTACAACACTAAATGATGCCCACATAGCCTAGGAAGACACAAGAACCAATATGAATGTGAAAAACGCATTACAACACTAGTTTAACATTAAGTTTAATTCAAAAACCTTCTAGATTGATGTAATAATGTTATTAAACACATTTATAATGTTTAATTAGGGAGAAATGAGTTTATTATGTCTTGAAAAGCGTGAAAGTCCTTTACAAGTCTTTACAACACCTTTACAAGATGTCATTAAAAGCATGCTATTCAATTTATAAGGGTCCAAGACCTACTGTGGATGCATAAAATGACTCACAACACCTGAATCAAGGCCTCATTAAGTCCAATTTATCATGAATTAATCCCATTTCAAGCAAAGGGTACTTTTTTCTATGGCACATTTAGCCCCCACTTTAGTGAGAGGATGAACTTGCTTCAAACATACACTAAAGTAGCCATTAAGGAGAGATCCTCATGTACAAATGTAGATGACAAAGAATGAAAAAGATCGAGGTAGTCAAGCCCCTAGGATCCAAGATCCTAAGTCAAACCTCCAAGATATGAAATCATGCAATGGAGAGAATTAAAGGGAAGAAAAATAGGGTGGAAAAGATGTTCTACCTCTGGGGCCACAAAATATTAGGTCATCCATGGGGTGAGTAATCCACAATGTGCTCACTTTGGGGCCACAAAACTTCAAGTTGTCTACTGGGTGAGTTGTCCAAAAGATAAAACATACACTAGTTGGTATGCACATAGGTGGCTATGGGGAAAGTCATGCCTCAGAATGGGATTCCTGCTCAACCATATCAAAGTTATACCTCCTGATAACTTTAGTAAGGCACCACAAAGGAAAATGGTTTTTGTAAAAAAAAATTAATGTCATGTAAAAATTTTGTTAAAGGGGATTTTTCTTTGTTCATATAAGGTCTTCTTCTTAGGGAGCATTGTGCCTAATGTCTCCAAGAGAGGAAAAATCAAGGTGTCAGATCATCATCCATGGGATGAGTCATTTTCATCTGGCCACTTCAGTTGTTCATACACTCTTGGAAGGAATCAAACCTAATGACACCACCAAGGAGAGGACATGTCACAAGAAAAAGTAAATCACACCATGAAATTTGTAAAAGATGTTGTCTATGTAAGCCCCCACTTTAAAGCGGTTACTACACATAGTTTTTCTATGAGCAATTGCTTTAAAGTAGAAGAGAGTATGAGAGCTTATTCAAAAATCCCTATGCAAATTCATATGTTTTCGGTAAGCTATATCATGAAGAAATGGATTATGTCACATGTGAATCAATCATAAGACATTTCGTCCACATCCCAAACTTGCTCTTATATGTTCATGAAAGGTTAATTACTAGTCAAAAGAGACAACGACAAGTGACATGTGAGGACAGGGCTATCAAACCCCTTTCCCCCACTTAGTGCAAGACAAAGGTGAGCCAAATAGAATGGAATTAAGTATCAGGTAGAGGAATTAGGTTCCCCTAGACAAGAAAGAGCACCACACTCCTTGAGAGGTTGAATGTTATTATTGTACAAAGTTGTTGATAAAAGTGGAGATAAGTATGATATGCCATATTTTTTTTTGTGTTCATTGCATCCATGTGTAGGAGGAAGGTTGTAACTGATGCCATAAAACTATTCTAAGTTAGATGAAGGGGGTGTGTGTTTGTGAGAAGGATTGGTTTCTTTACAAGAACAAAAATCCTTTTAAATGTTCTGTGTCATTACTTCATGAGGTATGTGAGTGATATTTCCCCCATCACCACCATGGGGTGATTTGGTAGAACTAAGTTGAGCAAATGGAACACAAGGTTGCTTGGGTTGATATTGGGAGATTACAAACCCTCCCTTAAAGGTAGGTGTGAAACTCCAATCACTACTATGACTTGTGTCAAAAAATGAATCATTTGTATGTGACTCTTTGGACCATGAGGGTGAGGTTTTGGAAATGTTATGGAAAGGAGGTGCATAATCTAATGACCACCAATTATCATGAAAGATCTTTGTTGTAGATGAACAGTTAGGACCAGCTTGTATAGGTTCAAGTTTTGACCTAGGAGTGAAAGGATTAGGGGAGTTAGAAGTCTTGTAATCAATTAACACACTGCTTTGCTCATCAGCATCAATCATGTATATCTTGTTGTTGTATTCAAATTTGATTACATGGTGAAGGTTAGATGGGACTCTGTTCATAGCATGAATCTGTGGTCTCCCGAGAAGAAGATTGTATGGAAGGGGTCCTTGCATGATATGCATAGAGGTAGACAACACAATAGATCCGACCTCAATAGGTAATGTGATCATCCCAAGTGGTTGCCTATAAACATTGCCAAATCCACAAATACAAACATCATTAAGTTGAATGAGGTTTTTTTCCATGCCAAGTTTTTGTAGAAGGTCGATGATACAAACATTAATTTCCTCTCCATTGTTGATGAGAGTGTTCCTAACTAAAGTTTCATTAATGACCACCTTTATCATCAAAGGATCTTTTTTGTTTTGAATCTCAAGTGGGGGTAATTCATGTTTAGGGAATGTGATTTCTAACTAGGTGGCTTGCATGGGATGAGAGGAGGATATTACATGATTCACTTTTATGTAAGTTTGGATCTCTTCCTTTTGTATTTGCAACATTTCATGAAAGAGAATTTTCACTTTTGGTGAGAGTTGAATGAGTTCCCATACATATATATTAGCATGAGTCTTTTTAAGATCTTCAACAATATGAAAATTTTGAGGAAAAGGTAATGTTGTAAGAGTTTTTTGTGGTCCCCTAGATGTTTGTGTCACTAAGTTACAACTTAGTGGCTATAAATCATTATTATGATTAGATTGCATCATGGATTTCAAGACATCTCTGAATTTTTTGTGTGATTCACTAATGGAAGGTGACTTAGGAAGCTCACTAATTAAAGGAGATTCCACTTGTGTTCTCATAACCTCACGAATTTTGTCTTTATTGGCATGATGTGTTGGTAAGGGAATTAGAATGTCACTTTGTTATCTTCACCTAGGGAAGGTTTAGTGTTTGAAGGTGTAGACACGCAAAATATGCATACATGTCAATCCAATAGTTTAATAAAAAAACCTTCATTTCATCCTTCAAATTAAATAAATCCACTTCATCATTGCATCATTTAAATAAATAAATTAAATCCTAACATTTCATTAATTAACCTTTATCTCACATGATCATCCTTTAATTAAATAAACTAAACTTTATTTAATTAAAAGCATAAAGTCATATTTCTCCCTCTTGATTTAAATAAATCAAATATTCAAGTCAAAAGCGTCAAAACATCCTAATCACCATTAAGCTAACCAAATCCTGATTAACCTAACCTAACCACCCATCACATCCTCTAGCTTTTCCCACTTGCACAAATAAATCAATTTATTGATTTATTTAAATCCTTATTTTCTTTCAACTTGGCATAAAAATAGAATATCCCCTCAAGTTTGAAAATGAAGACAAGTTGACTTGTCCCTTCCAACATTGCATTAACTTCTCCATTTCATGTCCCCCTCTCAACATTTATTTCACAATTTCAAATTTGAAATCTCCCTCTCTTGGGCACATTGGCCAAAACTTGCACATCCCTCAACCTATGGAAAGTTGACAAGTGGCCTCTTTTCATTGGTTTTTTTTTAGTCCCACATTCATCCATTTGGCCATTCTCTCATCAAAATATTCTATAAATGAAGTGCCTCATTCTTCATCAACTCATCTACACTCTAATGCAAAGTTACTCTCTTACTTTGAGAACTAATTTTTCTCTTCATCACCATTGCATCTCATCATTTCAGTTTTAGCAAGGATTGGGAAAGGGTCATTTGCACATTTGACACCAATCCAATATAGAATAGGTACTTGTGATGCTTTAGAAATGTTTTTTTATCTCTTTTGTCATTTGTTGCATTTTGAAGCATTCACATGTTATTTTATAGGAGCATTTTGATGAATTTGTATGCCACTAACCCATGCTTGAGGTTTTAATGTTTTCATATTTTTAGGTGCTTCATTATGGCGCTAGAAGGAGGGCTTGTTTGTGATTAGCAATTATCATGACTGATTGATTTTTGCCTTTAAAAGATTGCAAAATTCAGCTTTAAACCTGCTAATAGTATTTGCTTTGAGGAAGTAACAATCCAAAGGTTTTGTATTACACATTAAAATTAGATTGTTAATGTCCTTTGCATACGCCATGCAAATAAAATCTTTGTCAATACCCTTTTCTCATGGCGTTCTGACATACAATGCATTTTATTTGACATACAAAGCATTTTACCGATACAAAACATTTTGCTTGCTGACATAGATATGGATACGAAAACATTTTATTTGACAGTGGCAGTTAGCAAAGGTTGTTGAACTCAATTTTACACATACCACATGCATTTAGCTTGAAAATGTAACTTGAAGGGTGTGGATATTTCTTTTTTCACCTACTAGTATCATTCACTTTAAAGTTAACACCTTTTCAATCCTTCTGGCACAGGTCATCCAATCATTCCATCGCTGGTCAAAGGTTGTGTCATCTGATTTTGATTTTTTACCTGCCAACTGCGTTAGCTTGAAAGTTTATTAAATCCATTCACTTAGAGGTTTTTTGTACCTGCATTGTTGGCACATCTTGTCTACGCATTCATTAAGATTTATGCATAGTATTAAATACCCCACTATGTCCATTTCAGAGAAATCAAAATAGATCATAGGTCTCCGCATTTACATTACACACGTTACTATGGCGTCGTTCCCAAGCACAACACATGCGAGAGAAAAATGTATGTCTTATAGTATTGGCTATTAGTATACCACCAATATACTTTTCTTCACTGCCAAGTCTACAAGTCGTCGTATACAGGCCTTCTATTTTGTTTCATTTTCATTTGGGTTATTTATGTTTGCAATTTCATGGTTTGGATCATGTTATACACCTAACATATACATAGTTAGCGACTGGTATATCATCTATCTACCTTATTCACAATATTTCAGCATATTCTTTTGTTTTAATGAGATTCAAGGAAATTCTAGGCAATAAGAATCAAGTGGTGACATTATTTGCTATCAATTTTGAAGGAAAGAAAATAGAAAAATGGATTTTCAGGAAAGAACGTTATTAGTGGGAAGTGTGGAAGATGGAGGGAAAGGGACCTTTGATGGAAAAAAACAATGCATTTTCAATAACTTTAATCATCAATGCATGCCCGCATCAATTTTCACATCTTGCTTTCCATCATTTCTCCTCTATTTTTTTTTCACTCTTTAAAAGTGGTAGGCAATTGGTCTCTTTTTAATCTTTTTCTTCATATTGGTGGATTGTATCGATTGCGTAGGAGAGCATTTATGGACCTTTTTGTAGAAGCCATTTGTTGCCCTCATTTACTCAATCCTATAGATTGCATTAAGGAAGATGGAAGTGATGATTTCGTAGGGAGTCTTGTCTTTCATTTATGGTGACTAAAGTATTCCACAAAAGTTGTCTCAAATTAACCAAATGTCTAGAAAGTCTATGTAGGTGGTTGTGGATCTTGAATGAGTTGGAAATTCATTATTGGAGCAAATCAAGAGAGGAATAAGTTGATAAATAATAATTGCTATTATCAGACTTTATGATGTACAATCTATGTCTCTAGAGTACGTGCCATTTAGGAAACTTGTGTGTTCATAAAAAGGGAATATAAAGTCTTTTCTTTTAAGGCATTAAAATTTGAAGATATTATCTTTTCCAATGGTGTGTTTCCATTATTAAAAGGCTGGGTCAAATCAAGCTTGCTTTGAAATCTGAACATAAAGAAATGAATCATAGAAGAGTAAGTACTTTCTTTATTGCAAGGTTGCTTTGGTGATAAATTGACATTTTGAGATCATGTGGGTTTCTTAAAATATTATTTTTATTTTTTGGGGCTATAACTATTGTTTCTCTTTAAATGTTGTATCTATAATACTTTTGGAGACTTTACTTTTGATTTGGCAATTTTAGTTTTCTAAGATCAATGTTGCATATGATGTATTTTGATCTTAAACATACTAATGATTTTAAGAAAAAAATGATTTATTTTTTATTATTTTTCATAATAGGTTGATATCGAAATCAAACATTGCAATCAAGCCGAAATGAAGGCAAGATTGGAGTTAAAGATTTAAACATCAAACTTGAAACCAAAAAGTGTTTTTAAATGCTTTGAGCTTCTATCACATGCCTTAATTTTCAGTTTCATGCTAACTCATCTTTAGTTTGGGGCTTTAAAACAAACATTTCAAAATTCTTGGAGAGTTTTTCATATGCTTTAATTTTTTGTTTTAGGCTAACTCATATTTTGTTTGGTGCTTTAAAATGAATTCATCATTGCTTTGAGGCTTAAAATGAACATGTGTCTTTTGTATTTCGTAATCTCTTATTCAAAGTAATCTCATCTAAAAAGGTGTATGCACTTCTCTCATGCTCCATGGTGATCTTGAGAACAAAAATCCTTTTTGATGACATTAAGTTGCATAAAAGATTTCCTCCACACTTCAATTTGGGCTTAAAATTGAACAAGATCTTGTGCGAGTGTGAGTGGGGGCATTATCACGTATATTCTCTCTCTTTGTTGCCATCAAAGATTGATCGAGTTACAGATTTTATCTTTTCTCACTTTTGTTTATCCTAGAGGGCCTGCCTTGGGGAAAAAGTACTCACCCAAGGGAACGACTCAACCGGTAACACTCTAAAGCCAAGAGTATTTGCAACCGGGATATAAA
Organism: Sequoia sempervirens; assembly: GCA_007258455.2. Lineage (NCBI taxonomy): Eukaryota > Viridiplantae > Streptophyta > Pinopsida > Cupressales > Cupressaceae > Sequoia > Sequoia sempervirens. The sequence goes on along the minus strand of VDFB02271358.1, from coordinate 399,192,718 downwards.
TGTGGATATTGTAAGAAACGCCAATATCACATAGTTGATTCCAATGAGATGGATCTGAAAGGGGACTCTCACTGTATGGGTCAATCTCCACGAACAGAAAGTCCTTATTAAAACCCATGTGCTAGAATTTTCCAAAATCCTTTAATCTATTTATTGGTGCAAGAACGGTTGTTTTGAAGCTACCCCACACTTTTACGATCTTTAGTAGAAATGGAAAACATGCCATGGGAGTTTCATGGGTGTCGATGATTGGCTTCCCCATATAAGTGAGTGCCATGGAGGGGATCCAGTGGGGTCAAGCATCTAACCATTCACTAAAGATAAGCATAGTTGGACTTGTCCAAGTGGGAATCCAACAAATATTGTCTTACACATCCATAGGGTTTGTACTTGTTCTTGGTTTGAAAACACAGTACTTTGATCGAAAACATTTGAAAACAAACATTCAACATGATAATCAAAATTTCAAACCCTTTAGGAGGCAAATACCATTGATCGAATTCTCATGTTATTGCTTGCCCTTGGGATTACATCCTTAGAGGTTTCTAAGCACTTGAATTTACATCTCAATTTTCCCACTAAAGTTAAACAATAGGTAACCCTTTCCTTAAATTCATCAAAGTTTCGCATAATATACCTTGTGAAAGGATATGAAGTTGAGACAGTGGACATTCAGTTTGAAAGCTAATCAAGAAGTTTTTGTGGTAAAAAGAATCCATTAAGCAAATATTAAAGACAATTGGACCCCACACATGTGTCTCTAATGATTTCACGCAAAATAAAGATCAAGAAACCAAAGATGAAAGCCCTTAGTCTGAAAGCCCATCAAGAATGTCTCTCTATGTTATACGAAGTCAGACAAAGACTGCTTTTCAACTTTTACAAAAAGGCTTCAACAAACAATCCTGGTTTGTATTCATTCTATTACTACCAAAACCCAAATATTTTTAGAGAGTTTGAACATCTTGTTTAGAGAAAAGCTTGTTCTTCAATATCTAGGTCTAGGCAAACAAAGTGTCTTTTTTAGGTTCATCTTAGGATCAAAGAAAATGAAAATCTTCATTCATCCATCCTTCAAAAAATCAAAACAAACATCATCTTACAATCACCTTTTGGAAAATCTTGAAATTATCCTTAATGCTAGGCTTTTTGGAAAAATAAAAATCATCAAAATCCTTGAGACTAAATCCTTGAAAACATTATAAAAATCACCTTTGGCTAGGCATGTGTAGATGTATCATTTTTCATATGCTTAGTCAAAAGTTATCAAAACCATCTCATTTAGCTTAGTATATGTAGATGAATCCTTCTTCATATGCTTAGTGAAACTATAATCTTGTTTGAATAGGTGTGGGTAGATGCATCCTTCTCCCCAAACATATTCAAATTATCTTTGATCAAATCTATCCCTTAGATAATCATCCAAACATCTTAGGGTCTATTTGTTCAAAATCAAAATCAAAATCAAAATCAATCAAGGATAAATCCCAAATCAAAATCTGAAACATATCTGAAAGTCCCAAAAGCCTAGTATCTCCTTCAAAATTTACCAAAAGATCATAACATCTGTGTCATCCATCCCTTGCATCATCATCATATCACCTTTCGATCCTCAAGATATACTAAAATTTTCTACTTTGGGCATAAAGTAAAAATCAATTCAAAGAATCAAGAGATTCATCTCCCATTCTTAAAAATTGATCCTTGTTTTATGGTTCAAACTAGATCTCAATACAAGAAGAGCATGGAAGCCAACAAAGAAACACCCGCTTCAAGTGATTTAAGTCAAACCACTCCTGAAATGAATCCCATTGGGTCTGGAAATCTCACAGTTAACCTTCCGACATCATCGCAAAATCCACAAGAGGAAAACCAAGGAGAGGATCTTACCTTTGGAATGTCTCACGAAGAAATAATTGAAATGCTCCAAAATCCAGAGAACCATAAAATCATCAACATCATGATGAGACTTAACCCTTCAGTATACATGCTTGAGCTAGCAAAACAAGGGGCCAAGTTACCTTTGGATTTTGACATGAGTACCATAGTGGAGACATCATTTCCTCCAATCTCATCCAACATTCCCATCTCATCTACACCCCCATCCTAAAACATCACACAAAACATTCTGCAGATCACGACATCGTTTTCTCCAACCCAACCCAATGGTAATAAGGGAAATGCATTTCTCAATGCTATTCAAACACACCCCCTTGTTAATAATCAAAACTTGGATGCAAACACAACCTTGGAACAAAACATACCCGAAAACCCATTACATAAGAATTTTCCTCTCACCTTCCATTATGATCCATTATCATCATTCTTCCATGCAACACCTTAAACATCTCTCCTCACAAATTTGCAAGAGGAAGGAGACATGTTCGGATGAGGGGGCATTTTCAATACCACAACATTTTCGCAAGGACTCACACCCCTTACATTTCCACCACTTCTGCTTTTTCCATCATTATCCACACCACTCCTTGGCTTAGGGCTTCCCCCTTTACCAAGTATCGATCAAAACAACATCCCAACTATCAATCAAAGCATTATGCCAAATTCTCAAAACTTGTTGTTGACATCGCAACAACAGATGACAAATGCACAAGCAATTGCAACATCATCGACCACCCCCCTAACATCACAAAGCATGGTCTCTCAAGGGCCAACCACATTAATAGCGCTAGTTATCACTCAAACCACCACATCAACAATACCATCTCAAATCATTAACATGACATCACCATTCACCACCACCATGAATTGCATTCCGAATGCACCACCACCCCCACCACTACCAACTTCAACCACATCAAACCAATACAACGTGGCATTGCTAGCCGTTTTTCAAAGAGGATTCCAACAAGTGTAGAAACAAAAGGCCGTACAACTAGCTGCTTAGCAAGCTACTCAAGTTGCGCAAGATGCCCAAGCTGCACAAGCCACATTACAAGCACAACAAGCTGTGCAAGCCCAAGCTTTATTGCAACAACAACAACAACAAGCCGCTCAAGCATTGCAAGCATTACAAGCACAAAAGACTACTCAAGCACAAGCTCTATTACAACAACAAGCCACACAAGCACAAGCCCAAGCACAAGCAGCGCAAGCACAAGCTCAAGCTCAGGAAAATGCCCAATATCAAGCACAACAAGTGCAAGCATAAGCACAACTTCTTGCACAAAGATAAGCAGCACAATTGTATGCATATCAACAAGCAACAAGCAATATCAAGAGCAGCAAGAAGCAGTTGAATTGGTAGCCCAACAACAAGCAAAACAACAAGCATTATTGGAACAACAACAAGCACAACAAGCACAAATCTTAGCACAACAACAACAAGATCAACAACAAGTGTTGTTCATAAAAAAGCAGGTGGAAGCCTACCTCACTCGGTAGAACATACAAATACCATCGAACAACACACTGACCAACCCACCCATCCAACCCATGATTAAAACACCCCAAAACACTTTCATCCCACCCCCTAATCCATAAAATGATGTGACGAAAAAAATCAGGTTGCTCTCGCAACAAGTGCTAGATCTTCAATCAGGGCAAACGACAAAGACACCAAGCAACTTGTGTCCGTATCCATTCAATAGGAGCCTAGTGATGAAACCATTCCCCAAGGGATCTGAAATCCCCAAATTTGACAAATATTGAGGGATGGGAAACCCTGAAGATCACATCAGGGAATTCCATGTTCATTGCATGGAAGTCGCATACGATGATAATTATCTAATGCGGCTATTCCCTAGGAGTTTGGTAGGCCACACTATGGAATGGTTCTCTCGCTTACCTTCAGGCATTAGAACATTTCAAGAAATTATAGATGCATTCATTAAGAACTACACATGCAACATTGCAATGGATGTTAGTCTAGAAGAACTCTCAGCTCTAAAATAAGGAAAGGGTGAATCTTTTTCTTCATTCCTACAACGATGGTGATCCAAGCCAAATCAGAGCAAGTGGAACGTGCCAGAAGAGCAACAAGTTTGCACCATCATAGCCAACCTTGAAGGCCACTTGGAATTTCATCTCAAGGTTCAAGTATCACCACATATGATCAGTTGATCCCCAAGGTGCTCAGCATCGAAAGAGCCCTTATGACTCAACCCATGGAATCAACATCATATCCCGAACAATAGAAAAACCGCCCACCATCCAATTACAATGATAAACCTCGCACATGGGCAAGGAACAAAAACATTACTAATGATGGTGTCGTCGATGCCAAGGTGGTCATTAGTGCCCCTTGCCAAAATACACCCACATCACAAATCCAAAACCAACACCACAACAATCATCATGCAACACAACAACCAAACCACAATCCAACAATCAATAATCTCAATGAACAAAGAGGATGACCCCAATGCAAGAGTTATCCCAAGCATAAATACACCACTTTGGGGGAACCACTTGAGGACATAATGAAAAAGTTGATAGACTATAAACTCATTCAGGCTCCTACATTTGAGAATTACCAAGAACCGGATGTAAAACCTCCTTGGTATAATGAGAATCAACTCTGTGAGTTCCATAAAATCAAAGGCCATACCACAAATAGTTACATGAGATTAAAGAACATAATTCAAGATCTCATCGATAAAAGAATCATAAACGTGGAACAACTTACAGGAAATTAGGATCTTAAGATATACATGAATCTGATGCCAAATCATGGCAACAAAGGGAATAAAAATGATAAAGGGAAAGACACCCACTCAAACATGAATCATGTGTATGAAACAGTCATCGCCTCCCTAGATGAAAAATGCATGGTCATCACCATCAAGGGCTCCTATGCTGAAGATTGTGGAGTCACCACAAGAGGCGGCAAAGTAACCATCGCAGGATCATCCTAGCCAAACAAAACCCCTGCATCTAGATCTGTTCCAAATGGCTATAATGTCCTAGATCAACTCAAGAGAATTCCAACGCAAATCTCCATCATGGAGTTGCTAAAAATATCATCCACCCATAGGAAAATCCTTGAAGAAGTGTTGGCCTCATCCACTATCCCCGCAGACCTTGATATAGAGCAATTCCAAGCTATGGTCAGAAATATCATTACGCCTAATCTTCTTACAATCTCTGACCAGGATTTCCCCATTCAACCATCTCACAACCATGCACTTGACTTCGAAGCCATAGTACATAAGAGAAAAATCAAAAAGGGTCTTGGTGGATGGAGGTGCGGGCTTGAACATTTGTTCTCTCAACCTCATCAAGCAATTGAAAATATCAGAGGATTCCATCAACAAAGGAAAGTATATCACAATAAGAGCATATGACAATCAATAGAGAGTGTCCCAAGGCATGATCAAACTCCCTATTCAAGTAGGGCCCACCATCATGGAAACCACTTTTTAGGTCTTGGAACTTGACTTGTTGTATAATATTCTCCTAGGACGTCCATGGATCCATGCGATGCAAGCAGTAGCATCAACCTTCCACCAATGTGTGAAATTTAAACATAATGGACAAGAAGTTACCATCCATGGATATCCTGAACCTTTCTCATATTGCAAAAATATTGAAGTAAAGTATTACAAAATCCCCCAAGTACCAAAAAATGATGAGGGTCCATCCACACCATACATCGACCCCGCCACTCTCCCGTCCACTTCTATGACAGAGACACCCACCACTCCCACCATTCCCACCATCTCTGACATCAAGCTCATCATCCAGGATGATGGTTGTGGAAGCTACAAGATCCCTAATAATGCCATTGTGGTAGGAGAGTTACCACAATCTCCTAGATCACGGGGACGTCCACAAATAAATGAGGCTTCCACATCTCAAACGTCCCCTACATACTATCCCGAATTTACAAGTTGGGGAGATCTTGGTCAGGAGGTTATTGAGGTGGATCCATCTCACATGTTGCATCAAGATGAAAGACCAGTACCAAAATTAATGGAAGCAAGGGTCTGCAAATGGTGCTCGCAATGGGCTACGACATAAATCAAAGACTGGGACAAAATGACAATGGGCTTATAACACCTATCATTCCAGAGATGTGACCGATAACAAATCTTGGCCTTGGATGTACCCCTCTAAGTATAACCATACATGGCCGAAGTCCTCCGGTTAGAATAGTTAATATTCCTCCTCAACCAACCGCAGCAGAAGTATGCTTATCAATATCCACAGGTAGAGACATACATAACTTTATAACTGACATTTATAATAGTAGCGATGATGAGGATACCATGACCAATCTACCTAGGTTATTTGAGGATACCGCCCTTTGCATGATTATTACCCTCTCCTTTGAAAAAAGCCATCAAAATCATGAGATCAGTTTAGTATACCCCCAACTGATTGACTATGACCAACGAGGACCACCGGTTCTCGATACATTCAAAAATGATGAGGCTCTCTCATAATTCATGGGATTGCAGGACAACATTCCAGATGGGGATCACAAAGTATGGTTTATAATGGAGTTGGACACACATTCCTATTATGGGGAAATGATTGAATCCTTAAGTCGCAAAAGTGAGAAATTAAGAATAATATCCAAGTCCTTGAGTGAAAACCAGACTGTGGCACTCTTTGACAAGAAAAAAGTAAAAAGATAGGACACATCCAATGGTGAAAACCTCTATGAGGCACCCGAGGATGAGGGATTCAATCTTCCTTTAAGAGCTATTCATCAGGAAAAGTCAACAGTCTTGGCAGAAAAATGCAATCCAGTCAACCTAGGAACAAAGGACACCCCGCATATCACATTCTATGCGAAATCACTACTATCAGAAGAGCAAGAGCTCCTACCATCCTTCTTAAGGGAAAGACAGATAAAATTTGCATGGAGTTATGCTGGCATGCCATGACTTGATCCAAAGACCATGGTTCACCACTTAGCAGTGTATCCAGAAGTAAAGCCTGTCAGACAAAAGCTTCGAAAAATGCACCCTTAGATCACCTTATTGGTCAAAATGGAGCTAAAAAAGCTACTAGATGCAGGATTCATATGACGAATAGATTATCTAGAATGGGTATCAAACTTGGTACCTGTTTCAAAGCCTGATGGAGCCATTAGAATCTATACAGACTTCAGAGATTTGAACAAAGTATGTTCAAAATATGACTTCCCGCTTCCAAATATTGACATGATAGTAGATATGACATCAGGACATGAGATGCTATCATTAATGGATGGATTTTCAAGATACAATCAAATCATGATAGCAAAAGAGGATCAAAATAAGACAACGTTTAGTTGTTTGTGGGGGACTTACTACTAGAACATGATGCCATTCGACCTAAAGAACGCAGGAGAAACATATCAAAGGGCCATGACATTGATATTCCATGACATGATCCATAAGACAGTCAAAGACTATTTCGACGACATCCTAGCTAAATCCAGAAAAAGAAAAGATCACATAGCAACCTTAAGTGCTATTTTTGACAGACTGGAGGAGTACAAAGTCAGACTGAACCCAAAGAAGTTTGTCTTCGGCGTACAATCAGGTAAATTGCTAGGATATATAGTGTCCGTGAGGGGTATTGAGGTGGATCCAACAAAAGTAAAAGCAATCCTCGAGATGGAGGCACCAAAAACATTAAAGCAACTGAGAGGTCTCCAAGGCAGACTACAATCCATTCAAAGATTCATAGCACAATTGGCGGATAAATAGAACCCATACTCTCACCTACTCCACAAGGGAGTAGCGTACAAATGGGATACCAAGTGTGAAGAGGCATTCAGGGTAAGTGCACAAAGTTGAGTCCACGAAATGTGGAAGTTTTTGCCTTAGGCAAAAAAATGAATTCGGCTTGCAAAAAATGGGATTCCGCTTTTTAATAAATGGGATCCCATTTTTAAAAAGCAAGATCCTGTTTTTAGAAAATGGGATCCCGTTAGCTTCGGGATCCCGTGTTTGGAAACGGGATCCCGCTTTGAAAATTTTTCCAAAAATGGAAACTTCCAATTTTGAAAAAATTTTCGAAAGTTTTCAAAATGGGATCCCGTTTTGAAAACTTTCCATTTTTGGAAATTTTCGTTTTTGGAAGAATTTCAAAACGGGATCCCGTTTCATAGAACCATCAAAAATGGTTTTTTTATGAAACGGGATCCCGTTTTTTAAATTATGAATTTTTGAGCGAGTTTTTTGGTTCAGGAAATGGCTTGGGGACCCGAACCTAAGCTTTGGACCTAGTTTGACTTGTAACTTGAAGGTCTTGTTAATGTCAGAGGAAAATAATGACTTTGGACATATGTTTGAAGACCTATTTTGCAGAATTTTTTATGAAATTAAAACCCATTATAGATGAGACAGTGCAGATTCCAAATATGTAATTTTTTTAATAATTTGATTATTTTTTCTATTTTTCAATTAATTTCTAATAAAACTAGTCCATAAACTTGAATTATCAGGTTTTTTTAGTATTTTAATAACTTTTGATCAACATAACATTTTGACAAACGGATTGCACAAGAGAATACTTCAGAGAATTATTTTCAGTTAAAAAAAAAAATCAAAAAATGATAAGTTTAGGTCATCTTATGCCTGTCATACATGACGATTTTTCAAAATGACAAATATGCCTAATAAATATTTAATAAATAAAAAATTCAATAAAAAATTATAAAAAATATTAAAAGCAAGTTTTAGTGAGTCACAAATCTTTTCCCAAAAGGATTTAGAAAAATATGATAATTTAGGTCAAAATATGGATGTCGTACACATGCATGGTATGGTATAAAAAAGTGACTTTTAAACATTGGTTTTTAGAAATGCCTATTGAAACTCAATTTTTACAATCTGGGTATTGAAATAAATTACATATTTGAAAACTAGACTCTGAGTACTACATTTTATGATTAGTGACATTTTTGAAGATTCCATCTCTAAGTGCTTCAAATTTTAAGGTCAAATGTGTCAAATTCTGAAAATCAGGGAAAACACTTCCACTTTTTGGCCAAAAAGTGGACTCAACTTCTTGCACACACCCTTCAACAAAATCAAGGAATATCTACTGACACCACTAGTATTAATGCCACCCATCCCAAAGAAACCATTGATCTTATATGTGTCAGCAACAGCAGCAGCCCTTGGAACTCTCCTAGCCCAGCATGACAAAAACGGAATAGAGAGGGCTATCTATTACATCAGCAGGACAATGGTGGGTCATGAGCTAAACTATTCATGAACATCAAGAAAGCATGTCTTGTAGTAGTGTTTGCATCTCAGAAATTCAGACATTAAATGTTGGCACATAAAATAAAGCTCATCGCCAAAATTGATCCCCTCAAATATTTACTATCAAAGGAAATGCTCACGGGAAGAATGGCCAAATGGGTGATGATATTGTCAGAGTACGACATTGAGTATGTTGAGCGAAAAGAAATCAAGGGTCAAGTCATCACAAACCAACTGGCAGAAGCACCAATCTATTCCGAGAACCCTCTTGTCTCAATGTTTCCAAATGAATCCATTTTTAATCTCAACATAGCTAACCACTGGAAACTATACTTTGATGGTTCATACACACAACATGGATCAAGAGCTGGTGTTTTCTTTATCACAACACAAGGGGATTGCATACCAAGTTCATACAAACTGGCATTTCCTTGCACCAATAACATCATGGAATATGAGGCTTTGACTATAGGTCTTAGGATAGCAGTGCAATGGAACATCATAGCTCTCAAAGTGTACAGAGACTCCCAATTGATCATAAATCAAGTGAACAATGAATACTAGACCAAGGATGACAAGCTCAATCCATACAAGAAATTGCTGGAGACTCTCAAAGAATCCTTCATCACAATTACATTTGAGTAGATACCTAGACCTAACAATAGAGCAACAAATGCCATGGCAACAATTGGGTCCCTACTGGACATCCCCAACAACGTTCCAAAATATGAATTCTTGATAGAGCAACTTCTCGTTCCTACATTCGAGGTACCAAAATCAAAATTCTTGTGTGAAATCGTTAGTCCTAGTGATCCTTGGTACCGCGACATTTACACATACCTTCGTATAGGCGTCATACCCGCTGACCTACCTTCAAACCTAAAACGAACCTTTGTTAAAAAGGCATCCAGATTTGTCATCCTAGGTGATACCCTATATCGTAGAAGCATACAGGGAACCGTACTACGCTGCCTAAGTGTTGAGGAGGCATGATCGCTCTAACTGAAGTACACAACAGTATCTGTGGTTCACACTCGAGTGGAATGACCATAGCTAAGAAATTGCTGAGGATGGGGTATTATTGGCCCACAATGCAAAGAGAAGCACACGATTGTGTTAGAAAGTGTCTACAATGTCAGCAGCATGGGGACTTCATCCATGCTCCAGCTCAAGAGCTTCATCCTATTGTAACACCATGGCCCTTTTCATAGTGGGGACTCGATCTCATTGGGAAAATCACACCCACCTCATCTAGCAGCCACAAATTCATCATAAGCGCAATTGAGTACTTTACTAAGTGGGTGGAAGCCATACCCATGACGTATATAACTAGAAAGAAAATTTCAAAGTTCATTCTGAACTATCTCATATGTCGCTTTGGTGTTCCACAAGCCATTATCTCAGATAATGGGGCACCATTCAAGAATCAGGAGGTTCGTGACCTATGCAAGAAATTCAAAATCCAACATCACTTCTCCACCCCATACTATCCCCAAGGCAATGGCCAAGTGGAAGCTACAAACAAGACCATTCTGAAAATCCTCAAGAAAATAGTCAATGACGTAGGTTGTGATTGGCACCTACAACTTAATCCTGCCCTCTAGGCCTATCGAACCAACATCCACACACCCACTGATGCCACCCCCTTCTACTTGGTCTATGGATCAGAAGCTGTACTCCCCATTGAGATCGAGCTCCCATCCCTCACTGCAAAACCTCATCATAGATGAAGAGTATCGAGTATCAAGACTAAATGAGCTAGAGCTACTAAATGAGTGACATATGGATGCTTTGAATCATTTGCAAGTCTATCAAAATAGACTCAAAAGGAGCTACAATAAGAAAATCAGAAGCAGGATGTTCCAAGTAGGTGAATTGGTATTGAAGGAGAATAAAAAAAATGTCCCAAACCCAAGTAGCAAAGGAAAATTTGAACCCAATTAGTTGGGACTGTTCATCATAACAACAAGTTACAAATCAGGGGCATATCAATTATAAACACCCGAAGGGGAACCTCTACAAGAGCCCATGAATAGCTCTCATCTCAAAAAGTTTTATGCCTAAATCTTTCAAGGTATAGAACCAAAAAATCCAAAAAATCAGAAAATGTCTTGAAAAAATGGTTACTTTGGTGAAAACCTGGCAAATAGGTGTCTTGGTGACAACAAAAAATAGAAAAAGCAAAAAATCCAAAAAAAAAATGGATCAAAAAAATAGTAAAGAGAAAAAATCATCCTCTAGTGAAAACCACTTTGGTGGCACTTTGGAGTAGTACCTTAGTGAAAACTTGGAAAATAGGTGCCTTGTGTAAATAAGCACTTCCCATCCACCAGGATCTTTATGACTTGTTCTGCATCATCCATCCATTTCGCTTCCATCATCCATCACATTCAGGTCTCCATCCATAACTCATCCACTCGCATCTGCACCATAGCTTGGTCCTGTTTTCATATCATGATCCCTCCTAGTACTACTCGGCCCATCCTTAAGGTCAGTTTGTCCTGCCTTTATCAGAGTAGTCTAGTGCATCACACTGGGGGCATGTTCTTATTGGATCTGATTCGTGTATATTCTTAAAGTCCTCAAATTAGAAAATCCAAAAACATCAAAAAAATCAGAAAATCCAAAAACATCAGAATATTAGAAAATCCAAAATCATCAAAAAAATTAGAAAATCCAAACACATCAGAATATCAAAAAATCCAAAAACATCAAAAAATTAGAAAATCCAAAACATCGTAAAAATCAAAAATCCAAAACATCAAAACATCAAAAATCTAAAACATCAAAAAGCACAAAATCCAAAAACATCAAAACATATCAAAATCCAAAAAAGTCAAAAAGTCACTCAAAAAGTCAAAAACAGAGTCGTCTTGTTGAACTACATCATCTTTGAGCTTGAACGTAGGAAAGGTTGATCTTTGATCATCATCCGAGACACTTAGGTCAGTCCTTTAGGAGTCTGCCATAATAAACTGACACCTCATCATTATATCTTCATCTGTAACGGTCAAGTCGTTAGTCGAACCACGGTGGTCTCTGATGTATAACGTAGGCAAGGCTAATCTATTGAGCCCCCAGGCCCCTAGGATAGGTCCTTAGGTTAGTCTCTTGGTCAAAATCTTAGAAAACCCCAAAAACATTGGAAAATCAAAAAGATCAAAATATTTAAAAATCTCAAAAAAATCCCAAAAATAGCCTCAAAACATTGCAAAACATCAAAAACACCCAAATATTTGAAAAAATCCATCTGTCTCATCTCGCTTGCACCTACAATAAACACCACTCATAATAAACTAATCGTCATCCTCAACCTTTGGTGAAACAGTAGAAACAAGTCTAGCAGGTTAAAAGTGAAAACTCAAAAACATCAAGTCTCAAGTCTAAGTCAGTACATAAACAAGTTGGTCAATTCTTTGTGTCGATAGTCCATCATCCAAACAGTCCCATATCAATCATCTGATAACATCATGTCCTAGGATGTATCTTTCCTACAAGGGGCATTATTTATCAGAAAGAGCACTTTGGATAAATGAAATGACGTGTTGCCATCCACTAACATGTCCTAGGATGTATCCTTCCTACAATGGGCATTATCTTTTGGCAATAGTTTCAGTTCTTATCCTTAAAAACACATTCCCTTCTGGTTAGCGGTATTGAAGAACATCAACTTGTTTGTGTGCTTTATCTTTGTCTTTTGACTTATCTTATTACGCTCAATCCAAGGACCTCTCGATGATATCCGAACGAAGGATTTAGAGAGATAGGAATGGGGCAACGATCATTATCCTTTTGTCTGATATGCTTGTTGGACGTTCTTGTAAAATAACCTTGGCGAATTCTTGCTTTGTTAGATATGCATAGAGGATGTTTTGGATAGCTTGTTGACTATTGCATTGATTGGTTATACCTTTTCGTGTTTTGGTCCGAGATGTTTGAAACTTCTAAAGTGCATCCTAGCAAGGTTTCCATATGTCAGGTGTGAACAAGAATACTCCTATCTATTTGTCAAGTCAAAGTCCATCACACTAAGTACAACGCCATCCTGGTCCTTTATACCTTGATGCATCGTACTTATGCGTGTTATCAAACATAAGGTAAGTGACTCTTTTAAAATCCCAATCATTGATAAGCAAATCATTCATTTCTCATCATCATCTATCATAAAGTTGGCTTGTTGGATCCTCTTGTCATCATCTAATTTCTTTTCCGCACTAAAATCATGTCATGAATAATTAATCATCATCACCAATGCATCCATCATGCATCCATCATGCATCCATCTTGCATGCACAAACAATCAATATTTTGCATATCATCTCACATGCATAATCATCATCATAATATAGATATGTTAGTCTAAGCATCTCATAAAATCATACATTTGGATAATCACAACATATCATCATCATAATATAGATCTGCTAGTCTAAGCATCTCATAAATCGTCCATTACATAATCACAGCATATCACATCATCAATCTCATCTATCTCACATCATATCATCATTTAAGTTGTTTAAGATAATATAGATTTTTTATTCTAAGCATCTTAAAACCATCCATTTTGAACTTCTTTATCACGAGATCGACCCTCAAATTGAATCTTTTTGCTTGATCTCTCGAGGGGGCAATGTACCAATGTACTTCTTTCCACTGGGGCAACCAAAAAAATCATAATTTTTTTAAATTTTGATCAGAGCAAGTTTATTCTTTGAACCAATGCAACAAGTACATTGCTTCAAAGAGGGGAAAAATGTAGACACGTAAAATATGCATACATGTCAATCCAATAGTTTAATCAAATAACCTTCATTTCATCCTTATAATTAACTAAATCCACTTCATCATTACATCATTTAAATAAATCAATTAAATTCTAACATTTCATTAATTAACCTTTATCTTGCATCATCCTTTAATTAAATAAACTAAACTTTATTTAATTAAAATTCTAAAGTCATATTTCTCCCTCTTGATTTAAATAAATCAAATATTCAAGTCAAAAGGGTCAAAACATCCTAATCACCATTAAGCTAACCAAATCCTGATTAACCTAACCTAACCACCCATCACATCCTCTAGCTTTTCCCACTTGCACAATTAAATCAATTTATTGATTTATTTTAATCCTTATTTTCTTTCAACTTGGCATAAAAATAGAATATTCCCTCAAGTTTGAAAATGAAGACAAGTTGACTTGTCCCTTCCAACATTGCATTAACTTCTCCATTTCATGTACCCCTCTCAACATTTATTTCACAATTTCAAATTTGAAATCTCCCTCTCTTGGGCACATTGGCTAAAACTTGCACATCCCTCAACCTATGGCAAGTTGACAAGTTCCCTCTTTTCATTGGTTTGTTTTTAGTCCCACATTCATCCATTTGGCCATTCTCTCATCAAAATATTCTATAAATGAAGGGCCTCATTCTTCATCAACTCGTCTACACTCTCATGCAAAGTTACTCTCTTAATTTGAGAGCTAATTTTGCTCTTCATCACCATTGCATCTCATCATTTCAGTTTTAGCAAGGATTGGGAAAGGGTCATATGCACATTTGACACCAATCCAATATGGAATAGGTAATTGTGATGCTTTAGAATTTTTATTTTTTTATCTCTTTTGTCATTTGTTGCATTTTGAAGCATTCACATGTTATTTCATAGGAGAATTTTGATGAATTTGTATGACACTAACCCATACTTGAGGTTTTAGTGTTTGTAGATTTTTAGGTGCTTCAGAAGGATATGTGGCAATGTTCATATTTTTGCACCATGAGATTCTCCCTAGGAGGAGAGTTTTTAGGAGAACAATAAGCCAAATTTTATGGACATTCATAGGTTGGTTCTTCTAAAAGGACTTCATCAAAAGTATGGGAATGATCAATGGTGTAATTTTTTTTTTCAAGAGGGGCTTCCCTAGGTGAAGGAAGACAACTAAGATATTCATGGCCTTCATCGATTGTGTTGTATAACATCAAAGTATCTACTTTGCAACTAGGAGAGATACTAGAAGAAGAACAAATGTTGTTGTCATGAGTACCTATGGTTGTATGGTGTTGTATATCATTGTATTGGCTACTAAGAGAGGTAAGTGGAGAGAAAAAACTAGGATTCTCAAAACTCTCATGAATTTGTTATTCTACCAAAATATCTTTGTCACCAATAGGAGAGATATCACGAGGAGAACAAATATGATCGTTAAGAATGGCCCAAGTTATAGTCTCTTTCACAAAAACTCTCCCATAGGGAGGGAATAGGAAATTTTTCTTAGCATGTCTAAATATGTAAGGTACTAGCAGTGTTTGAATAAAAATGAAAAAAAATGTAACCATTGCATGCAATGTTTCAGCAATATAAACAATGTATGTGCAAAGAGGCAAAACATTCTTATCCAACATATGCAAGATTTGAAGAATGCCAAAAATATACATGCAAGAATGAAAAGAAATTTTAACAAAATTATGCAAAGTTTGAGGAACATAAACATTGTATATGCAAAAGTGAAAAGTACTTTTATCAATGCTATGCAAAATTGTAGAAATGGAAGCATTTTTAGATGTAAGGATGTTTGCAATTGAAGTGATTTGAAGAATGAGAAATCTAAAATGATGTTTTTGACAATAATGCATAAAAAAATGTTCCTAAAACTTTCCAAACTTGTAATATATGATACTATGAGGCTTAGGAAGCACACAAATAAGGTTACTGATGCAGTAACAGACAATCAAAAATCTAGACTTGGATTGATTCACACAACATGACGAATGAGTCCCAGGACTAGTTTTTTCCAATATTTTCAGAAATTGTGAATTGTTTCTAATATGTTTGATGTTGTATGATGTAGACCTAAGATGGAGACACAATTATTTTTAAAAAATTAAGGAAATTTTATACAAAAATGCAAGCTAAATGACCTTTTTACTAGTGCAAAAAATTGAAACCCTAGAATGCAAAACAATGGGAAATCTAATGCATGCAAGCTATTGCTAGGATGATGATGGACTCCAAAGATTTTTATTTTTTTTCTAAAATCAAGTTCACCAAAATGAACTGTATATTTTTGGCACCCACAAGACTCCCTAACTCTTCTAGGGTTTTTCACCTAAAAGGAGAGAGTAGGGACAAAAATGCTAGGTAGGTTCATTCCAATTATGCAATGTAGGATGTTATTATGCCAAAATGAAATGAAATAATTGCAATTAAGTAATGAAATTGATTGATTAAGCATGCAAGACTAGTGAAATATGGAATGTTTGAAAACACATTGTGTAATGCAAAATCACCTAGAAATGAATGCAAAACTAAGCAGAATTGAACCAAACTGAATGTGTGCACCTATAATGTGTATGAAGACTAGAAATAGCCTTTGAAATGATGATAATCCTAGTTCTCAAGCCTAGTAGGACTCATTTGTCATTTTGGGTGAATTAGTCCCAGTTCTACAAAATTAAGCTGGAACCTATTTCTGGAAAAAGGGTATATAAAAATCTAGAAAACATAAAATTCACCTGGAGCTTCCGATCTACACTTTTGACTTCTCTAGGTTTCCGCTTCCGAAACTCTAATTTATAGGTCTCAAAGTAAGATTTTGTGGATATTTTGACTTGTTGAATGAAGAGAAGACTTGAGAAACCTTGCAACTTGATCTTCAATGATTTTCAAGCTTCCAAGAGTCCTAAATCTATAAAGAAACAAAACAAGAGAGAGAGAAAAGTTGAATGTTAGGGCATGCGGGTTTGCATTGGTCAAATCCCTTTTAGGTAATTAAAAAGAAATGATGAAAGAAAGTAATGAAACATGCAAAAATGGAATTGATTACCTTGCAATGATATTTTATCTTGAAATTTTGCAGAAAAACATGAAGGATCTACCGTTGAAAGTCTAAAAATTGAGCTTGAATGACTTGTAATGTAAAAACCCTAAGTTGCTTGATAGAAGAATGATGGATGAATGAATGATAAGGGATAAAATATATGAAATGAGGAGAAAAACACTTATTTATACTAACTTTCTCCTTAGTAACCCATTCATACCTCATCACAAGCTGACATGAAGCAATCTTAAACTTAAATTTCACTTTTTCCCCGCTCAAAGGTCAAAATTGGGCCAAATGGGACTCATTCGCCACACATGGTGAATGTGTCCCACCTTGATAGGACTTATTCACCATGCATGGTGAATGAGTCCCATAGGGGCCATTTTGACAACTCAAATGCCAGGAGATAAGGAAATAAGGTTAAAAATGCAACTTTGGTGGGTATTTGATCAATTTAAGCCTCAGGATGCACAATATGGGTTAATAGGAGCCTATTAGTGATGATGTAAATGTAAAATAGGGATTGGGACACATAATTGAATGTGAAACTGTGATTTGAATACACTCTACAACACTAAATGAGGTCCACATAGCCTAGGAAGGTACAAGAACCAATGTGAATTAGCAAAACACATTACAAGACTATTTTAAGATTAAGTTTAATTAAAAAACCTTCTAGATTGATGTAATAATGCTATTAAAAACATTTTATAATTTTTAATTAGGGAGAAATGAGTTTATTAAATCTAGAAAAGTGTGAAAGTCCTTTACAAGTCATTACAACACCTTTGCAAGACATCGTTAAGAGCATGTTATTCAATTTATACGGGTCCAAGACCTTGTGTGGATGCATAAAATTCCCCACAACACCTGAATCAAGGCCTCATTAAGTCCAATTTAGCATGAATTAATCCCATGTCAAGAAAAGGGTACTTTTTTCTATTGCACAATAGTCATGAGAGTAGATGTAGTATTCCTTCATAAGGTTTTCATATGTCCTAAAATTGATTCCTGCAAAGATATCATGAAGGACTATGCACAACAAGAGTATGATAAGGATCTAGACACTACAAAATGGGCAATTAATAAAATATGGTCAAAGAAACCTTGGTTAGGAATTTTTAGGTGGCCCAAGAATTTCCATCATAGTGATTTAATTGAAGATGTGAACGATCTCATCACTCTCCTTAATAGAGTGCAATGTCTACCTACCTCATCTACATTTGAAGATTGCATGTATCTCTAGGTCAAGATAATAATAAGGGGGAAGCAACAGATGTTCTAGGGCCAACAAATTAGTGATGCCATTCATGCTCAATTGATCAAGGTGTAGACGACATCAAAATTATACATGATATCTTACATAGTTTATGCAACTGCATCCATGAGGAACTTTGTTGGTTTGACAATAGAAGGAGATAGGAAAGTGATTCGGGAGCATAAATCCTTTCCAAAAATTGCATTAAATGGAAACATTCACCACTTCCAAAGGGTGAATGATGCACTCTTTGCTCTGTTCTTGTGTTCTTTTGATCCAAAATTAGAAAATAAGAGAGTGTTAGATGGAGCTTGGGAAGTTGTGAACAAGTATGGATGTTTGTATCTGTAATTTCCTACCTTTACATATTTGAGGTTTTGTTGTTTCATGGGTTATCCTTGCATGCTTCCTTCTTCTTGAGTGATAATACTGTTTTAGATGGAGTTGTGTAGGAAAATAATTGATGTGCATGGAAAGAAGATGGAATCCCACAAGCTAATTTTCAAGTTTTTCTTGGAAATTGGTAGATACTCTATCTAGACCTCTCCTAAAGCCAAGGAAATTGAGATAGAAATGCAGTGTATAACATTGAAAATGTTCAAGAGAAGACTTGATTTCAATTACTGGGGTATGAAGGATCAAATCAAGAAAGCTTATTGACATGTGCATTGGATGGAAGATGTATGGGCTGATATTAGGACAAAGGAGGAAAATTAGAAAGATGGATTACTATAGGCTAACCTTGTAACAAATTAGGGAAATAGACTTGGCTGATATTCCTGAAGGCATGAAAGATGATGGTGATATCTTGGATCCTACCTATGTACAAAAAACCTTTGCGAGATCTCCTCTTCCTCTTATCTAGTGGTACAGAAAGAAGGTAACTTCAATTAGATAAATATTTAAGATAAAAAGGGGTCAAATGAGACTCCTACACCTAAGGTGATGTATAGGTCCTATCTGGATGGGACTCATATTCCAAAGGTGGCATATGGGTCCCACCAGGGCTTTTCGAGCAGAGGAAGTGTCAGGGACTTAGGATATTATGTGTATGTGTTGATTATAGCAGGATCTCAGTTGAAATAAGCCTCAAGATGCATAAAAAAGGTTCATAATGGCCTATTAATGATGATGTGAAGGTAATAAATGCAATATAGTAAAAATAATAATGTGAAGACGTAAATAAATACACTTCACAACACTAAATTAAGGAAAAATTAGATCTATTTAGCTTAAAATGGTTGTAAACCTAATGTGAATGTGTAAAACACATTAAAACCCTAGATCAAGGGAAAATTAGGCTCATTTTTATGTTAATAATTCCCAACTTAAGTGTGAAAAAGGGATAATATTTTCTACACTACAAATACTTTGTTGGTAAAACTTGATTTTGATAAAGCTTATGATAGAATATTTTGGAGATTTACAATCAAAATATTGCAATGGTTGGGTTTTCGTCACAAAATCTACAAACATGTTCAAATTTTATTTCAAGATGAAAATTCCCAATTGTTGATCAATAATTCATTTATTGACACATTCCTCTTACAATATTCCATTAGACAAGGTCGTCTTTTATCATCATTTCTCTATGCCCTAGCTTCCCATGCACTCAATTATTTGCTACAAATTTTAATCATATGAACTTGAACAAAGGTATTTCTAATCCAAATAATACAATGGTGATTAATTCCCATTTTCTTGTGACAAAATTCTCTTTGTATAAAATTATTAAAAAAAAAGAAGTAATGTTTTAGTAGTCCTAAATTTGTTTTTTTCTATCTCAATTCAAAGCTTGCTCATCACTAAACTAGATTTCTCATGATCCAATATGATCCTATCCTACATTGGATTCCCAAATAATGGAAGCAAATTAAGCATGGGTATATTACCCAATACTTCATATACTCTTTGTATTTGGGGTTGTCTTGTCTAGTATGTGGAATTGGTTCATAGTCAAGATGAAAAGAAAAATATTTAATTTGGGGAATAAATTTCTATCATTGGTTGATAAAATACAAGTGGTAAACTAGATATTCTTAGCCTAGCATGTTTAATTCTCCTCTTGTTGGATGCCATCCAAAATTGGATATGATGACTTAAATAATATTATTCAATAATTTTTATGGACTAATTGGGATGGAAAAACTAGTTTTAGATCCTCCTCTTGGTTACATTGTATAAAACCTAAAAATTAGGGTGGATTGGGTCTTTTGGATCCCAAGAAACAAGGGAATTGTTTATCTAAAAAAATGTATAATCAAAGTTGTTTTAGTAGAGGAAAAATGGAACATCTTTGTCCATCACTATATTATTCTTTCTTCTATGAATAAAAAGCGGTAGGGTGATATGTGACTAGATAAAAAATTTCTTGTACTTTTATTTAGTATTAAAGCTTCATCCACCCTGCAAATTATTTGGAAGGCATGAAAACTATTTTTTAAATTTTAATTGGAAGGACTCCATGCAACATGGTTTTAGCTTAACAAATTCTTCAATTTAGTGGAACATACTAATACAATATCATGGATAGCCATTGGCTATTACCTTTCCTAAAAGAGCTCATTATCATTTCAAGAAAGGTGTGCAACATTTTTGATGATTCATGGTACTTGAATTCCCTTGATTGGGTTGATTGGAAAAGCTCCAAAAACTCATTTATTTTAAATATTAAGTCCAAGGGTTTTGTGACATTTTTCAAGTCATTGGTTCCTCTAGATCTTCTTATGAAACTATGCACTCCTCTATGATGCAATTTCTTCAAAGATTGGCTATGGCTTGAGTAATTTACTTTATTATATTTTCCTTTAAAGAGGAATTATTTAAAACTCCTTTGAAGTATGGAATTAAAACCAACAGATATATATTAAATGGATTTGTAGATTTTGAGAAAATAAATGGAAGAACATAAGTTCTCAAATATGGACTAGAGTGGAAGCAAATGCACAAATTATAACCTAAAAATTCTTGCACTATAAATTTTTTGACCAAAATTAGACTAAGCATAACTAGGACATATGAACTCCTTTCGAGATGATTCGAGTTGTGTTGAGTTCATGTTGGAGAGATCTTTAACATGGTGTTAACTCTTGGAGCATTTGTAACAATTGAATTTTTGGTGAAAATCCACCTAGATCAGGTTTATTGGTTAATGCCAATCTGGGTCACTTGAGTTGTTCAAGACTAGGAAAAGTGTTTCTACTCTCTTATTCAAATGTATATTAATTTCCTAGTTTAGTCATTTGTTATTATCTATTACATATTTAAATCTTTTTCACTGTCCTCAAATATTTGTGTTGTTATTTCTCCTTGCTTTATAGTTTACTTTTCGACTTCTTATTTTTTTCTTTGTAATTTAACTTTATTCAATAATTTTTTTTTTTGTTGCAATGCTTCACTGTCATTTATTCATTAATTTGATTGTAAGGTCCATATATTTTCATTGTTAATAAAATATATCTTTATTCTTTGCACAAAACTTATTGCTTATCATTATAAGTTTGAAAGATAAGAATTTTAGAGTATTATGGTTAGAGGAATTTAAGTGTGAATATATTCATTAAATTTAAAAGTGAAGTGAGATTATCTTGGTTGATCTATTTGCAAACAAAATTTAGGCATGTCTATACTTTCTTGAATGGAATTTTAGTCTTTTGTATGAGTGTGTGCTTTTATTTATATTGGGTTTTAAATTTTATTATTTTTGAGGAATGATTTCATTAGGTTTTAGTTTGGGTTGAATTTTGTGGTTTATAATAGTTTTTATAAAAGTTTTTTCATTTTTCTTTAGTAATGTTGTGTGTGTTGAGTTAGATAATTTATTTTCCTCGAGCCTAATAAACATGTTTGCATTGAGTTTGGTCTTTCTAAAGACATCAAATATTCTATTGACATTGGCATTTTGTTGTTATGCAATATTTAGAGAGTTATATTTCCTAATTTGTTAAAAAATTATGATAGGTGTCAATATTTTGAACACAAATTATAGATTTTTCACTAATCCTAAACCTACTACGTGAACACCTCTTGAATAAAATAAATTAACATATGCATGAAAACAAATATTTTGTGAGTTTTTTAAATTATTTATCTTTTTATATATTATTATTTTACCATTTTAATTTATTTTATAATTTTATTTAAAAAAGGTTATAATTTGTATTGTTGATCAAAATGTCTTTTATTAATTTTATCATTATTGTGTTTTTTTTTTCTTTGTATATATTTATATTTAATCTCCACTATCTTCAATTTTTCTATACATTATATATCATAATGTCTAATTATTTAAATCACTTTACTTTACATAAATTGTAACCTATAGAAATGGATTTCTCATTAAACATGATATTGTCCATTTCCTAAAATTACCTCTTTATAAAGCTCACCTATAACTCTATATTCATTTCTAATAGGTTTATTCCCACATAAAATAATTAATAAAATTATGTATACAATAAAGAAAAATAACAAATAAAATATTTTTTCATTGATGAATCTTAGATATGGATTCCACCTTCATCCATAGAACATATAAAAATAAATAAATAAATTTTAGAGTTTCGAATAAATGAGTGATAATTATTTATCAATGGGATAACTAAAATAAAAAAATACATTTTTTATATTATTATGTTTCTTCATGAGAGTGGAGAATCATATTCCTTTTTGAAAGAGTCTCTTTTCTTCATCATTAATGCCCAATATTTCTTATTCTTCAGAAAAGATTTGTGAAAACAATCTTAGGAGGGTAAAGATTCTCACAAGGAGTAGGGGTTCCAATTAAAATAGTGCCTAGGTCATTATGAGAAATAGCAATGTCAATCTTCAATTCTTTGTGTAATGTTCAATGTTCAAATTGGCTATGATTTTTTAAGCCAAATGAGGTCAACATTGGCAATCCTCCACATGACTAAGAATGAGATGAAACCTATATAAATTTGATTTTTTTCAAATATTGATGAAGACCTATCCCTTATATCTAGATAGAATTATTCTCACTATGCTACTTACAATTTTCTCATATTATAACAAAATTCTATAACTAAAGAGAATATCATCATAATTGAATACGTGAGACAAATACCATCCATTTTTATTTAGTAAAATTGACTCTAGAAAACCATTCTCTATTTCCATTTAAATAGAAAAATTTAAAATAAAATTAAAAAGTATTTATTGATACTAACCATATATACTTCAAAATAATACGAAAAGTTTATAAAAATAAATAAATAAGTAAAATAAACCCATAGAAACTAAATATTCTCCAAAGTAAAAAAAAAAATTATGAAGATTTTATACTCATAAATTGTTTAACCCTAGCTTTGATACTAAAACTATATTCTTGTCCTCTTCCATTTCATATAGATAATTGTGTTGCCAAAAACTTGTATAGTTGGACATTTTTATGCACACTTGAGTCTCTCTCATTGAATTTGGCTTGATTTTTCCTAGATTTAATTTTGTAATGCGGTCAACACGTTCACATTAGGTCTTCAAAATTTGAGAATCATTAAGAATTTTAGGATGACTTGTAAAAGTGTTGTGAAGTGTTTTAACCTACTTTCACACTTTTCTAGGAACCCTTCATTATAATTCACTTAAATAGCCCATTTTTATCACTTACCAAGTCTTCTTTCAAGCTTTTGTAAAGATTTCTAACAAACTCTCACGCTTTTCTAGACTTTCCATCACTAATTCAACCCTTTCTTATGTTAAAATGACCCCTTAATGCACTTTCCAGCCTTACTTAAGTGTATTTTTGAGAATATTCCCATTAAACATTAATAAATACATTTTAAACTCTGGCACCCAGTAAAATTTCCCTGGTGGGACCAAGTCACAACCTGGGGCAACTTAGTCCCACTAGGCACAAATATCAAAATAATTTCAATTTTCTACCAAGGTTTTATTCTCTTGACCTTGAGGTCAACCTTTGATGTGTTATTTATAGGAAATATTGGAAAATCAAGTATAAATAAAGGGTTATTCTCTGATTTTTACTCCAAATTAGTTTACTTTCATTCACAATTCTCAAGCATTCAAGGTATTATCAAGCATCCATTGGAGCATACTGTTGCATATCTTCAGATTTCAACGTCAATAGTTTGGTCACTTTGTGAAATTGCATGTTATTCATTCATCGATGTCTCTTTATTCTATATCATTTTATAGGGTTTGATTACCAAATCAGGGTTTGACCAAGGAAAACCCCTATTCTCTAACCCTTAACCCTCTTTTCCCTCTTTGCATGTGTGTCTTACAAGTCTTGTATGCAGATTTGTCAAAGAGGAAAGTGTTAAAAAGTGGTCAACAATCCATGAAATTCAAAAAAGTCAAAAAATCCCTAATTGAAGCTTGGAAACCTATTTTAGCCCATTTTCTGCATAATCTGAATCAGACACCTATCTTGAAGGGAAGTGGAAATTGAAAGCTATAGATTCATATCCTAAATTTCTCGAGATTCCTAGGTGGACTAAGTTGCCATCTGTGGTGAATTAGTCTTGCTACCAGACCTAAATATGATTTTTACATTTTTGAGTACCCATTTGGCAGAAACATGTTCCAGTAGAATCTCCTTTAAACAGGACTAAGTCACCTAGCTTGGTGTAAGTGTCCCAGTCAACTTTTCCAGTCAACTCTACAAGATTCCAGAGCCTCTCTGCATCATACTTTGGTTTCCAGGTGCACCTCTCTAGTCTTGTTTAATTATGTTATTGTTTACTTGCATTTCTAGGCCATTTTTCATATCACAATGTGTTTTCAAACAACTTGCATATCTTAGGGTTTACATTAATATTCATTATCTTTTATCAATTCTTTGCATTTAGGACATTCCATTTAGACATATTTCAATCATATTAGCATTATTATTTAGTGAACCTCCAATTTTATGTGGGATACCTTTCTCCTTTTAGGTGAAAAACCCTAGAAGTGTAAGAGAGAACCCTCCTACAAAAAATTGCATTTCATTTTGGTGAACCTGACTTTTGAACATTTTCGTTATGATTTTAAGTGTATTTATATCCTAGGTTTAACTTGAATTAACATTGCATTAGGTTTTGCATTGTTTAATTTGCATCCTAGGGTTTTAAAAATTGCATTAGTGAAAAGCTCAAATAGCTTTCTTTTTTGCATTATATTTCATTGGAAAACAACAAAATTCTGCATTTTCACACTGTAGTTGCATCTAAAAAATCTGAAAAACATAAATTTTATTTAAAATTTCTGAAAAAATTCAATCAAATCACCAATAGGACTAATTCGCCACACTGGGTGACTTAGTCCTTCTACACATTTTGCACTATAATTTCTATCATTTTTTGAGTATTTTCTGCTTTTTTTTTTTTGTTATTGCATTCTATCACAATTTATAGATTTTTTGTTTTATTTCATTTCTTGCATTTAGTTTTGTTTCATTCCTTTCCATCATGTCTTTCTATTTTAATAAGTTTTGGATGTCATTAAAATCTTTTGTTGACATGTCAAACTGTTCCTTTAGAACTGATCCTAATGACCTTGAGCTTCCTCATGCTGCTTCAAATCCTCATGAATGTCTTCCTCGTGATGTTGAAATCATTGGAGAAGATGATGATAGCATGAATAATTTCCTAAATCAATGTCTTGACAACCTTAAATCTAATGCATCTTTTTATCCATCCATGAAACAACAAGACCTTCCTACAATCTCACCTCCAGATATGTTTGGTTACTTTCATCCTAAAACAAATGAAGGACCTAGTTCCTCTAACCAACGAACTCCTCAACCATTCTATGATAACAAAGTCACTAGTACTCCAATCAACCTTGAAGAAACTTATGGAAAAGGTTTTACCATCTTAAGAAAGCAAGGATATGACATAAAAACTAAACATGAAATCTATAAACCTTTTGAACAAGTAACAATTAAAGAAAGCATAGAGGGGATAGGCTATCACGATCCCCCTCATGACCCTAAGCCTCCTAGAGAGCATCTCAGGCTTTGTAATGATGGAACGATGATCTTTGACTGTCCCCCTAACTTGAGCATCCTACTTCCTCTTGAACAACCCATGAATAATAACAATCATAAGGATACAAGGATCCCCATGGGTCCTCTTCCTCCTTCAATTCATGAAAAGGGTGAATCGAGTAAATGCAAATGACCTTACAAGTTGAAAAAACTAAAATTTCCTCTCCTTCCACCACTTGAATGGGAAAGGAAACTACAAATTATTTTAAACAAAGGTCTTATCATATTGCCACTTATGAATAGGTTGGTAATACATCCTAAAGATTCCAAATACTGAGTAAGTACCACTTCGATGACACCGACTGCTATCCCATAATCCCATAGTACACTTTCCCACTCCTTAACATGCAATAGTTGTAGAATCTTGCATTCTAACTATTTCATAACCTTTCCCATCATCTATCTCAGCTCATTCTTGTCTTGCACTCAGTGGGGGAAAGAAGTTTTTAGCCTTGTCCTAGTAATGCATTTGTCCTTATACCCTAGCTATGTGTTTCACCTTCCACTTATCCTGGCTGAGATTGGGAGGTGGCTAACTTGTTTGATGGTTGACTTTCCTTTGCATTACTAGTATTTTTCTTTTTTTTGGTGTGATTACATGTGCATAATGTGATCCCTCATGATGTTTTGTTTGATGTTCTCTCTTTTGTATGTTTCATTTTGCATTTGCTATATGGCTGTCTTACATAACATAGCTTGCATGCCTGCAATGACATCACCTTTGTTCAGGAGTTCCAAGCATACAAAGCTTTTCTTGTCTAATGAAGCTTGAAATGTCATTTTCTTTTGTGGCACCTTATTAAAGTTATCAGGAGGTATAACTTTGGCATGGTTCAGCGGTAAGCCCATTCTGAGGCATGACTTTTCTTCGTTGCCACTTGAGTGTGTGTGAGTGCATACCAGCCATGAGTGTATTTTTCTTACCTTTTAGGCCTTCTCACCTAGTGGACAACCATGATTTTCATCGCCTTAGAGTGAGTATACATTTATTTTCCAAATAAACAACCTAGATCTTATCCACAATGGGATGGAAAAATAATCGAAACTTGATTTGATTCACTTTTGTTTCTCCTTTTTTCTCTTTCATTCTCTTTCATCATTTTCATCTGTGTTCATTTGTGCTTATGTTTTGTTTGCCATGGGATCTTGATCCTAGGGGCTTGATCATCCCTCTTGATTGTTGTTGTCTCATCTTACCAAGCATCAATGGATTTGGATCCCTCTTGATGTGCATATTGGGATACTTTAGTGTGAGTTTGAAGCAAGTTCATCCTGACACTAAAGTGGGGCCTTAATGTGTTGCCAAAAAGATGTATAGTTGGACATTTTTACGCTCACTTGAGTCTCTCTCATGGAAGTTGCCCTGATTTTTCCTAGATTTAATGTTGTAATGTGGTCAACACATTCAAATTAGGTCTTGGACCCTTGAGAATCATTAAAAATTCTAGGATGTCTTGTAAAAGTGTTGTGAAGTGTTGTAACCCACTTTCACACTATTTTAGGACCCTTTAATTATAATTCACTTAAATAACCCATTAATTATCACTTACCAAGCCTTATTTCAAATTTTTGTAAATATTTGTAACAAACTCTCATGCTTTTATAGACTTGTCATCACTAATTCGACCCTTTTTATGTTAAAAATGACCCCTTAATGCACTTTTTGGCCTTACTTAAGTGTATTTTTAAGACTATTCCCATTAAACATTATTAAATACACTTTAATCCCCAACACCCAGTAAAATTTCCCTAGTTGGACCAAGTCGTCACTTAGGGCAACTTAGTCCCACTGGGCACAAAAATAAAAATAATTTCATTTTTTTGGCAAGATTTTATTCTCTTGACCTTGAGGTCAGCCTGTGATGTGTTATTTTTGGTAAATATTGGAAAATAAATTATAAATAAAGGATTTTTCTCTCATTCTCACCCCCAATTAGTTTACTGCATCCATTCACACATTAGTTTACTTTCATTCACAATTCTCAAGGATTCAAGGTATTGTCAAGCATCCATTGGAGCATCTTGTTTCATATCCTTCGATTTGAACATCAAGGGTTTGGTGACTTTGTGACATTATATGCTATTCATTCATCACTCTCTCTTTATTCTATTTTATTTTGGGTATGTGCAGGATCATGATGGGCCAAAAAGTGGCAATATGATGGGTATGTGGCTAACAAATTTTTTTTTACCCAAAATTGATGAAATGAAAAGGGTTTTTAAAGGAGATTCTTAGCTTTCCACCAAAGTAAATTATGCTTTACTTTGAATTTAATAAATAATTATTAATCATTTTCTATTTGAATTACAACTAAAGTCTTGATTGATAGGCTAATTGAAAAACATCTATAGCTTTCAAATAGTATCACATTTTTTTAATCTGAAACATGTGTCACATTCTATGCTTTGTATACTATAGGATTAAAATAAGAAAAAATGAATTTCATGAAGTTTTGACCAAGTTAAGGTGGTCAGACATACAAATTTTTGTATTTTGTAAAAGTTGTCATAAAAAATTCATAATTAATTATTTACTTGGAAAAAAATTATAAAAAAATATGCATCACATCTGTACATGAGTTCTCTACGTATATCTAAAATTTTATAAAAAAATATTATCATTTTATTGTGGTTAGGGTGGTCAGACTGACACCTACTTCTTATTTTTTCCTAAAATTTAAGTACTACTACATTGAAATTTCAAAATTTCACCAAATAGATTTTTTTTACTTTAAAATAAACCTAGTAGTTTAGAAACTATATTCATTTTGCTACAAATTCTATTCTTACATATTTTTGAAATAATATAGATAACTTATTCAAATATTTATGTCAAGTTGCCTAACTTTGATTTTTCTGAATTTTTTTCCACTTAAGGGCATATTTTTTCCATGATGATCCTCCACATACCCTTTTATACATTTTGATTAACAAAACAGGGTATGAGGAAGGCTAACCACTATTCTCTAACCCTTAACCCTTTTTCCCCTCATTGCATGTGTGTTTTGCAGGTCTTGTATGCAGATTTGTCAAAGAGAAAAGTATTAAAAAGTGGTCAAAAATCTAGCAAAGTCATAAAATTCAACAAAGCCCTAATTGAAGCTTGGAGACCTCTTTCAACTTGTTTTATGCAGAATCTGAACTAGACACCTGTTAGGAAGGGAAGTGCATATTGAAAGATACATATTCTTGTCCCAAATTTCTCAGGATTCCCAAGTGGACTAAGTCACCATCTATGAAAAATTAGTCCCACTGCTAGGCCTAAAAAGTGATTTTCACATTTTTGAGTACCCATTTGGCAGAAACCTATTTCAGTAGAATCTCCCTGAAATATGACTAAGTTGCTTAGCATGGCGTAAGTGTCCCAGTTAGCTTTTCCACTCAACTCTATAGGATTTCAGAGCCTCTCTACATCATACTTCAGTTTCTGGGTGTACCTCTCTAGTCTTGATTAATTTTGCTACAGTTAATTTGCATTTCTAGGCTATTTTGCATATCACAATGTGTTTTCAAACAACTTGCATATCTTCGGTTTTACATTATTATTCATTATCTTTTATGAGTTATTTGCAATTAGGAAATTCCATTTAGACATATCTCAATCATATTAGCAATAGTCTTTAGTGAACCTTCAAATTTTTGTGGGATACCTTTCTCCTTTTAGGTGAAAAACCCTAAAAGTGTAATGGACAACCCTCCTACAAACATTTGCAATTCAATAATGAATAAATCCTTTGCACAAAAGAACGATTCAATTTTTTTCTTAACTAAAAATATAATTCCAATAATCCTTCCTTGAATGATATCAGTGCAACTTAAGAGGACCTACTATCGAGCACTAATGAAACATTGGAAAGTAAATGTCCTAACCATAATTACTCTCATAAATAGTTGTCTTATTAAAAAAAATGAGGTAATGAGGATAAGAAAGAAAAACAATAAAATTAAATTAAGAAAAATATATAATTTTAGATACAATATGTAATTGACATAATATGTCAGGATTTGAAAGCTTGGGAGGGTGTCCAACCATTTGGAAATTGGATTAACGATGAGAATTGAACTTTGTCGATGAGACATTTAAAATACAATTCTTATAAGGATGGAAGTGAGAATAAAAATGGCAGAGAACCCACGATCTGCATTTAGTATGTAGCAGATGGGGAAAATGATTACTTTCTAGTTTTGTAGGCTTTTGTAAGTGCTCAATAGCTATAGTTAAAAACTAATTGTCATAACCTTCACACTAAATTAACAAACTAGAGACAGATGGATTTGGATTGTAGTTATCAAATAGGTGAAATGAATACTCTAAACACATAGTTATAATATTTTTATAACATCAAAAGAATATTGTTAAAAAAATGATTACAAGACAATCTTGAAAGTATGTAGTCACCCATAAATTCATAAAAGACAGTTATTCGTATTGTTTGTAATTTTTTAAAAATGGTACTTTTTATTTATTTTGTTTACCTCAATTAAAAAAATAGATTAATTAAATAAGTGAAATTATTTAATTAATTACTTAGTTTAAATACATAATCTAAAACTTGATTAATATGCTATGAAATTGATTATAGAATTTAAATAAATTAGTTATGAATCTTAGTTCAATTTTCAATGATTGAATATTTTGCAAAGAATGTTATGAAATGATTCATCAATATATAAAGAATTAAGGTTCTATCTAGATAAACATCTTAGTAATTGTAAATTGATTTTTTTCTATTATAGTTTGTAATTGAGCATGTTTAGTTGATATGAGCAAGTGTGAAAATGATTAAGCATGTGAAATTGATAATTGCGAATGTGGAAATGATCTATTATGTGAAATTGAGTTTTGATTTGTAGAAGTGAATTGATGGGGAACATAAGACTATTGTAAATTTACTTCAACTCCTCGTGATTATGTTTGAAGAGGATTCATTTCTAAAGTACCATTTGAGGACTTGATAAGTGAAAGTCATAGTCTCTTTAAACAAGTTTATAGATGAAAGCTCTAATGGAAGTTAATCTAGATTAAAAATCGTAGGAGAGAATGCAGTATCCTTACGATGATGAAACTAGCAAATGTTGTTCTTATATGAATTATCCAATGAGAATCGTCCATGATTCAAATTTGCAAGTTCAAGATTTATATTTCTGTGTGTAAAAAATATAAAAAATAATTTTATGTATATAGTTGTGAACCAAAACCACTAATTGCTAGATGTGTAAATAAATTTAAATTTTAAGGATGCACGCTAATGACAATAGACAGACATATGATTATTTCACAACTTCTATAAAAAATACATCATCTTAAATAATAGCCATTGAATAAAAATATAATTTGATCATTTTGAATGAAAAACTAAAAAAGACATAACATGGATGCCTTATTTTCACCATTTTTTATTTTGAATTGTGCTATTAATTTGACAGTGTTACAAATTTGTCTTCTCTTTCCCATGAACATGTTTCCTTTGAATTAGATATGATGTAATTTCTATTTTTCTCGTGTTCTTGCATGTGAGTAACTTGTTTATATACATCATGTGACTCCAAAAAAGGCTATTTCCTTTTGGTTGTTTTAGGGCCACAGTTTTCCAAACTGTTTTATATTAGCTACGCCAGCTGCTGTTATTTTTGCGTGCAGGGCTTCAAAGGTTTTTAATAGAAAGGCTGGTATATATTATTGAAATCTTGTGGTGCCCAATAAAGCAAAACATGCACAGCATTAATGGCGCCTCCCACTATCTGTATTGTTTATGGCTTTGAAATGTTCGTGGTTATCTATGTTTCAAAAAAGAATGATATATGATAATAATACGCGTTTCTCCTGTATGATTCTTGGCTGCTATTTTCCGTGGGTGTTAATTTTAATTCGTATATTTACACTTTGACTAAAATATGTCTTTGTGCTTTTCACAGGACTGATGGCTGGGTAATATAATAATTTTGAAACGTAAAGAATTGTCGGCCATTATAGTTTGAGGAATTCGAGTGCGAATGAAGGATCTTCTATTTTATTTTACTGAGGAAATCAAATAATAAAGAATGAGACTTAATTGCTAAAGTCGGATTATCTTACTTTTCTATTTTTCAAGAACTTGTCGAGAGCGACGACCTAAAGCAATTTTTTTTTTTTTTTTTTTAAGTTATGACTTAAGTATAAAAACATTGAGTGAATATTTTATTTCAAACAAAAATTAGTTATTTCTTTTTACAGAAATTTATTATGGATTTGGTGTTATTGATTAAGAAAATAATTCAGCGTAAATTTAAATAAGATAGAATTTTTTTAATATTATAAATAATTGGTTAGATGTGTATTTGAAAAGAAAAATCAAAATTTTAATTAGTTTTATTAAATTATATATTTTAAAGTATAATTTTATTATATAGAATTATGTAATTGTGGAAATAATTTTTACTGATCTTGTTTTTCTTATATTTTTCTTTATATTATAAGGAAATGTCAATATGATTTTTTCTTTTCTGTTAACCATCTAAGCAATATAGGATTTCACATTTTCATTGTAATGCCTCAAGCTTTAGTGTAAGACATTAACAATTAATAAATGAATGGATAATTTTTTCATAACATAAGAATAACATTCACACATTAAAATGTACTCGTACAACTAGAGATGTTGTGACACAATTAAATTACACTAATCTTGTGCAATGATGCAAAAATTATCGCTACATAAGTAGGAGACTTAACTATGTCATGCGATAGCATTAAAACATTAAAAAAAGGGAAGATTTTTTTCCTAACCATTATGAAATGACACAATATTGTTAACCACATCTCTCATGAATAGATAAGGAATGAATGATAATTGATGTTAATTTCCTAGTCCAAAGAAAATTAAGCATCAATCCATCCCATAATTCTAGTTAAAACACACCCACACACCAAACAATATGGAAATTGCATCAAAGACTTGGAAAATAATTATGTTGGCTTAGTCTTGTAAGGTACAATTTTGAAAATAACTAGCACCACTACAAAAATTGACAAAACCATATTTCTAATGATATCTAATTCAAAACATTTGCCTCTTATATTGCAAGTTATAGAAAAATTTAAAAAATGCCCTCTTGAGGGCATACTTAGACTAAATAGGAACAAAAATTGAGCTCTTGTTCCCTCCATATTACCTCTCAAAAAGCTATAGTTTTAAAATATATACCACCACTAGTAGTGGTGGTGCCACTAGGTGGAACGATGGGGGGGTGTCGGGCCACAAGTTGCACTAGCCTTGGGTGCTAAGCCCTGGTCCAAGCGCTAAGTGTTGGATAGTGGTTGTGGGTGGTAAGCCTTGGAAACCAGGTGTTCGAGACATAGGGATGATGATGTACGGTGTTTTCATTGATGAAAACCCATTGTAGAAGTGATGGTTCATCATTATGTATATAGTTTAGAGTAGACCAAGCTTTTTGGGAAATTGGCTAAGTGTTTGATTGAGACAATGATGTAATAGAGCATTAGTTTTGTGGTTCACATTGTTCTACATTGGAATATCTTATCATATGATTTTTAGGTGATAATAGTACATGTTCAAGGAGTCTATATCCAAGTTTTCAAGGTTGTATGTCTTTTGTAGGAGAAGATATTTATGATAGAGTATCGGGATAAGCACATACATAATTATAGTTGCAATGTTCTTGTTGGAATGCTCTACATTCCACCATGGACGATCATTATGCTTTGCATATTTTAGCAAGTGTTTGAAGATGTTAGATGTGTGTGCACTCTAAGTTTCAAGTGATTTGGTGGTCCGCATGTCAAGCTTTGTTTGAGAAGTTGGTTGATTCAATTATTGCTTCATTAGTTTTGTTGTGTGGTGTCGACTTAAGGGTTTTGGGGTTGTGCAGTATTAAGTTGAGTATGAAGTGAATCATAGGATTGATTATAGGTCATGAGGACATATTCTGGTGAAGAACATATTTTGGTTTCTTTTATAAGGTATTTGTAGTGTTGAAAAATGTATCCCTTTACATTTTCAAACTTTTTGGGAGCCTCTCTGCTAAAACTAGGATTATTTTTTCCTTATTTGGTCCTATTTTGCATCCACGAGCCATATTTAATGCATATTTATGCGGATAATCTCAAAACTTATCTAATGGCCAATCATAATTCATGATTGTGGGTTGTGTGTTCAAAATCTATTGATCTGGGACTCATACATCACCTTGGGCATATGGGTCCCACCTAGGTTCAAGGCCTACTTTTGAATATTGCATTAAACTTAGCATTTCTTAAAATTTGTGTCCCAAGCTTAGACTATTGAGATTCATATTCCCCAATTGGTGTATGAGTACCGCTTTAGCCTTGACCTATTTGTAATTCAATTCTTGGCAAGATTTTATTCCTAGATCTGATGTCGACTTCTTGTGTTGTAATTTTGGGAAATTTTGCATAAACAAGCATAAATACAAGGTTATTTCACATATTTTCTCCTAGAAGTTTTATGCAAGCATTCATATAGCAAGTTTATGAGATCAATAGCATTGAAGAGTAGATTATCAAGTATTTTGAAGCTGCAATCAAGATTTAAGAATCATGTCAAAGTATTAATGCATCATGTGTGTTTTTGAGCTAACATTTGTGATGTAGGTTTTCATTATTCAAGAAAGCATTCAAAGACATCATTTCATATCAACAATCAAGAGTCAAGATCTACTTTCATGCTTTCCATTTCATACAAGATTGCAGCCTTTATTTCAAGGGTTTGGTGAGTTGCAATAGTGCATATTTTTCATTCATCATTCCTTCATTCTATTTCATTTTATTTCAAGGTTTAATTACCCAAATGAGTTTGACCAAGGAAAACCCCTATCCACTAAAAAATCAATGTTGTTCTCCCTCTACATGTGTCATTGTAGATGTAGATCATTTGAGACTTGAAGATCCTTGAAGACTAAGTTGTGAGATTGGAGAAAGTTGTTAAAGTTTTCAAGAAGTTGTCATCTTCACATAAAGTACCCTACAAGCTAGAATTCAAACTTTCAAACTCAAAGATCAGATAGGAAAGAAGCTACAGAAGATCACTAGAGGATACCAGAGTTTCAGAAAAGCTCTAATACTGGGACTAAATCACCACCTTGGGCATATGAGTACTAGTATATACCACTTTGTGACAATTTTATGTAGATCTTGGTTTGACAATTGCAGATTCGAAATGCAGCCAAAAACCCTACACTGGGACTAAATCCCCTAGCATGGCGTATGAGTACCAGTTCACATCAAAAGCCATAATTTCAAGATTGCAAACCTTTTTTTAGGCAACTTGAATATTCCATGTGCTTCTATGTTTAGCCTCAGTTTATTATTTTGATTTCAAGTTCATTTTCTAGGTCATATAGCCAAATTTTCATATTTCTTTCATTTCCATCTTTCTAAGAATTTTCTTAGTGGTGAACCACCCCTTTATTCTCACCCAAGGAAACCTTGTAGTAATCTCTTTTCCTAATTGGTTCCTTAGGTTGAGATCTCTAGGAATTCCTTTAATGAACTAAGATTGAAATAAGGAGGACCCAAACCCTCCTTGTATGTGTTCCATCTCCTAAAAGGTCGAGCACCCTATTTCCTATGGTTCATTTTGGTGAACTCAACTCTTGAACACTTGCATTTCTGATTTGTAGTACACTGTAGTTCTAGATCTATCTTACGTTAACTTTTCAATATATCTTTCATTAGCTAATTTACATTTAGGGCTTCTAAATATTGCATTAGTGCAAGTGCATATAGGTTGCATTTTTGTATCTTGCATCATTGAATTTCATTTGAAATTTATCATTATAAATAATCATTTGAGCATAAATGTTAGAAACCTTAACTTTCAACTCAAAATTTGCTAAATTTTGTGTCAAAACACTCATCTAGGACTCATTTAGCCCTTTTGTGCAATTTAGTCCTAGTACAATATTTTTTAATTGATTTCTGTGAATTATGTCTTATGTGTTTTTCACTGTTTGGGCCTCCTAAAAACCCTAATTGGGACTCATACACCCCTTCTAGGTAGTTTAGTCTTGTATCAAACTTGAAACTGCACTTTACAACATTAAAAACCTTATTTTTGTGCTTTTGTTTGCTGTTATTAGATCTCTATTTTAGATTACTAAATGTTTGTTTCATTCATTTCATTAGATCTGGTTTAATTTGGTTTTATTTGAAGTGCATTGATAAACTTAAGAATTGGAATTAAAAGCATACTAGTTATCTTGTGTTCATTCCATTTATCTTGCATTCATTTATTGTCCATTGCATGAGCTTTACAACTAGGTACATCCTATTGCTAATACTATAGTGAGACATAGTTCGAGACTCATGTCATCCCGCGATAGCACACTCGTCATAGATATTGGGTTATCTAGCTCTTTCACTCATAGTGTTGACACTAGTGCACTAGGTATGGACCATACCCTTGACAACTCTTTACCCTCAAGTAGTATTACGAGTGTTGAAACAATGGTTGCTAATATCCCTCAAGAAAAAATAATCCAAATACATGAAGAGTTAGCAAACCTACAACATCAAGTGAGTACTGAAACCATTTCCAACATTGCTATTCCTACTATAGATAACATACACCGCATGATTTTAAGTGAACAAGGAATAGAACTTGTGCATAACTTAGCTTAGATTTTTGGAAAACATCTTATCTCAACCACTAGTTGTGCTCAACCTTTGAACAATGTCCAAATTCAAGGAGGAACCCAATTTACTCCTACAACCATTTCCTTTATTCCTACCTATACCGACCTACTAGTAATGTCTTTCCTACCTTGGGTATTTCCACTAGCAATTCTATTACCTTTTTGGCATCTCACCTTATATCTCCTACCACTTTACCTCCCATAAGCATTCCATTCACTTCCCCCTCAAACACATATACACATCCATCATATTCACCTCCATCTCAAAATACAACCAATGATGCCATCCTTAACCAACTCTTGCAAAGTATTTCATCCCTTCAAAATAAAAATGGTCAACCCTCATACTATGTCAAAAGAAATCCTTTATCCTTGGATATATTAAGAAAACTGATACCACAAGGTATCGAGATTCCTAGGTTTAAGAAATATGGAAGAAAAGGAGATCCTTCTAACCGTGTTTCTTCTTATACCACCTTATGTAGCGATTTCATACTTGAGGATGAGCTCTTGGCTAAGATTTTTCCTACGTCCTTGAAAGATACCGCTTAAGAATGGTTCTCCTCATTACCAAATAACTCAATTCATTCATTCAATGAACTTGTTGAGGCATTTATTAACCATTTCCAAGTGCACATGACTCCTATGATGACCTTATCTTATTTGTGAAACATAGATTTTTGGGACCCTATGGACTAGTCTTGCACTTCTAGGGTTTTTCACCTAAAAGGAGAGAAATAGGGCCAAAATTGCTTATGTATCAATCAAATCAGGATATTTATGATGTTGTATGAGCTCAATGGAATGATCTAATTGCAGATAATCTATGAAATTGATCGAATATAAATGCAAAACCTAAGAGACAAGT
Organism: Sequoia sempervirens; assembly: GCA_007258455.2. Taxonomy (NCBI): domain Eukaryota; kingdom Viridiplantae; phylum Streptophyta; class Pinopsida; order Cupressales; family Cupressaceae; genus Sequoia; species Sequoia sempervirens. The sequence continues at coordinate 399,154,936 of VDFB02271358.1, read as the reverse complement.
GATTTTTGAAAACACATTATGTATTACAATAATGAACTAGAAACAAATGCAAAATTAAACAGAAATGAATGAAACTTAAAGTGTGCACCTGGAACATTGAAGGAGACTAGAAATTTCTTTTGAAATTTGGTTGATGATAATTTTTAGGCCTAGAGGGACTCATTCACCATCCTGGACGAATTAGGCCAATCTCTGTAAAACTGAACCGGAGACCATTTTAGACAAAAGGGTATCCAGAAATGCAAAAAACCAAAAACTAACCCTAGAGTGGGACTACTTCACCACCCATGGTGAATCAGTCCAATTTGGAATTTTTGAATATTCAAAGGTTGATTCCGGACCTTTCGGTTTACACTTTGGCTTCCTACAGGTGTCCGCTTCAGAAATTGTTGGAATTAGGTCTGAAAGTGACTTTTTGCTCATGTTTTGACTTGGATGATAAAGAGATGACTTGAATGAATTTGAAATACAATATCCAATGATTCCTAAGCCTCCAAGTGTCCTACATATGCAAAAAAATAAGACAAAGGAGGGATATGTTGAATGTTAGGGCATGGGGGTTTGCCTTTGTCAAACCTCGTTTAGGTAATTAAACCAAAATGATGAAAACATGTAATGAAGAATGAAACAATGGAGATTATTACCTTGTCATGATTATTTGATCTTGAAATTCTGCAACATAACATGAAGATTCAACCTTTGAATGCTTTAGGAAGCTAACTTGATGACTTCTAATGAAGAAAGCCTAGCTTGATTGACTTGGATGAGAAGATAGAAGATGGATTAATGATGAGAGATGTAAGAATGAGTTGTTGTATGTTGTTGGATGTAAAATTAGGATAAAAATACTTATTTATAGGAAAATGTGCCTTAGTACCCGATAATACCTCATCACAGGCCGACATATAGTGAAAATAAACTTTAAATTTCACTTTGTCTCACTCAAAGGTCAAAATGGGGACCAGATAGGACTCATTCGCCACACATGTTAAATGTGTCCCATTTGGATGGACTGATTTTCCATGCATGGTGAATGTGTCCCACAGGGGCCATTCTGACACCTGAGAAGCCAAGGAATTAGGAAATGAGGTCTAAAATTCCATCTTGTCTGGGATTTGATCCATTAAAGCCTCGGGATGCACAATATGAGACATTAGGGACCTATTAGTGATAATATAAATGTAAAATAGGGCTTGGGACACATAAATCAATGTAAAAGTGTGATTAAATAAACTTTACAACATTAAAATTAGGTATGCATATCCTAGAAATGCACAAGAACAATTATGAATGTGCAAGACACATTACCACACTATTTTATCATTAAATTTACATTAATAAGCTTCCATATTGATGTAATAATGCTATTAAATATGTTTCATGATGTTAGATTAGGGATAAATAGGTTAATTAAGTCTATAAAAACATGAAAGTCCTTTACAAGACTCTACAACACCTTTACAAGACATCATTAAAAGCATGTTATTTGATTTACAAGGGTCCAATACCTAGTTTGGATTCATAAAATTCCTCACAACAGTTGAATCAAGGCCTCATTAAGTTTATTTTATCATGAATTAATCCCATGTCAAGCAAAGGGTCTCTTTTTCTATAGCACATTTAGCACCCACCTTAGTGCACATTTAGCACCCACCTTAGTGAGAGGATGAACCTATTTCAAACTCACACTAAAGTAGAAATTCAAGAGAGATCCATATGTATAAATGAAGATGACAAAGAATAACAAAGATCAAGGAGGTTGCACAGGCCCCTAGGATTGAAGATCCTAAGTCAAACCATCAATATACAAAATCATGCAATGCCAAGAATGAAGGACGAGGTGGAAAAGATGTACTGACTTTGGGCCGAAGAAAATTTCTTGGTTATCCACCAAGTGAGAAAGAAAAAAAGGTATACTCGCTCTAGGCCACAAAACTTCTGGGTGTCCGTGGGCTGAGAAATCCCAAAAAGAAGATACATAAGCTAGTTGGTATGCACTCACAAACAAACACAAAAGTGGCTACGGGGAAAAGTCATGCTGCTAGGTGGGCTTCCCACTCAACCATATCAAAGTTATACCTCCTGATAAATTTAATAAGGTGCGACAAAGAAAAAGATTCCTATCAAAACACGATGGTACCAAAGGCATAAAAGTTGTGTTATACAAGGTGACCATACAAAATGCAAAAAAATGTAAAATGCAAAAATGTAAAAATCAAAACATGTAAAATGTAAAGGATGTTCAAAGGAGTCTTGTTAATTTTGTGCGAGGTCAGTCACTTAGAGAACATTGTGTGTAATGTCTCCAAGAGAGGACCAATCAAATAATAGTATATCCACAACTTAGGGGATGCAGTGCATCACATAAAGCCACCAAGAGGAATGTAATATGCTAACATAGATCACATTTATGAAGGACATCACACCTAATGTAATCCATAGAGTGATAAACGCATCACATAAATGACAAGGCTACACTAAGAACTAAGAATGCAAATGAATTAATGGTAATGTATGCCCCCCACTTTAAAGTGATTGCGAGCACCTGTACTGTGATAAATTGCTTTAAAGTAGAAGAGATAAGAATACATGAGAGCGTACTTGGAAAGCCCTATGCCAAGTCATATGTTTATGATAAGCTACATAATGAAGAAAGGGTAGTATGTCACATGTGAGTCAATATTAAGACATGTCATCCAGATCCCAAGCTTGCTCATATATACTCATGAAAGGTTAATGACTAGGTCAAAATAGACAACGACAAGTGACATATGAGGATAAGCCTATGAGACCCATTGCCCCCCACTGAGTGTAGGAAAAAGGTGAGCCTAGAATGGAGCACAATGTTGTTTGGGTTAAGATTGGGATATTGCACACCCTCCTTTAAAGGTAGGCGTGAAAATCCAATGAAAACTAGAACTTGTGTCTGAAAAGGAATTGTTTGTATATGACACTTTGGACCATGAGGGTGAGATTTTGGAAATGTTATGGAAAGGAAGTGTAGAATCTAACAACCCCCCATTATCACAAAAGAGTTTTTTTGTAGGTGAAGAGTTACGACCAACATGTATATATTCAAGTTCTAATCTGGGAATGGAAGGATTAGGGGAGTTGGATTTGTTGTGATTAGTGGACACATAGCTTCACTCATCTGCATCAATCATTTATATCTTGTTGTTGTATTCAAACTTCATGACACGGTGAAGGGAAGAGGGGAATCCTTTCATAGCATGAATCCATGGTCTACCTAGGATAAGATTGTATGGAAGGGATTCTTGCATGATATGAATAGAGGTAGGCAACATGATAGGTCCAACCTCAATAGGTAATGTGTTCATCCCAAGTGGTTTCCTATCAACATTGTCAAAGCCACGAATATGAACATAATTAAGTTGAATACGATTTTTATCCATGCCAAGTTTGTGTAGGAGACCCATGCTACAAACATTAATCTTTGATCCATTATCGATGAGAGTATTACTAACTAGAGTTTCATTAATGATCACCTTTATCATCAAGGGATCATTTTTTGTGTTGAATCTCAAGTGGGGGTAATTCATGTTTAGGGAATGTGATGTCTAACTGGGTTGCATGTCAGGAGGATGTAACATGATTTGGTTTTATGTAAGATTTTATCTCTTCCCTCTATATTTCCAACATTTCATGAAAGACAAGTTTGATGATCGGTGAGAGATGAATGAGTTCCCATACAAAGATATCAACATGAGTGTTTTTAAATTCTTCAACAGTAGGAAATTTATGAGGAAAATGTAATGATGAAGGAGTGTTGTGTGGTCCTCTAGATGTTTGAGTCACTAAGATACAACTTAGTGGCTGCAAAATATTGTTGAGTAGATTGCATGATGGATTTCATGACAATTCTTAATTTTTTGTGTTTTTCACTAATTGAAGATGATTTAGGAATCTAACTAATTAATTGTGCTCCATAAGGCTTTCCCTATGAGAAGGGAACAACTAAAATATTCATAACCTTCCTCAAACAAAGCATCTACTTCATAACTATGAGAAACGCTAGGAGAAGGGAAAATGTTATTATCATGATTATTTATGTTTAAGTTGTCTTGTTGATCAATTTTTTGTCCACTAAGAGAGGTAAAAGGAGACAAACAACTTAGATTCTCAACACTCCCATAGATTGGTTCTTCTTTCACCAAAACATCTTCTTTGCTAATAGGAGAGATATTACGAGAAGAACAAATATGATCATGTTTGGAATGGCCAAAGTTGTATTCTTCTTCACTAAAACACTCTCATAGGGAGGGGATGGGAAGTGTTTCTTAACATGTTTAGATATGCAAGGTACAAGCATTGTTTGAATAGGAATGAAAATAAAATGTAACCATTTCATGCAATGTTTCAGCAATATGAACAATGTATATGCAAAGATACAAAACACTCTTATCCAACATATGCAAGATTTGAAGAATGGAAACAATGTACATGCAAAAATGAAAATCACTTTTAAAAAACTTATGCAAAGTTTTAGGAATAGAAACATTATATATGCAAAAGTGAAAAGTACTTTTATCAATGTTATGCAAAATTCCAAAAATGGAAACATTTTTTAGATCTAATGATGCTTGGAATTGAAGTGATTGGAAAAATGACTATCCTAAATTGATGTTTTTGAGATAAATGCATAAAAGCAATTCTCTAGAAACCTTCTAGACTTATACTATATGATACTAGGAGCCTTAGGAAGCATAAAAATGAGATTTCAGGTGTTGTTTCAGTCATTGAAAAATTTATAAAGGGACTGATTCGCCACAGATGGTGAATGAGTCCTAGTAGGGGTTTTTTGAAAAAAAATTAAAAATTAGGAATGGTTTGTGATGTGTGTGAGGTTGTAAGGTGCAGACCTAAGATGTAGATGTAAAATTTAAGATATTTGTAAGGAAATTGTATACAAAAATGCAAACAAAATACACTTTTTCCTAATGCAAAAATTTGAAACCCTAGATGCAAATTAACCAATGCAACTCTAATGCAAGTTCAATGCATGCTAGGATTAGGATGAAAATGGACTCCAAATCAGAAAATAAGATGTTCAAAAATTTGGGTTCACCAAAATGAAACATAGATTTTTGGGACCCTATGGACTACTCTTGCACTTCTAGGGTTTTTCACCTAAAAGGAGAGAGATAAGGCCAAAAATGCTCATGTATCACTCAAATTAGGATTTCTTTGATGTTGTATGAGCTAAATGGAATGATATAAGTACATCTAAGCTATGAAATTGATCAAATATAAATGCAAAACCTAAGAAAAAAGTGAAGTTTGAAAAAATATTGTGGATTAGAACAATGAACTTGAAACAAATGCAAAGTTAAATAGAAATGAATGAAACTTAAAGTGTGCACCTATAAATTTGAAGGAAACTCTAAATTAGTTTTGAAATTTTTCTGATGCTAATTTTTAGGCGTGGAGGGACTCATTCGCCATCCTAGGCGAATCTGTCACATTTCTGTCAAATGGAACTGGAGCCAGTTTTAGACAAAAGGGTTTCCAGAAATACAGAAAACCAAAAACTAACCCTGGAATGGGAATCATTCACAACCCATTGAAAATAAGCCCACTTTTGAATTTTTAAATATTGCAAGGCTGATTTCGGAGCTTTCAATCTGTAGTTCGGCTTCTGACAGGTGTCCGCTTAAGAAATTATCGGAATCGGGTCATAAAGTGACTTTTTGTTGATGTCTTGACTTGAATGATGAAGAGATGACTTGAATGGCTTTTAAATAACATCTTCAATGATTCCTAAGCCTCCAAGAGTCCTAAATCTACAAACAAACAAGAAAAAGGAGGGATATGTTGAATGTTAGGGCATGGGGGTTTGCCTTGGTCAGACCCCGTTTAGGTAATTAAACTAAAATGATGAAAATATGTAATGAAACATGAAACAATGGAGATGATTACCTTGTCATGATGATTTTATCTTGAAATTTTGCAACATAACATGAAGATTCAACACCTAAATGCTTTAGGAAGCTAACTTGAAGACTTCTAATGAAGAAACCCTAGCTTGCTTGACTTGGATGAGAAGATAGAAGATGGATTAAGGATGAGAGATGTAAGAATGAGTTGTATGTTTTTGGATGAAAAATGAGGATAAAAACACCTATTTATAGAAAATTGTGCCTTAGTACCTGATAATACCTCATCACAGGCTGACATATAGTGAAGGTAAACTTTAGATTTCACTTTTTCCCTCTCAAAGGTCAAAATGGGGGCCAGATAGGACTCATTCGCCACACATGGAAAATGGGTCCCACTTGGATGGAACGAATTCTCCATGCATGGAAAATGGGTCCCATAGGGGCCATTCTGACACTAGAGAAGCCAAGGAATTAGAAAATGAGGTCTAGAATACCATCTTGTTGGGTATTTGATCAATTAAAGCCTCAAGATGCACAATATGAGTCATTAGGGACCTATTAGTGATGATGTAAATGCCAAATAGGGCTTGGGACACATAAATCAATGTGAAAGTGTGATTAAATACACTTTACAACATTAAAATTAGCTCGACATAAACTAGAAATGCACAAGAAACAATGTGAATGTGCAAGACACATTACAACACTCTAAATTGTTGTAATAATGTTATTAAATATTTTTTATAATGTTAGATAAGGGAGAAATAGGCTAATTAAGTCTAGAAAAGTGTGAAAGTCCTTTACAAGACTCTACAACACCTTTACAAGAGGTCATTAAAAGCATATTATTTCATTTGCAAGGGTCCAAGACCTAGTGTGGATGTATAAAATGCCTTACAACACTTGAATCAAGGCCTAATTAAGTCCATTTTATCATGAAGTAATCCCATGTCATGCAAAGGGTCCTTTTTTATATGACACATTTAGCCCCCACTTTAGTGAGAGGATGAACAAGTTTCAAGTTTACACTAAAGTATACATTAAAGAGAGATGTACATGTACGGATGCAGATGAAAAAGAATAAAAAAGATCAAGGAGGTTGCACAAGCCCCCAGGATCGAAGATCCTAAGTCAAACCATCAATATACAAAATCATGCAATGAGAAGAATGAAGGATGGGGTGGAAAAGATGTACTCACTCTGGGTTGATAAAACTTTCTTTATTGTTTGTCAGGTGAGAAAGGCCAAAAGGTATAATCACTCTGGGGCCATGGAACTTTTGGTTGTCCAAGGGTGAGAAATCCCAAAAAGAAGTAAGATACATACGCTAGTTGGTATGCACTCACAAACACACATAAACGTGGCTATGGGGAAAATTCATTCTGCTAGGTGGGCTTCCCACTGAACCATGTCAAAGTTATACCTCTTGATAACTTTAATAAGGAACCAAAAAGAAAGAGATTTGTATGAAAATAGGATGGCACCATAGGAATGCAAGTTGTCTTATGCAAGGTGGCCATACAAAATACAAAAAAATGAAAAATGCAAAAATGTATAAATGAAAACATGTAAAATTTAAAGGATGTTAAAAGGAGTCTTGTTAAGTTCATGCGAGGTCAGTCACTTAGGGAACATTGTGCGTAATGTCTCCAAGAGAGGACAAATCAAAGAATAGTATAGCCACAACTTAGGGGATGTTGCACATCACATCAAGCCACCAAGAGGAATGTAATATGCTAAGATAGATCACACTTATGAAGGAAATCACACCTAATTTCATCCAAAAACTGATAAACGCATCACATAAATGACAAGGAAACACTAAGAACCAAGAATGCAAACGAATTAATGGTAATGTATGGCCCCCACTTTAAAGTGGTTGCGAGCACCTGTACTGTGAGAAATTGCTTTAAAGTTGAAGAAGAGAGAAGAAGACATGAGAGCATACTCAAAAAGCCCTATGCCAAGTCATATGTTTCTGATAAGCTATGTCATGAAGAAAGGGTAGTATGTCACATGCGAGTCAATATTAAGACATATCGTCCACATCCCTAGCTTTCTCATATAAATTCATGAAAGGTTAACGACTAGGTCAAAAGAGACAACGACAAATGACGTACAAGGATAAGGCTATCAAACCCCTTGCCCCCCACTGAGTGTGGGACAAAGGTGAGCCTAGAATGGAACACAATTTTGTTTGGTTTGAGATTGTGATATTGCACACCCTCCTTTAAATGTAGGTGTGAAACTCCAATGACTACTAGAACTTGTTTCTGAAAAGGAATTGTTTGTATATGACTCTTTGGACCATGAGGGTGAGATTTTGGGAATGTTATGGAAAGGGGGTGTAGAATCTAACGACCCCTCATTATCACAAAAGAGTTTTGTTGTAGGTGAAGAGTTAGGATCAACTTTAAAAGATTTGAGTTCTGATCTAGGAATGGAAGGATTAGGGGAGTTGGAAGTGTTGTGATTAGTGGACACGTAGCTTCTCTCATCTGCATCAATTGTGTATATTTTTCTATTATATTCAAACTTCATGACACAGTGAAGGGTAGAGGGGACTCCTTTAATAGCATGAATCCATGGTATACCTAGGATAAGATTGTATTGAAGGGGTTCTTGCATGATATGAATAGAGGTAGGCAACACGACAGGTCCAACCTCAATAGGTAATGTGATCATCCCAAGTGGTTTCCTATCAACATTGTCAATTCCATGAATATGAATATCATTAAGTTGAATGAGCTTTGTGTCCATGCCAAGTTTGTGTAGGAGATCCATGCTACAAACATTAATCTTTGATCCATTATTGATGAGAGTATTCATAACTAGAGTTTCATTAATGATCACCTTTATCATCAAGTGATCATTTTTGTGTTTAATCTCAAGTGAGGGTAATTCTTAGGTATGTTCAGGATCATCATGGAAAAATTAGGCCATTAAGTGGCAAAAAATTAAGAAAAATCAGAGTTAGGAAGCTTGATGTAAAAATTTGAATAAGTTATCTATATTATTTCAAAAATATGTAAGAATAGAATCTTTAAAAAATTGAATTTAATTTCTAAACTACTAGGTTTATTTAAAAAAAATAAATCTATTTTGTGAAAATTTGAAATTTCAATGCAATGGTACTTAAATTTAAAGGAAAAAATAAGTAGGTGTTTGTCTGACCACCCTAACAACAATAAAATGATAATATTATTTAATAAGATTTTAGATATAGGTAGAGGACTTATGACCCGATGTGATGCATATTTTTTGTAATTTTTTTCTAAGTAAATAATTAATTATGAATTTTTTATTACAACTTTTAAAAAAATATAAAAACTTGTATGTCTGACCACCTTAACTTGGTCAAAACTTCATGAAATTTATTTTTTATTTTTTTAATCCTATAGTATGTGAAGCATAGAATGTGACACATGTTTTAAATTCAAAAAATGTGATACAGTGTGAAAGCTATAGATGTTTTTTTAACAAGGGAATCAGCCCCCCCTATAACCCCCCACCGCCAATAAACTTTACCGTGACCGATAGTGCTGGCAAGACACACCAATCAGTACCACAGGAGCGCCAAAGAGTCGAACCCATGGTGGGCACCCTGCGACAGGGAACACCTTAACCAACTGGGCTCGGAATGACGCCCGTAAAGCTATAGATATTTTTCAATCAAGACTTTAGTCGTAATTTGAATAGAAAATGAATAATAATTACTTATTAAATTCAAATTAAAGCATAATTTACATCGGTGGAAATATGAGAATCTCCTTTAAAAACCATTTTCATTTCATCAATTTTGGGTAAAAAAATAGTCGTCAGCCACATACCCATCATATTGCCACTTTTTGGCCCATCATGATCTTGCACATACCCTCATGTTTAGGGAATGTGATGTATAACTAGGTGGCCTATATGGGATGAGAGGAGGATGAAACATGATTTGGTTTTATGTAAGATTGTATCTCTTCCTTTTGTATTTCAAACATTTCATGAAAGACAAGTTTGACTATCGGTGAGAGCTAAATGAGTTCCCATAAAGACATATTAGCAGGATTCTTTTTAAGATCTTCAACAGTAAGAACTTTATGAGGAAAAGGTAATTATGTAGGAGTGTTGTGTGGTCCTCTAGATGTTTGAGTCACTAAGTTACAACTTAGTGGCTGCAAAACATTGTTATGAGTAGATTGCATGATGGATTTCAAGTGAATTCTAAATTTTTTGTGTTTTTCACTAATTTAAGATGACTTAGGAATCTCACTAATTAAAGGAGATCCAACTTGTGTTGTCATAACCTCAAAAAAAAATTATTGATTAGAATGATATGTTGGTGAAGGGGATTCTAAGGCCACTTGATTATCATCTCCTAAGGAAATGTTAGTGGTTGAAGGATGTGTGCCCATGGTCATATTTTTTTGCATTATGATATTCTCCCTAGGAGAAGAGTTGTTAGAAGAACTACAAGCCAAATGTTGTTGACATTCAAAGTTTGGTTCTTATAAAATAACTTCATTGCTAGTAGGGGAATGATCAATGGGTGAATGATTGTGCTCCATAAGGGTTTCCCTGGGAGAAGGGGGACAACTAAAATATTCATAACCTTCCTCAAACAAAGCATCTACTTCATAACTATGAGAGACACTAGGAGAAGGGAAATTTTTATTATGATGATTATTTATGTTTAAGTTGTCTTGTTGATCAATGTCTTGTCCACTAAGAGAGGTAAAATGAGAGGAAAAACTTAGCTTATCAACACTCTCATTGATTTGTTCTTATATCATCAAAACATCTTCTTTTCCAATAGGAGAGATATTAGGAGAAGAACAAATATGATCATGAGGAATGGCCAAAGTTGTATTCTCTTTCACTAAAACACTCTCATAGGGAGGGGATAGGAAGTGTTTCTTAACATGTTTACATATGCTAGGTACAAGAATTGTTTGAATAAGAATGAAAAGCAAATGTAACCATTTCATACCATGTTTCAACAATATGAACAATGTATATGCAAAGATACAAAACACTCTTATCCAACATATGCAAGATTTGACGAATGCCAACAATGTACATGCAAGAATGAAAAGCACTTTTAAAAAACTTATGAAATTTTTTAGGAATAGAAACATTGTATATGCAAAAGTGAAAAGTACTTTTATCAATGTTATGCAAAATTGAAGAAATGAAAACATTTTCAGATCTAATGATTTGCTTGGAATTGAAGTGATTGGAAAAATGACTATCTTAAATTGATGTTTTAGAGATAAATGGATAAAAAAAATGCTCCAGAAACCTTCTAGACTTATACTATATGATATTAGGAGCCGTAGGAAGCATAAAAAAGAGATTTGAGGTGTTGTTTCAGTCAGTGAAAAATTTGTACAGGGTTTGATTCACCACATATGGTGAATGAGTCCCAGTAGGGGTGTTTTACAAAAATTTAAAAATTTAGGAATGGTTTGGGATGTGTGTGAGGTTGTAAGGTGAAAACATAAGATGGAGATGCAAAATATCAGAGATTTTTAAGGAAATTGCATACAAAAATGCAAAAAAAAAGAACTTTTTCCTAATGTAAAAATTTGAAACCCTAGATGCAAATTAATCAATGCAACTCTAATGAAAATTCAATGCTTTCTAGGATTAGGATATAAATAGACTCCAAATCAGAAAATAAGATGTTCAAAAATTTGGGTTCACCAAAATGAAACATATATTTTTGGGACCCTATGGACTACTCTTGCACTTCTAGGGTTTTTCAGCTAAAAGGAGATAGATAGGGCCAAAAATACCTATGTATCACTCAAATAAGGATTTGCATGATGTTGTATGAGCTAAATACAATGATCTAAGTGCAACTAAGCTATGAAATTGATTGAATATGAATGTGAAACCTAAGAAACAAGTGATGTTTGAAAAAACATTATTTATTACAACAAAGAACTAGAAACAAATGCAAAGCTAAACATAAATCAATGAAACTTAAAGTGTGCACCTGGAACTTTGAAGGAGACTAGAAATTGGTTTTGAAATTTTATTGATGTTGATTTTCAGGCTTGGAGGAACTCATTCACCATCCTCGGTGAATCAATCCCAGTTCTGTAAAACTGAACCAGAGCCGGTTTCAGACAAAAGGTTATCCAAAAATGTAGAAAACCAAAAACTGGCCATGGAGTGGGACTGATTCACCACCCATGGTGAATCAATCCACTTTTTAATTTCTAAATATTCAAAGCTTGATTCTGGAGCTTTCGGTCTACACTTTGGCTTCCTACAGGTGTTCGCTTTAGAAATTGTCAGAATCAGGTCTGAAAGTTTACTTGAATGATGAAGAGATGACTTGAATGGATTTTAAATAAAATATTCAATGATTTCTAAGCCTCCAAGAGTCCTAAATCTACAAAAAAAAATAAGACAAAGGAGGGATATGTTGAATGTTAGGGCATGGGGGTTTGCCTTGGTCAATCCATGTTTAGGTAATTAAACCAAAATGATGAAAATATGTAATGAAGCATGATACAATGGAGATGATTACCTTGTCATGATGATTTTATCTTGAAATTTTGTAACATAACATGAAGATTCAACACCTGAATGCTTTAGGAAGCTAACTTGAAGACTTCTAATGAAGAAACCCTAGCTTACTTGACTTGGATGAAAAGATAGATGATGGATTAATGGTGAGAGATGTAAGAATGAGTTTTTGTATGTTGTTGGATGTAAAATGAGTAGAAAAACACTTATTTATAGAGAATTGTGCCTCAGTACCCGATAATACCACATCACATGTTGACATATAGTGAAAATAAACATTAAATTTTCCTGCTCAATGGTCAAAATGGGGGCCAAATAGGACTCATTCACCACACATGGTGAATGGGACCTACCTAGATGGGACTGATTCTCCATGCATGGTGAATGGGTTCCACAGGGGCCATTCTGACACCTTAGAAGCCAAGGAATTAGGAAATGAGGTCTAAATGCCATCTTTTCGAGTATTTGATCAATTAAATCCTTGGTATGCACAATATGAGTCATTGGAGATCTATTAGTGATTATGTAAATGTAAAATAGGGCTTGGGACACATAAATCAATGTGAAAGTGTGATTAAATACACTTTACAACATTAAAATTAGGTCCACAGCCTAGAAATGCACAAGAACCAATGTGAATGTGCAAGACACATTACAACACTAGTTTATCATTAATTTTACATTAAGAAACTTCTAGGTTGATGTAATAATGTTATTAAATATGTTTTATAATGTTAGATTAGGGAGAAATACGTTAATTAAGTCTAGAAAAGCGTGAAAGTCCTTTACAAGACTCTACAACACCTTTACAAGAGGTCATTAAAAGCATGTTATTTAATTTGCAAGGGTCCAAAACCTAGTGTGGATGCATAAAATTACTGACAATACTTGAATCAATGCCTCATTAAGTCCATTTTATCATGAATTAATCCCATGTCAAGCAAAGGGTCTTTTTTTCTATGACACATTTAGCCCCCACTTTAGTGAGAGGATGAACTTGTTTCAAACTCACACTAAATTAGACATTAAAGAGAGATATGCATGTACATATGCAGATGACAAAGAATAACAAAGATCAAGGAGGTTACAAAAGCCCCCCAAGATCGAAGATCCTAAGTACAACCATCAAGATACAAAATCATGCAATGACAAGAATGAAGGACGAGGTGGAAAAGATGTACTCACTTTGGGTTGACGAAACTTCTTGGTTGTCTGTCAAGTAAGAAAGGCCAAAAGGTATACTCATTCTAGGGCCACATAACTTCTAGTTTTCTACAGGGTAAGAAATCACAAAAAGAAGTAAGATACATATGCTAGTTGGTATGCACTCACAAACACACAAAAAAGTGGCTATGGGGAAAAGTCATGCTGCTAGGTGGGCTTCCAACTCAACCATATCAAAGTTATACCCCCTGATAACTTTAATAAGGTGCCAAAAAGAAAAGTATTCATATGCAAACAGGATGGCACCGTAGGCATGCAAGTTGTGTTATGCAAGGTGACCATACAAAATGCAAAAAAATGTAAAATGAAAAAATGTAAAGGATGTTCAAAGAATTTTCTTTCTTATCAATGATAGTATTATATTGTATCAAACCATTCTCACAAATAGGAGAAATAGGAAAAGTGATATTATGGGATTTTTCAATGGTCTCATCCTTGTATCTAACAATGTCTTCCCAAGTGGGAGAGGTAGGGGAAGAGAAACAAATAGGATTATCACAAATCTCATTGATTGGATCTTCTAACACCAAAATATCTTCTTCACAACTAGGAGATATATTGGGAGAAGACCAAATTTGATGGTCATGGTTGTCTAATATTCTATTCTCTTTCATTAAAACATTCTCATAAGTGGGAGAGGTGTTGGGAGAATGACTAACATGATTGTTGATTAAATTTTTCTTGGCATACTTAGAAAGGTAAGATACTAACATTGTGTGTCCAAATATGAAAATTACTTTGGTCAAAATTATGCAATTCTTTAGGAATGTAAACATTATGTATCCAAAAGTGAAAATTACTTTTATCCAAGTTATGCAAATAATTAAGAATGTAAACATTGTGTATACAAATGTGAAAATTACATTTATCCAACTTATGCAAAGACTTAGGAATGTATACATTGTGTATCCAAGAGTGAAAAGTACTTTTATCCAACTTATGTAAAGCATCAAGAATGTAAAAATTCTATATCCAAAAGTGAAAATAACTTTTATCCAACTTATGCAAAGATTTTGGAATGTATACATTTTTTACCCAAAAGTGAAAAGTACTTTTTATCCATATTATGCAAAGCTTCAGGAATGTAATTTTTTTTCAGATTTGATGATTTTCACTACTGAAATCATTTTTGAATGATTCAAAATGACTACAATAAATGGATGATTTGACCTAGATGCACAAAACAAAATATTCCTAAAATATTCCAGATTGAAATAGTGGGTTACTAAGAGATTTGAGATGTGTACAAAACCATAAAAAAATATCAGAAAAGTAGGTTTTAAGAGAACTCTAAGTACTTGTTTGCCCATGGGCGAATGGGTTCCTAATCAGGGCTTTCAAAAATGAAAAATTCAATTTTTGAGTGATTATATGTGTTTTATGTTCCTCATCTCAGATTGTAACTTTTGTAACAATTTTTTTTTGAATTTGATGACTAAATGCAAGTGAAACGAAGGAAAAATGATGAACTATATGAAACTTTTTGAAATGTAATTTTGCCTCATTTTTTGAATGTGAATGATTGAACACACACCAATATGCAAGTACTATGCAAAATTAATCTAACATTATGCAATCTTTGTTGAATTTTCAGATTTAGAATGAATGCAAAATGCAAGTTTACACCTATAATGAAATGCAACTTTATGCCAAATTTAGAAACCCTAAATGAAATGAATTAGTGAAAATCCTAGATCTATAGTTTGAATGCACTCCAAATTAGAAGGTTGCATGTTCGATTCACATTGGGGTCACCAAAATGAAACATAAAAAATGTAGGTTAGGGTTTACCAAACATATAGGGTGTTATACTAAATTTGGAATGTTTCACCAAACTTACTAGAAACAGAAAGGGAAAATGGGGTGCATGAACCTACCTATTCTTCTATTTCATTTAGGAAATGAGATCCCTCAAATCAAAATCTACTTTCAACCTTTAGGTGAGCTAATTCTTTGAGGAATCTTGTTATTTCCTTTATGTGTGAGTGCATGTGTGGACTAAAACGCACTTTTGGGAGATGAAAATAAAATAGAAAATCAAATAAAATATGAATGTAAGACGAGATCTAAGTAGATTAAACATATAGCTAGCATAAAAAATTTATTTCATACAAATTAGATGAGTGGAGGAAACTTAAAACATATCTCAAAAATAGTCGCAAACTGTCCTGAGATAACTTTTTGACAAAAATGACTAATGAGGGGTTTTGGGAGGAAGATTAAAAAATACCAAATGTACTCATTCATGACATGTAAAGAGTGGATTTTTCCAGATGAAGCATAAAAAAAATAAAAAAAAATAATTTCATCCAGATCGGATAAGGGGAAAATGTTGTACACGTGTTACAAAATGATATTCTAGAAGGGTATGTGTAGGATCATGATGGGCCAAAAAGTGGCGATATGATGGGTATGTGTAGGGTATGTGGCTGACAACTTTTTGTCACCCAAAATTGATGAAACAAAAAGGGTTTTTAAAGGATATTCTCAGCTTTCCACCAATATAAATTATGCTTTACTTTGAATTTAATAAATAATTATTATTCATTTTCTATTTGAATTATGACAAAAGTCCTAATTGATTGGTTGATTCAAAAAAACTTAAAATATTATCTATAATCTTATAAAAAAAATTATCATTTTATTGTGCTTAGGGTGGTCAGGCAGACACCTACTTTTTTTTTTCTCCTGAAATTTAAGTACTACTGCATTGAAATTTCAAATTTTCACCAAATAGATTTAAAAAAAAATAAACCTAGTAGTTTAGAAAATACATTCAATTTTCTACAGATTCTATTCTTACATTTTTTTGAAATATTATAGATAACTTATTCAAATTTTTATGTCAAGTTTCCTAACTCGGATTTTTTTTGAATTTTTCGCCACTTAAGGGCTTGTTTGGTGCAGGAGCACCTAGGAAACACCAGGAGCTCAAGAGTGAATTGATGGTTTAGATGTTTTCCTTCATGAAATTTTAGATTTTTTTATGTTTTCAAATGAAGCTCATGTTGACCATAGGTGAGGTATAGCAAGTTTTAGTCTAATGTTAAAGTTTGGCAAATTTTGCAATTGTTGACAATTTTTGCAAAATAAGGCTCTTTTTGAATTTGAGCAGCCAAAAGGTGCCCATTTGAAGAATAATTGTTTGAGAAGCATATTGAAAGGTTTCCTTGACTTTTTTGTAAGGTTGGATGTTCATTTGTACGGACTGTTTTGTTGGAAGTTGAAGAAAAATAGTGTTTTTGCAATTTTTTTCTGGTTTTTGCTCAAGAACAGTGCTAAAATGGATTGATCAAGGAATTTAGGCCTATGTAGGATGTAGAGTAGTGTTTTTACAAGCTTTCTGTGTTAATAGATAGTCAGTTTATTCCTTTTCAAGCATTGTTTTTAAATATTTTGGAATTCACCATGTTGCTAGCCTGAAACAGGTAGTTTTGAGAAAATGGAGGTTTAGAGCACCTTCCCACCATACAAATTGTACGACCTTTTGGGAAATGTTCCTAGACTCCATGATTGTACATATGGTATAAATTAGGATTTGTGTGGTTGTAGGAGTTGCTAGCAAAATGATGCCCTAGGTGAGCCAGTGCAGGTCTAACTAGGAAAAATTTGTTGTGCAGGTCACAAATCTTTCAGGGGTGCTAAGACATTGAGGATTTTCTTCTTAGAGGAGTTATGGTGGTATGTTACCTTGTTGCTACATGAAGGAAAATGCTCCATCTATCCATTTGATGTGTGAACAAGTTGGAAGTTTGCAAACTGTCAAGGGAAGGCTTAAAACCCTAGTTTTTGCTCCATTTCATGTTTAAGCTTTGTACTGATAGTGGAAGGCTGAGACCTCAAAAATATTTGAGTGTTGTCCATATGAATCAAGAACCTTGGAAAAATAGTGGGAAGTTATTTTGGATTTTATGAGTTATAGCCAGTTTTCTAGGTGAGGGAGACCTAATTGGGGCTCAAGGGCTACTAACCTTCAAACCCTAGGTGTAAGTTTGATGAGAGTGATGGAAAGATGAAGCCTTGGGTGAACTCTCAAAACCATAGGAGGATAGTTTGAAGCCTTTTAGGACACTTCTCCACCCCTGCAAGAACAAGTGGAGTGTTGTGGAGAGATTATTCTTTAGTATAGTGTAAAGGCTAAGGAAGAGTTGTGGCAATGAACCAAGGTGGACTTGGTGGTTGGAGTTTGTGATAGAAGATGGGTTGGTCAGACAAACCAGGGGCACCTAGTCATGAGTAGGTACCTATAGGTTAGGTTGGTGAAGCAAAACACCAAGGAGGTCTTACAAGGAAAGGCCTAGAGCAGGGATCAGTGATTGATTCCTCCAACCCCACTCCCTATCAGATTGGTATCAGAGCAAGTTAAAGATTTGGGAAGCATCTTATATGTCAGAGGTTTAGTCTAGTGATTCTTTCACCATGGTGACCAATGCAGAACTGGCTAAGATGGTTGAAGGACAAGAAGAAGATAATAGGCTATTGAGGGAAAGAATAGCCCAACTTGAGGTAGTAGTGAGGAGTGCACAGTTTGAGGAAAGAATACCAAAAGAAGAAGAGGTTGCAGAGGAAGATAAGACCCCTGAACCTGACCCTATTTTGAAGGAGGATCCTTTCTTGAAGGCATTAAAAGCTTTGAGTGGAAAAGCACTTGAAGGAATACCACTTTTTAGTGGAAAGATGGAAGCTAACCTAGTCATGAATTGGATAGAAGGCATGGAGAATCATTTTGAGTGTGATGGAATCACTGAAGCACAGAAGGTGAAGGTTGCTAAGTCAATATTGAGAGGAACAACCTTGACATGGTGGAAGTTCATTCAGCTAGAGAGGGAAAAAGAAGGCAAACAACCCATATCAACTTGGAAAGGAATGGTTGCTAAAGTGAAAGAATCCTACATGCCAGATGACTATGAGATTCAATTACACAAGAAGAGGAAAATTCTAAGGTAGAAAGACCAACATGTAAACACTTACATTGAGGAGTTCCAAAATTTTTGCATGAGATCTAATGTGATAGAGGATGAGAGTCTCAAGGTAGCTAGATACCTTAATGGTTTGAAATGGAACATCCAAGAGGAGATGGCTCCTTTGAGTCCTAAAATAGTACATCAATGTTACCAATTGGCTATCAAGATTGAGGAAAGGAACAAGAGGAAGCAAGATCAGGCTTCTAAGGGTAGAGGCAAAGGTAGAGATCAAAGAGATCAAAAAGGACAGTGTGGTGGCTACCAAGGTAGAGGCAGTGACCAAAGAAATCAAGGAGAATCAAAACTTACTGAGCATGGAGGTGAAACATCTTCAAGAGGAGGATATAACAGAGGTAGAGGACCTCAAGGAGGTTCAAATAGAGGAAGAGGAGTAGGTAGGAGTAATTCTTACTTTGCAAACATGAAATGTTACCATTGTGGACAAGTAGGTCATCCTGCTTATAGGTTCCCCGAGAAAGCATCTTCATCAAGCAATGAAAAGAGAGTGGCATATGCACAAGAGGACACCATGAGTGTCAAATCACCTGAGATCAGTCATATAGAATCTGAGGTAGGAGAGAATCTGATGTTTAACAGAGTCTTGATCAGACAACCGGTTAGAGAAGAACCTAAACAAAGAAGAGCCCTTTTTAGAGTAAGGTACAAGATACTTGGAAAAGTATGCAAGGTCATAGTAGATTCAGGTTCAACAGACAATATAATCTTAGAGGAGGCAGTAGCAAAACTGAAATTGCAGAAGGTACCCCACAATAACCCCTACAAGGTCACATGGCTGAACAAAGGGCAGAGTGTTATAGTTAATGAGCAAGTAACGGTGCAATTTTCTATTGGAGGATATAAAGACAATTTATTTTGTGATGTATTACCCATGGATGCATGCCATCTGCTACTAGGCAGACCATGGAAATATGACAAAAGTGCTATTTATGATGGGAAAGAGAATACTATTTCATTCAAAAAGGATGGAAGAACCTTCAAGCTACAGTCACTGAAAAAAGAAGAAGAGGGACAGTCAAAGGCACCAAACATCATGTTGAGTAGTGGTAAGGAGTTTCTTAAGGAGCTACACCAAGGGAATGAAGGATATGGTGGTTGTGTTGCAACCTAAAGAAGAAGACAAGGCTGAAAAGACAGTCTTACCAGAAGCAGTCCAAAGGTTACTTGATAAGTACAAGAGCATAGTTAGTGATGGTACACCTACAACCTTACCACCAAAGAGAGCTATAAGTCATCAAATTGACTTCATACCAGGGGATTCTTTACCTAACAAAGCAGCATACAAGCTTACACCAGAGAAAAACCTAGAGGTAGCTAGGCAAGTGCAAGAATTGTTGGATCAAGGATTGATTCAAAAGAGCATCAGCCCATGTGCAGTGCCAGTGGTTTTAGCAACCAAGAAAGGAGGTAAGTGGAGACTTTGTACTGATTCTAGGGCAATAAATAGGATCACCATTAGGTATAGGTTTCCTATTCCTAGAATTGAATACTTGATGGATTGTCTTAGAGGTGCTCAGTTCTTCACAAAGTTGGATCTCAAGAGTGGATACCATCAAATCAGAATTAAGGATGGTGATGAGTGGAAGACAACTTTTAAGAAAAATAATGGGTTATATGAGTGGAAAGTGATGCCATTTGGCCTCTCTAATGCCCCTAGCACATTCATGAGACTCATGAATGAAGTGCTTAAAGATTTCACAGGGATATTTGTAGTAGTGTATCTTGATGATATACTCATTTTTAGCAAGACAACAGAAGAACACTTGAAGCATGTTGAGATGGTTCTTAAAAGGTTGCAAGAGGAGAAGTTGGCAATCGATCTTGAGAAATGTGAGTTCTTCAAGCAAGAGCTTGTATACTTGGGTTTTGTAGTATCCAAAGGCTCATTAAAGATGGATCCAAGCAAGGTGGAAGCCATCCTAAACTGGCCTACACCAACCACAGCAACAGAGGTAAGCAGTTTTCATGGATTGGCCCAATTTTATAGAAAATTCATAAGGAACTTTAGTGGTATATGTGCACCGGTTCTAGACACAATCAAGGGTGGTTTGAACACTAAGTTTGTGTGGACACAAGAAGTTGAGAAAGGGTTTGAGAAACTGAAACAAGAAGTGGAAACTCAACCAATTCTCTTATTACCTGGCTTTGATAAGTTGTTCACTGTTGAATGTGATGCAAGTGGAGTGGCATTAGGAGGAGTGCTAAGTCAAGAGGGTAGGCCTATAGCCTTCTTTAGTGAGAAGCTAAATGAAGCAAAGAAGAAATATTCAACCTATGACTTGGAAATTTATGCTTTGGTTCAATCACTTAGGAAATGGAGGCATTACCTTCTACCCAAGGAGTTTGTGGTTTTCACTCACAATCAGGCACTTAGCCTTATCAACACTCAAGAGAAGTTAAGTAATAGGCATTTGAAATGGATGGAATACATCAAAGCTTTTACTTTTACCATCAAGCACAAGAAAGGACAAATGAACAAGGTGGCAGATGCATTAAGGAGGAGGTTGTTGATAGTGCAAGAGATACAACTCAAGAGCATTGGCATAGAGAGTTTCAAGGATCTATATGGAGAGGATGAAAAAATTTCAAAGGCCTATAAGGTATGTTCTAACTTTGAGAACCATTTCCATAGCCAATATTCTGAGTATACCTTGCAAAGTGGGTTGTTGTTTAAGGGAAATGTGTTCCAAGAGGTTCAATGAGGGAAAATTTGATTCAAGAAAAGCACAATGGCAGTCTTAGTGGACATTTTGGCATCAATAAGACTTTAGAACTAGTGCAAAGATTATATTACTGGCCTAAGTTAGAAAGAGATGTTAGAAGCTACGTGGAATAGTGTGTT
This sequence comes from Sequoia sempervirens, assembly GCA_007258455.2. Taxonomy (NCBI): domain Eukaryota; kingdom Viridiplantae; phylum Streptophyta; class Pinopsida; order Cupressales; family Cupressaceae; genus Sequoia; species Sequoia sempervirens. Next base: position 399,133,463 of record VDFB02271358.1, on the reverse strand, counting down.
GTGTGCATGAAAACTAAGGGAGGAGCTAGAAATGCTGGTTTATATCAACCCCTGCCCATTCCTAACAAACCATGGGAGTGTGTGAGCATGGATTTTGTGGTAGGCCTTCCTAAGACTAAGACTGGTTTTGACAGTGTTTATGTAGTGGTAGATAGATTTAGCAAGATGAGTCATTTTATTCCCCGCAAAACTACTCATGATGCAAGCTACATAGCTCATCTTTTCTTCAAGGAAGTTGTACGGATCCATGGATTACCATTAAGCATTGTATCTGACAGAGATGTGAAATTCATGAGTCATTTTTGGAAAACACTATGGAGTAGATTAGGTACCAATTTATCTTTTGGATTAGCCTACCATCCTTAGACCGATGGTCAAACAAAGGTGGTTAACAAGGTGTTAGGTAATCTTTTAAGGTGTCTAACTAAGGAGTATGGACAGACATGGGATATGGTTATCTCTCAAGCTGAGTATGCTTACAATGATAGTGTGAATAGAACTACAGGGAAGGGCCCTTTTGAAGTTGTGTATGGAATGCACCCAAGAGGCATTTGTGAGCTCAAAGACTTTGGATCTATGGAGAATAGGAGTGGACATGCAAAAGACTTCAGTCAGACCATGAAGGAGATTCAGGAGTAGGTCAAGAGGACAGTCACTGAGGTTACACAAAAGTTGAAGGAGAAAGTTGATTTGTCAAGGAAGGATGTACAATTTGTAGTAGGGGACTATGTCATGGTCCACCTTAACAAATCCATATTACATAAGGGAATGTCAACCAAAATCCAGATGAAAAGAGTGGGACCATGCAAGGTGTTAGCCAAGTATGGAAATAATGCTTACAAGGTGGAATTACCAGCAAACCTAGGCATATCTCCAGTGTTTAATGTGGCTGATCTGATCAAGTATAAGGGGATAGTCACTAACATGGATCAGAATAGCAGGGAGATATTCAAGGATGTCAGCAACATGACACTACCAACTCCAGACAAGCTACAAGCAGAGAAGATCTTGGAGTCAAGAGTGAAGAAGGAAATAAGGCACAGGTGTACATGGAGCATCTTGTCAAATGGAAGAACAAGCATGAATCTGAAGCTACCTAGGTAGAAGAAGTAGACTTTAAGAAGCAAGGCATTGATATGTCTCTGATCTCTCCTAAAATTCCTTAGTTGTTTGTGCTAAGAGGGGGAGAATGGTGCAGGAGCACCTAGGCAACACCAGGAGCTCAAGAGTGAATTGATGGTTTAGATGTTTTCCTCCATTGAATTTTAGATGTTTTCTATGTTTTCAAATAAAGGTCATGTTGACCATAGGTGAGGTATAGCAAGTTTTAGTCTAATGTTAAAGTTTGGCAATTTTTGCAATTGTTGACATTTTTTGCAAAATAAGGCTCTTTTTGAGTTTGAACAGCCAAAAGGTGCCCATTTGAAGAATAAATATTTGAGAAGCATATTTAAAGGTTGCCTCGACCTTTGTGTAAGGTTGGATGTTCATTTGTATGGACTATTTTGTTGGAAGTTGAAGAAAAATAGTGTTTTTGCTATTTTTTTTTGGTTTTTTCTCAAGAACAGTGCTAAAATGGATTGATCAAGGAATTTAGGCCTATGTAGGATGTAGAGTAGTGTTTTTACAAGCTTTTTGTGTTAATAGATAGTCAGTTTATTCCTTTTCAAGCATTGTTTTTAAATATTTTGGAATTCACCTTATTGCTGGCCTGAAATAGGCAGTTTTGAGAAAATAGAGGTTTAGAGCACCTTCCCACTGTACAAATTGTATGGAATTTTAGGAAATGTGCCTAGAATCCATGCCTGTACATATGGTAGAAATTAGGAGTTGTGTGGTTGCAGGAGTTGCTAGCAAAATGATGCCCTAGGCGAGCCAGTGCAGGTCTTGCTAGGAAAAATTTGTTGTGCAAGTCACAAATCTTGCAGGGGTGCTAAGACATTGAGGATTTTCTTCTTAGAGGAGTTAGGGTGGTATGTTACCTTGTTTCTACATGAAGTAAAAGGCTGCATCTATCCATTTGATGTGTGAACAAGTTGGAAGTTTGCAAACTGTCAAGGAAAGGCTTAAAACCCTAGTTTTTGCTCCATTTCATGTTTAAGCTTTGTACGGACAATGGAAGGCTAAGACCTCAAAAATCTTTGAGTGTTGTCCATATGAATCAAGAACCTTGGAAAAAGAGTGGGAAGTTCCTTTGGAGTTTATGACTTATAGCCATTTTTCTAGGCGAGGGAGACCTAATTGGGGCTCAAGGGCTACTAGCCTTCAAACCCTAGGTGTAAGTTTGATGAGAGTGATGGAAAGATGAAGCCTTGGGTGAACTCTCAAAACCCTAGGAGGAAAATTTGAAGCCTTTTAGGAAACTTCTCCACCCCTGCAAGAACAAATGGAGTGTTGTGGAGAGATTATTCTTTAGTATAGTGTAAAGGCTAAGGAAGAGTTGTGGCAATGAACCAAGGTGGACTTGGTGGTTGGAGTTTGTGATAGAAGATGGGTTGGTCAGACAAACCAGGGGCACCTAGTCATGAGTAGGGACCTGTAGGTTAGTTTTGTGAAGAAAAAAACCAAGGAGGTCTTACAAGGAAAGGCCTAGAGCAGGGATCAGTGATTGATTCCTCCAACCCCACTCCCTATCATTGTTTTTCTATGACGATCCTACACATACCCAAAAGCTATCTAAGGAATCATTCACCTATTTTCTAATGGGTCTTTTTTGAGATTTCTAAACTAGGTTTCTAGGTTCTCTTCTCCTGATTTTTCACTTCCAAATTCTCTGGGTTTCACAATTGGGTAGTTGGAAATAAATCTAGGATCTAAGCTATTGTGAGATGACAACAAAGGTGACAACAAATGCAACTTTCTAATTTTACACATTTGAGATCTTCAAATTTTCTTCAACTTGCAAATGTACAACACACAAAGAGGGGAAAAATGTTTATTTTTGGTGAATAGGGGTTTGCTTTCATCAAACCTTGTTTTGGTAATTAAACCTTGAAATGAAATAAAATAGCATGAAAGGAATAATGAATGAACAACTCAATGTTGCAACTAACCAAACCCTTGAATGAACCATTGAAGGACTGAAATCTTGATGTTGATCTTGCATGAAATTGCTTCAATGTATGTGGATCGTGATACTTGAATCTTTCTTGGAATCTTTTACTTGAAAGCTTGAAACCTACATCACAATGTTAGCTCCAAAAGCATGCATGAATGAACATAACTTTGACATGTGATGTTTGAGATCTTGAATGCTGCAAAAAATGATGAAGAAATTTTCTCTTGAATGCTCTTGACAATAATCTTGGATCTTCTAAAAGTTCTCTCAATTGTGCTCTTGAAATCTAATGTTAATTTGATAAAATAACCTTGTACTTATAAACATTTATTTTTAATTTCTTGAAATTAAACATTATAAGCAGACATTAGAAATTTGAATTTAGGATCATAAAAATACCACCAAATAATATTTAAAAATGGGTTCCAAGGCTTAGTGACGACCCATTCGCCCATGGGCAAATGGGTCCCAGGCCCTAATTCCTAGAATACACATTGCTCAATATGAAGTTTTATGTATATTGGCATTAATTAATGTTGGGTTTTTGCTTCAGAAAATATAATTTAATGGGATTGTAAATCAATTATAGGGCTTATTAAGGCCTAATTAAACTCAATTAATTTAAGGGGAGCCTAAATAAGTGTGAGCATAAATAAATACATTTTACAACACTAAATTAAGAAAAAATTAAGTTCATTTTAACTAGGAGAACCCAAAAAAGTGAGAGAATGTAAAGGGAAACATTTTTCTACACTACACTATCTTCAACATATTCGAGATGTATTGTTAGCAGTTCAATTTTGGTAGTGAGCCATCCTTTTGTATACCTTTTGTAATTCTAGAAGAGGTGATCTTCCTTGGCTAGTGAGCCCTCCTATTTTCTAGAAAGTGAGTCCTCCAGGTAGTGAGCCATTTTGGAAATGAGGCTCATGTAATGTATTGAAATCAATTATGATAATTGTGAGATAATCCTCATCACATTTTTTCCATTTCAATGGTTTTCCACATAAATTTTGTGCTCTTGTGTTGACTAGTTTGATGCTTGCTTGAATTGTGCCTTTCAATTTTTACAAGTTCATTGAGATGATTTGAATGCACTTTTAAGTTAATGAATTTTATGAAATACTAATTCACACCCTCTCTCAGTATTCTAGGTGTTCAAAAAATTGTATAAGAGGTTGGTTCCTTCAATTGGTTTAATAGCTGAGGTAGATCTTGGAGGTTGAGCACATTATAACTAGGAGGTATTCTATCCCTTTGGAAGAAATTATTATGGAAGGAGAGCTCAAATTTTCTCTTGATGACTTGGATAAATTAGAATGTGAGAATAGAGATATGTAAGAAACTCTTAAGGAAGTAGATGAGCATATCAAGAAGTTGATTCCTCAAGTCAAGAAAGCTAATTTGCAACTAAAGGAGACAAATTACAAACTTAAGAACAAATGAGATAATCACTAATCTGAAAGTGCAAGTTGAAGAAGGAAAATGAGTTGAAGATTGCTTGAATGCCAAGTGGAAAGAAAATTCTATAGAATGTTGAAAGATTGAAGAAGAAGTTGTCTCTAAGGAGAGATTTTGAGATTTAAGAAAAGATTAAAGAGGAAAAATTCAATAAGAGCTCCACCTTGCTTGATGATATGCTTGCTAGGGTAAGTGCACCAAGATGGTTCCCAAAAAGGGGGCTTAAGTGGCCACTTTTTTTCTGAAATCAGGAAATGCTGACCTTGGACGTGAAATTGAGGATAGTTACACTCAAATTTTTGAGATGGAACAAAAACAAGGATCAAAGTGCTCTGATTCTACTTTCTAAACTACTAATTTATTTTGAAAATGGTTGAGATTAAGGGGTTCAAAAGAGGGATGTACAGAAATTGGTGCTGCTTTTGTCAGAAAAACATAACATAGTAGCTCTTGTACGACCTGAGTACGGTGAACTTTTTTGTAGTATTTGTAAAATCGCTATGGTCAGAAGTTAGCTAATAGCATCTAGTTGATGCACAATTTTTCTGATAATTTTTTAATGAATATTTGATTTTTTTACTAATTTTCTAAGTGGGCACTTCCTGAAAAGCAGAATTTTGGCCGTGCTCCCCCTACAAATTTTGGAAAATAATTAATTTTTTTTCTTTTTTTTTAAATTTGTAGAATAGATTTTAGTTTCTAAAAATGTAATTTATTTGAAATTTTAATGAATGGTTAATTTATAACAAAAAAAACACCAAACACTTATTTTTTGCAAAAAACAGACATAAAAAAAAGAAATTATTTATGAAAGGCTTAACATTGTCAAAAAGTGAAAAAAATTACATCGTTGGATAGCTAAGAGAGAACCTAACATTACCCATGTTTTCAATTTTTTCAATATTGAACTAGATGCAATCTTGATGGTGAGCACGAACCCAATTATGTGAAGAATTGTAGAATTTGCAAAAACACGTCTCTAGCCTTGCTGGGAATGCCCTCCAAGCCTTTGGGTTGGTATTCCAAGGCAAATAACTTCACTTTTTCCTTTGTTTTTAACGTGAAATAACGCGAGCGCATTTTTGAAAACTTTTTTGAAAAGTGGCTAGAAAATTGGTACCCAACTTCATGCACCCACCCGCTAGTCAAAAGGAGTCTAAGGAAAAAGAAGGATTAGGGTTTGAAAAGGGAGAAAGATCAAAGGAAAATTAGACTCCAAAAAATGTTGAAAAGGACAATAATGAACAAATAAAGACTATAGATAAGAGAAATTCCAAACATATTCAAAACTAAAAGAAATATTTCAAGAGACCTCCTAATAGAAAACTAGCTACATAATGGTATTCATCTCTTAAAGGTCATAGTTGTTTTGCAGTAGATTTGGACATAGAGTTGTAGAGTGTAAAAGTAGGATGAGTCAAAATTTCAATCCTTTTCTGGTCACTGCTATGCATGCAGTAGATTAGTCATAAGGCTAGTGAATGATGAAGATTGATAATGAATGGTTACAATAATTGTATGATGCCTCAATTATTCCCCAATTACTATAACAAATGTAATGGATTTGGGTAGAAGGATTTTGAATGTAGATTAAAAATGGCAAGAAGTATGTTTTCTCCACAAAAAAGTGTCACTTGCTACAAAAGCAATAAACTAGGACATATAGTTAAGTTTTACATAAGAAAGAATGTGAAACCTTTCGATCCATAAAATAAGAAAGATTTGTTTGAGTTAAAGAAGGAGATGAACAAGATCTAGAAGAAAAATGAGGAGAATGGTGTGAAGAATGAGTTTGTAAAAAAAATTGTTGCATATGTTTCCTCCAGAAACTAGATAGAAAGCATTGGCTCAAGGGGAGTTTTAACAAAATACTTTCTAGGTTGCTTTCCAAATATGTGATGTTGATGTCTTTGGCATACAAGTGCATGTATAAGCTGGTTTGGTTGATCCATTAGTGAAATCTCTAGTGATAAATCTCTTGGTGTTGATATTTGTGAAATGTTTGGGACTTTATGTGATGATACAATGAATGCTTGACAATATTTTACCTAACATTTCACTACTACAATTAATGAATACTTTAGGTCACAAAAAAGTGTTTATATTTCTTTTTGTACATTCTAAAAGGTATCTGTGTTCAACCATTTGAAAAGGAGAGCAGTGCAAACGAGAGCTGAAGTGATTCTAAAGTGTTGAATGGAACCCTACCAATGGATTTCATAACTTATTTATAATTTCCTATAAACCCTAACTCAAGAAAAGGTCAAAATGTTTACTCCACAAGTTATTGATGTGATTGAGAGACTGAGACCTAAATTTAAGAAGCATCCATACAAATCAATGATAAGATATAAAGAACGACCATTCTCTAGGGTTCCTTTGAATATGTTGCACACAAAGCATGTGAAAATTTGCATTCATTTGAAGATGGATGAATATAATCATTTGAAGTTGGAAATATTTAGGGAAAGGTGCTAATTGGAGATTATTTTGAGTTAAAACTATAGTATTCCATTTTGATGAAGAAAAATTTGCATGTGTGGAAAAAAATTCCTAATTTCTATTCTGATGGTGAGTAGATGAAGTATTTTCTGAGCAAAATTCATGATAAATTCATGTGGTTGGACATGTCGCATATGATAACCATAGAGGTAATTAGGGATATTACTTGTTTGTGCTCCATAGGATCTATCCTGGAATTGAAGGTGGTAAAGAATGAAGTGGTGATGAAGCTTATTGGAGCAAATTTTGACAAGCATGCCCAAACAGTGAATGACATTGAAGATTCGACAGTCAAATATTCTTCAATGATGATTGACAAGAAGATATTTTTCACAAATAGAGATAATTTAGTCACTTCCACTGAAATACATACGACATATTAGATGGTGAATGAAGGAAAATATTTTGATCTTTGTGAGCTCTTGAGATTATAGTTGTTGGAAAATCTACAGAAGAATAAAGAGTGAAAATACTCCTTTCAAGATCATTTGAGGAGATTTCTTGGTAATGAATCTTGTGATTCAATATTGTGGGGATTCTTTAAACCTTTTCAAACTCAGATGCAAGACAGAGAAATGATTCCAAGTAAATTTTTGGAAAAATATAAGAATGAATTAACATTCATGGTCAACAAAAATTACTACTACATGGAAGTAGTTGAACCCAAAACTATTTGGGTTCTGGAGCTACCTTATGAGGTAGATGTGTCAGAATGCATTGGTCTTGTAGAGATTGTGTTTAGAAAACCTATAGATACAACATTTGAAAGGTTTTGTACTTATGTAGAGAAATCAAGTAAGGATAACCTAGAAAAAAAGAAGGATATTGAAGAAAGGGTTGGAAAGATGAAAGTTGGTTTGGAAAATGAGTTTGGTACTCCTATGGACCTTGCAGAGAAATATAAAGGTACATCTTCTCCTTTGGAAACTCCAAAGAGATCAATAAGGTCAAGAATGACCACAATCTCCATACCTATTGTTACAAAATCTTTCAGAACAAAACGAATAGGTGGTTCTAAGAAGATAGTACATCCAACCTCCCTAACCAATAAAAGGATCCAAAGAAAAGGAAGAATAAAAAAACAAGGGATAAGTATTTAAATATATAAGAAGAAGAAGAAAAAAAAGAAGCAGAAGATCGAGTAGAAGAACATTAATTGGTCTAGAAAAGGATATCAAAAATATCTTAAGAGATCAGTACTAAAAAGGGAAAGGAGAAAGAGAAGACACCTTCCAATCACGAGAATAGTCCCATGAAGTTTAATGCCTTATTCAATGCTATATCATAGTTTGAAATTTTGAAGGATACACCTAAAATGTATCTGAAAGATAATAATGGAGATAAGACAACATTTAAAGAGGCCATTGTAAAATATATGGTGGTTTTTAATCTTGGCCTAGGTGAGATATAATATTAGTTTTTAGATTATCTAAAAGCTGTACTGAGTGCAAGATGACAAGAAGAAATTGTAGAAAATGCAAAAAGATGAAAAAATTATCCTTGGAGAAGATTGGTTCCTCATTATCTTAGGAAGAAAGCTGAGCTAAGTTTTCTCAGTTGTGTGTCCAAATATATAGGACAAAACAAAGATTAAATATTCTTATGAGCAAAGACAACGATGATATAGAGAATCCAAGGAAAGAAACATTGCAAACACTAGAAAATATTATTAAAGAATTAGGAGTTTATCTAGATGATGAAGATGAAATGTAGCAAGATACATCTCTCCTTAAAATCAATGATTCATTCATAGAGAAACATGAGCATATGTAAGAAATTTTTTTAACAAATACAAATCCTTTGGATGTGGAGATGATTGATGAGCAAGACAAATAATTCGATCAATGAGTCTCAAAGAAGAATGAAGCTAAAAAGGAACAAACTATCCCTCCTCTAGAAGTTGAGAAAATTATAGAGTTCTCTAGCAGTGGAGAGAAGAAGAGTGATACTCATGTAGAAGATATCTCTAAAACAGGTTGTGAATCTAGTAGACCCTATAGAGATTCATTAAAACATCATTTGGACATACAATTACAATTCCAACTAGTGGTTTGTGTAAGTGCTGCAAATTCCTATGCAACAAGGTCAAGTGGACTTGGAAAAGATTTCCCCCATACATAAGTTTCACAACTCACTAGAAGAGCATAGAGTTAGCTAATGAAGCAATCAAGGTGTTGCAAGAAGGCCTTCCTAGAGTATCCATTGATACTTGTTTTCTAGGTATTCAATAGTTGAATATGTTTTTACACTCTTTTAAGGAGTACTCTATAGGATTGGAAGAGAAGATTGAGAAGAAATAAGAAAGGAAGTTGAATTATAAGAGGCTAGTTGATTCCTTAGATAATTTTTTTACTACACATGCCAAGTTACAAGGTAACTAGAAGGAAGTTAAAAAATGATTCGAGGAATCCATATAATTGTTTTGATTCTTTTTGAAGTGGCCATCATCTACAAAGAGAATCAAGGATCAAATGTAATCAATTGAGTCTCCAATTGCTTAGGCATCTAATGTGTATGATTGAGTGAATGACGAAGATGGTGCAAATAGAGTATTCATTTAAAATCTACACAATTAATTATTTCTACTGCAAGAAAAAAAGAGAAAACCATAATGTAGTGTATAAGAGAGAATTTGCACCCTAGGTGCAATTCCCCTTTTTTCCTTATTACACTTTAGAAAACCTTAATTGGAGGCTTAATTTACTTAAGCCCACTGATGGTAGTCCACTTGGAACTTTTTTTGTGTGTCAGTGGAGGTGTTTCTGTTGGAGATGCCCACACGATGTGTAGACGTTTGCGCGGCGTGCTTACATCCCTAGCAGATTCCTACGACTGAGCTAGTAGAGGCGTTACTCTTCCCATTGGCGGTGAAGTTGTAACGCCTCCTTCAGCCACTTGACTCGAATATGGTTGTTTCTTTTCGGGTATGTGCAGGATCATCATGGAAAAAATAGGCCCTTAAATGGCAAAAAATTCAAAAAAATCAGTGTTAGGGAACAAGTGACATAAAAATTTGAATAACCTATCTATATTATTTCAAAAATTTGTAAAAATAGAATTTGTAGAAAATTGAATTTAGTTTCTAAACTGTACTAGGTCTATTTAAAAATAAATAAAATCTATTGGGTGAAAATTTGAAATTTCAATGTAGTAGTACTTAAATTTCAGGGAAAAAAGAATAAGTAGGTGTCTGTTTGACCACCCTAACCATAATAAAATGATAATATTTTTTTATAAGATTTTATATATAAGTAGAGGACTCATGTCTAGATGTGATGCATATTTTTTTGTAATTTTTTTCCAAGTAAATAATTAATTATGAATTTTTTATTACAACTTTTAAAAAATATAAAAACTTGTATGTTTGACCACCATAACTTGGTCAAAATTTTCATGATTTTTTTTTTAAAAAAAATCCTATAGTATGTCAAGCATAGAATGTGACACATGTTTTAGATTCAAAAAATGTGATACCATTTAAAATTTATAGATGTTTTTCAATCAACCTATCAATTAGGACTTTAGTCGTAATTCTAATAGAAAAAAAAATATTATTTATTAAATTCAAATTAAAGCATAATTTATATTGGTGGAAAGCTGAGAATCTCCTCTAAAAACCCTTTTCGTTTCATCAATTTTGGGTTAAAAAAAGTCATCAACCACATACCCTACAAATACCCATAATATTGCCACTTTTTGGCCCATCATGATCCTGCACATACCCTTCCCATTCCTTCATATTCAATCCTTTGAACTTGCTTTAGAGGTTGGAAAAATGTTGGATAGAGGTGGGAAAAAATCTTGAACATACTTGGCTCTCATATTCTCACTCTCACAAGCTCACTTCCAAGCAATCCAAGCTTTCGGTAACAACAATATCACACTCCACCATGTCGGTAGAGCAAGTTTTGGACCACACAATTGTAGTGGATGCTTGATTTCATCTCATTTCTCCTCCAAGCAGCCTTGAGTGCTCTTGGTGGAGGTGGTAAGCTTTCCTCTCCTCTCCTCTATCATTTGGTTGAGTAGCATAGTACTTTTTTTGTAGTGCTTGTGTTTTATCACTCCTTTATCTTTTCCATTGGTTGTTTGTGGAGGTGGGAACACCTAAATGGGGGTCTGATTAAGGTAGAACCCTATACAACCACCCCCCAACATTCTCTTTCTTGTTGTGTGTAGATGGGTGCAGTTTTTAGGAGCTAGCTGGCAAACAGGGTCTTCTAAGAGATCATCTTCATCACCTTGCCCTTGGTATACTTGTTCTATCACCTTCGCTTATACTTTTCATATTTCATAGTGTTATTTTTTCCTCCTAAAAGTAGTTAAGCTAGGTTGATAAGTCATCTTAGGGTATTTAACCTCTTCTTAGATTTTGTCTGGCCGTACAAACTACAACACGTTTTTGAGATGCCAGTGCATCGGGTTGTCGTTTAAGGTCTGCGTTGACATCCTCAAGCAAAGATCTCCCTGAGGTGCAACTCATTGGACCTGAAGATCGACTCTCCTAGCCTGACATTGAAACTCAGATTGGAGAGTGATCGCAGGACCCTAAAAGTCCTCATCATTCTCATCCTCATACCCTAAACATACACTTAGCTGAGGTAAGTTAGGGCAACCTCTCGCGTCCCTACCTTCCATTACCTGGGGTCTTGCATGCAGTGGTCCCCCTCTCTTACATGTAGTATAGTCATCTCTAAGACATGGTAATTGTAAGGCTTAACTCTTTAACTAGATTTTTATAAAAAGTGGAGAAAGTTGTATAAAAGACTATAGTTCCTTCTTCCTTGGAAGAAGGATAAGACCTCCATGTAGAGTTTTAGAACCAGAGCTACAAGCTTTCCTTCACCAAGAAGGATTGGGAGGAACACCTTATAAAATTAAAAGCACCATATTAGGGTATATTACCCTCATCCAGTTAAGGTGTATATGTCTCTCTTAATTGTATAGAAACTTTTGATATCAATATATAAATGTGGAGGTACTAGATGGTGTTGCAACATAATTTTATCTTTTTGCCGATGGATAACATAGATAGGGCTTAGAGTTACTCACTTGTAAATTTATTAGCAAGGGGGTGTCAAGAAGAGAAGTGTGTTGCCATCAATGAAAAAGGGGGAGATTTGTGTAAACATGAGCATGGTGATGTATGGTTTTATCATTGATGTAAAATCACTATAGAAGTAATGGATCATCAATATGTATATAGTATAGAGTAGACCAAGTGTTTTGGGAAACTGGTTGTGTTTGATTGAAACAATGATGTACAAAAGCATCAGTTTTATTGTCCATATTGATCCACATTGTAATATCTTGTCATGTGGTTTTCAGGTGATAATTGTACATATTAAAAGACTCTATATCCAATTTTTTAGGGCTGTATGTATTTTTTAGTAGAAGATATTGATGACAAAGTATCAGGCTAAGGAGAGACATAATTACAGTTGCAACTTTTATTTTGAATGCTCTGCATTTCACTACGAAATATCATCAGGATTTTCCAGGAAGTGTTTGAAGATGTCATATATCTATGCAGTATGAGTTTCAACTAGTTTGGTGGTCCATGTGTCAATTTGTGTATGAACAGTTGGTTCATTCAGTTGTTGCTTCACTAGTTTTGTTGTGTGGTTCCGACCTAAGCAATATGGGGTTGCGTAGTATTAAGTTGAGTCTAAAGTAGAATCATAAGAGAAATTATAGGTCATGATAACCTATTTTGGGAATGAAAACATTTTGGTTTCTTCCTCAAGGTATGTGTGATGGAGTATTGAGCCGAAAAGTTATGGTGTCACATTTTTCATCTCATTTATATAGAATTTATACATATATATAGAATTTCAACTCATTGATGGTATAAAGTACTATAATAAGATGAGCGAGTGTGAAGTGTGAAATGTGATAGTGGTGAAGAATGAAGTGTGTAAAGTCAGTTTACTAAGCTAACTAGAGTTGTATCTTCAACATATTGAAAATGAATTGTTAGTAGTTCAAATTCTAGCTATGAGCCATCCTTTTGTATATCTTTTGTGATTTTGGAAGAAGTGATCTTCCTTAGGTAGTGAGCCCTCCTATTTTCTACATAGTGAGTCCTCCAAGTTGTGAGCTCTTCTAACAGTGAGCCTCATGTAATGTATTGTAACTGGTTACGATATATTATGAGCTAATCGTCACCATGGTTTTCCCCCTTCAATGGTTTTCAATGTAAATCTAGTTTTCTTGTGTTGAGTATTCTGATGCATGCTTTAATTGTTCCTTTCCATTGTACAAGTTCATTGAGATGATTTGAATGCACTTTTAATTTCATGAATTTCAAGGAATATATACTCACCCTCTCTCTAAATATTCTAGGCATTCAACACCAAGTGTAGCAGTGGATGAGAAAAAAAACTTCTAATTATAAAATACTCTATACTAGCAAACAATTGACTGGTGTACATATAGAGTAGAATAAAAAAGATGCCAATTTAATAGATCTATAGACTAGATGTAGAAATCATACAATATGATGCCTGTTGATGTAGATTATATGCCAATGTAGGAAAAAGGAATATTAGCCCAATACTCTACAAACTAAGATCTAATATCGTACCAAAGTTGTTTTGTAGGGTCATGTATGGATCTTTACAGATCCGTATGATCGTATGATGGCTAAATTTTTTGCACTTGAGGGCCCAATGAAAGATGTTGAAAATTGACAAATTGACAACTAATCCTTAGGTTCTCGAGCCTCCAAGATGCTATGGTGAGGTTTTTTTTCACTCAAACTAGTCCAAAGATTATCTACCTCCTAGATCTAACAACTAAAACCCTTCCTCCAAACCCTTATAGACCTATCATAATATAATGGAATTTGATGAAAGAAAAGTTAACCTAACTTTCTCTAACACCTTGGATTCAATTGCGAGGTTCTCAAGAACCCAACTCACATCCATCGAATATTTCATGCTAATATTTGTCCCTCTAATATGGGAAGAAAACCTACATCACTTAAGTTGTGATACCATGTAGGAGTTTATGGTGGATTCCTCAACACCCTAAGATCACCTACAAGACAAAAAAACAACTTCCATAAGAGAGATGGAAAAAAATCAAGCTATGATTAAGGATGCAAGAATTCCAAAATGAATATGAATTCCAAGATGAATATTCCAATGTACATATGAATCATTGCATATATAGGTAAGGTGAGCAATATAATTAGATAAAATCATGACAAGTGTCTTAATCCTATCACATGAGAAAACTAACTCATTAAAAACTAGGACACAAACACTAAATAAATTCCAACTAGATAAGATAAGTTGACATAACATGTGAATAGGGCCTAGATAGGTAAAACACCTATTTACACCAACGATATCATACCTTTGATCCAATGTTGGAGAAGCCAATGTTTGAAAACAACATTAAGATAATCTTCCAAAAGTGAGAATTAAAGATCATTAGTATATCTATCATATAAAATGAGAGTGTCAAAATATAAAATGTGTATCATGCATATATATGCAAGGTAAATTAGGTAGGAATGTAGCACTAAATATCTAATTACCCCTCCAAATATGAAACACATTTATGCTCATATGACAAGTGTGAGAGAATTGATAAGTGTGCATGAGATATATGTATCAAGAGTTAAGTACATGTGTCTCTCCCACATGAAGTAATACAAGAACAAAAATTTCCCTATGTCGGGACTTCACAAGTGTGAATGGGTCAACCTAGAAAGCATGATATGGTAACTAGTTCTAAAATGACCCTATTTATACTAACATAATGAATGATAGGTTGAGTGGAAGTTTATGATTAAGAAGGTATGCAACATTTCATGGCTCTATTGAGAATTAGGACCAATGATTTCATGTTCCATTTTTCTATCCAATATGTCATGTATGATATGTTTAAGAGAAATTATAATAATAATAAGAGTCATTTACATTAGGAAATATGTTGAGGATGGATCTAATTGTGGCCATAAAATTTAGAACTTTGTTTTATATGTGAGAAAATTTATTGAAACTAATATGAGTAAGATATTGTTATAAATTATCAACCATTCTCTTATAATAGATTATCTTCTCATTTTCTTGAGATATGTATCATTGACTTGCTTGATGACTAGCTAGGAATCACTAATTTTTTTAAAGAAATTTATGTTCTATTAGATACCCATTTGAATCCTTCCAATAAATTATTACTTTCTATAATATTGTTGGAGTAAGGGAATATAATCATGAATTCCATTGGAGAGATATGTGTTCTAGAATTCAAAATGGAATACATGTCACTAAGCCATGATTAGTGATGGACCAATCAAAATAGAGTTACATTGATGTGAATTTTTTAATTTAAAGATAGTGTTAGACCACATTTTCCATTGTGTCAAAATATTGATCTATCAATGCTTGATACAAATTCTAGAGACATGGATTGCACAGGAGGTAGTTAGTCCCTTGTCATGAATCTCGAGGGGAGTATTGACCATCTTCCAACAATCTCTCCCTTAGCATTACCCAAGGGGATTCAAACCCATGAATCAATTCTTTGATACCAATTGTTGGCCCACATTTTTTGTTGTGTCAAAATATTGATCTAACAATGTCGAATACAAATTACAAATACATGGATCACATAGGAGGTGATTAGTCCCTTGTCAGAAATCCTAAGGGGAGCATTGATCATCTACCAACAGAAAGATACATTATGAAAATGTAAACATAATGGTTGAATATATTTTAATGATGTTTCAACCATTTGATTTTTGAGCAAGTGTCTTTTGATCAACTTTTCATTCACATACTCTATATTAATCTCATTGAAAAACATGATCCATTTAGCTTTCAAAACTCATAGGGATATTTTTGAAATGAAATTATCAAGTGGATAAATCTTTTAAATACATTGATTTTTTTTTTTGACCATATAGTTCCTAATATTATTTTATGTGAATAGAACTTTAATATGCATTCCTATTCCATGGATGTGTAAATTTTTCATTGGTAAACATTGTTAATCTTGAGTAATAGATGGCTCATTGATATCCCCATTCACCATGCTATGGTAGAAGGGATCATAGGTATCTTATTTCATTTGAATATGATTGTAACAAAGGTTATTTTAATTTAAGTGATTTTTTTTTATATGTTTTAGTTTAAGTGATATTAGAAAAAATGGATTAGTAAGGAATTATTTCAATTGATTATAGGAAATTTAAGAAGTCACAATGGAGGATCATACATTCACACAAAAATGCGGATATGGTTTGTATTTACTATCCAAATGAGAAATGAACCTTCTAACAACTTGAATATTTTACTATAAATTAAAAAGTAGATTGAGATTCTATAGAGGAAGCATTTTTTTGGTCAATTTTTTATTGTAGGATCAACCTCTATAATTTTTCAAGACATAATAAAGATCAATAATTTAATTTGTATTGCATGGAATGTTAAACAAGTATAGGACAACTGAGAGGGGGGGTGAATTAGTTGTCACACAATTCTAACTTAAAACTCAACACTTATTAATTTCACAACCACATTGTTTTGTTATTAAGTAAGAGCATGAAAAACAAATAACATAAAGTAAATCAACACAATGAACACCAAATTTTTACATGGAAAAACCAATGAGGGAAAAACCATGGTAAGGGTTAACTCATAATATAAAATATTATAAAAAAGAGGCTCGCTACCCAGAAGAGGACTCACTATCCAAGTACAAAGGCTCACTGTCCAATAGGGAGGCTCATTGCCTATAGATACAAAAGAGAACAAAAAGATCCACCACAACAATTAATGCACTTTCACAAGATTGTAGAAACCCTTATCTCACTGCCTTCAACACAATGGAGAACTACTATCACAATTCACACACACACTTGTACTTTTATGATTTATGGCTCACTTTTCTCACTTTGCATCACACTGTCATACAAATCCTCACAATTCGACTTCCTTTTATATCATTCTCAACCTTGGAAACTTTCTCCAAGGTCGGCTAGAAAAACCTCATTTCATGATTTCAAAATAGGTGGGAAACTCAAAATTCTCGTGGTGGAAAGGATTAAGAGTGGACCAATAAAATATTTGACCAAGGCCAAAAAATAATGTCTCAGATCAATCACAAACTTCCTTAATTTAAACTTTATTCTTTGAATGAAGTGTAAACATCAGGTAGGCCAAACCTAATGAAAAATAAATAAAAAATTGATGTACACGCTTCACAATCAGAAGACGACACATGGAATCCACAACACGCTTCATTAAGCACAAGGATACACCTCACAATTCTCAAGATACATTCGCAACAAAAAAAAACTTCAATCACTAAACAACTTTCACCAGTCCACCTCGACTATATAAACTCACACTGAATTACTAAAACTTGACTTCTGGATCACCAATCTTCAAACCTCTTTGCCAGAGCACAAAAAAGACCTTCACAAGACATATCGTAGATCCACAAGATCTGAAACGAAACCTCAAAGGACTGTGGTGCAAAACTATTTCTCCTAGTCTACAGAGGATCAACTCAGCCAGCACAATTCACATACCGGTGAATGTAACATTCACACACCATCACACCAACAGCTGAAACTTAAAAAAATGATCATGAGACCACCGTTAACAAACTTTTAGATCTGCACAAGCATAGGATCAACACAGAAGAAATGGGGAGAACATACCAGAGCACATTCTGAACACCTTCATCATTCTAACTTCTCTTCTTTATTTAATGTTCTCAAAAGCACTTGGAAACTTATCAATACAACACATCTGCAATACCAAAAAGATAGCTCCATGTACTCACAACATCTGAACAAGCATCTCAACTATACATGTACAATCTGCAACATACAAAACTATGTTGACATCAATGACAACATTAATGACAACACCACCAAACTTGCTCATACCTGCAACAATATCCCCCTTTGTGATTGATGTCAACACATGATGTGAAAAACCATCAAAGACAACATCATCCTTCACAATATTGGGAGAAATATTTTTCACATGACTTTTCTCTCCCCCTTTGACATCAATGGAAAAGATAAACAACACTAATTACTCCCCTTAGGACTACACCCACACTACAACAATGAAAAACCTTTTCTACTTCCCTTGTAGAGTAGACCAATTTATCAGTCTCGATAAATGAAGAATTTGTGAATTCACTGGACCGATGCACCTTCATGTGCACCTACTTAGGAGGGCCAATGACCCCCAACATCTCCCTAAGATGCTGAAAAGTATCCTTCGAAAGAGTTTTGGAAGAGCCTTAGTGAATATATCTGCAATTTGTTTCTTTTTTGTCACATACTCCAATCTGACTTCATTCTCCAACACATTTTTCTCTCAAGAAATGATACTTGATAGATATATTCTTGAATGCATAACCAGGTTCTTTGAAATGTTTATTGAACTTGTGTTGTCATAGAAAATAGAAATAGGCTCATCACATATCACTCCAATGTCCTTCAAAGTTTGCTTCATCCACAAAACTTGTGTGCCACAGGATGCTATAACAATATATTTTTCCTCTAAAGTGGATAAAGAAACCGAGTCTTGCTTCTTACTCAACCATGAAACCAATCTTCCACCAAGAAAGAAAGCACCACCACCGGTACTCTTCCAGTCATCTACACATCCAACCTAATTAACATCTCTATAAGAACTCAAGGTGAAATCATTACTCTTAGGATACCATAATCCATAATCTAGTGTACCTTTCAAGTATCTAAATATCCTCTTTACAACTACAACATGTGCCCTTTTAGGATCTACTTGGAATCTGGCAACTAAACACATTGCATGTGTAGTGTCTGGTCTAGTAGTAGTAAGATACAAAAATCCACCAATCATAGATTTGTATTTTCTCTGATCAGTCTTAGCAAATTCATCATCCTTGCTCAACTTACATCCAGTTATATTAGGAGTAAAAATAGGTTTGGAATCATCCATCCCAAACTTTTTCAACAGTTCTTTTTCATACTTAGACTGTGAAATGAATATCGCTTTATCAATTTGATTCACTTGTAGACCAAGGAATAAATTCAATTCACTGATCATAGACATCTCAAATTCTTTTTGCATCTCTTCAAAGAACTTCTTACACGTGCCTTCATTTCCACCAAAGATGATGTCATCGACATAAAAAATGACTATCAACATCTTTTTACCTTGCACTTTGAAATAGATATTGTTATTACCAGAACCTTTCTTGAATCCTTGCTTTGTCAGATATCTATCTAGTCATACATACTAAGCTCTAAGAGCTTGCTTCAGCCCATACAATGCCTTCTTCATCTTACAAAACATGTCTGGTTTGTCAGACAATTGAAACCCTTTAGGTTGCTCCATGTACACCTCTTCCTCCAACTCACCATTTAGAAATGTTGACTTAACATCCATCTGATACATTTTGAATTTCTTGTGACCAGAAAAAGCCAGAAACATCCTAATAGCTTCCATTCTGGCCATAGGGGAAATGTCTCTTCAAAATCTATACCTTTAACTAGTGAATATCCCTTGCATACCAGTCTTTCCTTATTCTGTATGAATTCTCCACTTTCATTCAACTTATTCTGGAACACCCATTTTGAACCAATCATATTTTTATTCACAGGCCTAGGGACTAGTTCCCATGTCTGATTCTTTTCTATCTATTCCAACTCTTCTTTCATAGCCTTCATCCAACTCTTATCTTCACATGCTTCACTCACAGACTTAGGTTCAACTTTAGAAAGAAAACATAGATTTACCTCAGCTGCAACTCTACTTCTAGTCTTCACACCTTCACTTTTATCTCCAGTTATCTAATCCTTCGGATGATTCTTTTGTATATACTTAGGAGTTTTCACAGTAGGTTCCAATTCATTTTCTTCTTCTCCTTCTTCTTCTTCCACTTGTTCTTCTTTCTCTTCTTCTTCATTCTCCTTGTTTTCTTCAAGTACATGTCCACAGATAGGATTATTAGGCTCAACCTCACTTATCGCAATAGGTCTATGTATGTCTTCATCAACCTTCACATTTGCACTTTCAATGATCTTTCTCAGCCTTTTATTGAAGCGTCTGTATGCTTTGCTAGTAGTAGAATATCTAAGAAAAATTCCTTCATCACATCTAGCATCAAATTTTCTAAGATTTTCTCATCTCTTTTAATATAGCATATGCTTCCAAACACCTTAAAATACTTCACAGTAGGTGTCTTACCGATCCATAACTCAAAAGGTGTCTTAGTGTTGTTGTATCTGATTTGAACTCTATTAAGAACATAAACAATAGTATGTATCGCTTCTCTCTAGTACACATCTAGTACATTTGATTCTTTCATCATGGTTCTAGCAGCTTCCTGTACAATCTTGTTCTTCCTTTCAACTACTCCATTCTGCTGAGGAGTTTTTGGAGTAGAAAACTATCCTTTTATGCCATGTTGTTCACATAATGCATTAAATTCACCATAAGTGAATTCTCCACCTCTATTAGATCTCAAACACTTTATTTTCAAATTTACTTCATTTTCCACTCTTGCTTTGAATACCTTAAACCTATCTAGAGCCCGATTCTTTTCCCTGAGAAAAGAAACCCATGTCATTTGAGTATAATCATCAATAAGCAACATAAAATACCTATCACCATTCATTATTCTAGAACTACTCGGACCACAGAGATTAGCATGAAGAAAATCCAACATTTTGGTAGTAAAGTAATCTTTTCCCTTAAAGCTACATCTTGTTTGTTTCCCCAATTGACAACTTCTACAAATAGCATTACTAGGTCTTGTGATTCTAGGAAGTCCTCGAACAATCTCTTTTGCACTGATCTTGACCACGTTATAAAAATTTACATGTCCCATTCTCCAGTGCCATAGCCAACTTTCACTGATTTGAGATACAAGGCAATGACCATCTACTCCTTTCAACTGATAGATGTTTCCATGAGTTCTTCTAGCAGAAATCATATCTCCATTTCTGGATCCTTTTCTACTTTCACATGTGTTATTCTGAAACACAAGTTTAAAACCATTGCTACACATCTGACCAACACTTAGAAGGTTATGCCTCAAACACTTCACATAATATACATCATCAGTACTATGCACTCCATCAAATCTAATTGAACCTTTCTCATATATCTTTTCTCCTGAATCATCATCAAACATAACTAAACCACCATCATATTTCTCATGTTTAGTGAGCTTACTCTTATCTCTAGTCATGTGATTAGAACTTCTACTATCAATTACCCAGTAGTCTTCATCCTGTCTTGCATGAAATGTGGTAACCAAAGTACCTTCCATCCTATTCCTCTTACTCTTTGAACCTTTCTTTCTTGCACATTTTCTAGGGTTAGTGGATACATATTTACTTTCCAAAGCTAAGAATAAGCATTCACTATCATCAACCTCATTCTCAGATTCATCATCAGAAATTCCTGCTTCTTCTTTAACATAGTACAACTTCTTATATCTCTTATCCTTCCTATCCTTATCCTTATTATCCTTGTTCTTCTTATGCATAGCTCTATTCGGACATCTCGAAGCATAATGACCAATATTACCACAACTAAAAAATATAAAGGGTAACATACCTTTATAATTTTTGGTTCCTTTCTTCAACTTCCTAGTAAAGTTTGCTTCAAACTCATCAACACCATCACTATCCGGTTCCTCTTCAATCTTCAATGCCTTGAATGTTTGTTTTTTCTTTTCTTAAATCTTGTCTTCCTTCTGGAACTTCCTCATCTCAAATGCTTGCAAGGTGTTGAACAACTATTCCAAAGTGTAGGTCTTAGGATTATATACTTCTTAAATAACTGAGATCTTATCATTGTAGCACTCTGGTAAGGTTATCAAGATATTCTCAATTATATCTTCATTTGATAGTTTTACTCCTTGATTTCTAAATTCATTTGTAGTTAGTTCAACTCTCTGAAAGAAACTTGTAAACTCTTCACCTTCTTCCATCTTTAGATTCACAAATCTGCACTTCGCCACCAACTTCTTTGTCAATTTCACTCTTTCATTTCCATCTTACATATCCTCCAAATTCTTCCATACTTCATATACAGTTTCCAAAGAAGAAACCTTCACTCTCTCATTCTTAGATAAACCACTAAAAATAGCATACTTTTCCTTCTCATTTTCTTCATAAGAGATATCTTATCTATAGTAGTAAGAGCACCAGATAGGAGTGTATACTTAGTCTCAAGAGCTTTCCAGGTCTTGAAACCAAAGGAGAAAATGTATCCTTTCATTTTTCCCTTCCAATCATTGTAGTAAGTTCCATCGAACATAGGGATCACAAACTTATGCGCCATTGGATCTTCCTTAAGTGATTAAGATCAACAACAAGGAACCAAGGCTCTTATACAATTTTTTAAACAGGCACAGGACAACTGAGAGGGGAGGGGTGAATCAGTTGTCACAAAATTCAAACTTAAAACTCAACACTTATTAATTTCACAACCACACTATTTTGTTATTAAGTAAGAGCATGAAACACAAATAACAAAAAATAAATCAACATTATGAACACCATATTTTTACATGTAAAACCAAATGAGGAAAAAACCATGGTGAGGGTTAACTCACAATTCAAAATATTATAAACCAAAGGCTCATTGCCAAGGGCTCACTACCCTGAAGAGGACTCACTATCTAAGTACAAAGGCTCACAACCTACAGAAAGGACTCACTGTCCAACATGGAGGCTCACATCCTATAGATACAAAAGAGAACATAAAGATCCACCACAACAATTAATACACATTCACGGGATTGTAGAAACCCTTATCTCAATGCATTCAACACAATGGAGAACTGCTATCATAAATCACGCACATGCTTCTTCTTTTATGATTTGTGGCTCACTTCCATCACTTTGCCTCACACTATCATACAAATCCTCATAATTCAACTTGCTTTTATATCATTCTCAACCTTAGAAACTTTCTCCAAGGTTAGCCACAAAAACCTCATTTCATGATTTCAAAATAGGTCGGCAACTCAAAATTCCCGCAGTGGAAAGGAATAAGAGTGGAACAATAAAATATTTAACCAAGACCAAAAAATAATGTCTTAGATCAATCACATGCTTCATTAATTTAAATTTTATTCTCTGAATGAAGTGTAAACACCAAGTCGGCCAAACCTAATGAAAACACAAATAAATGTTGATGTACATGCTTCCCAATCAGAAGATGACACAAAGACTCTACAAAACGCTTCATTAAGCACAAGGATACACCTCAGAATCCTCCAGATACATCTGCAGCAAAACAACAAACTTTGATCACTAAACATCTTTCACCAGTCCACCCGGACTGTATAAACTCACACTGAATTACTGAAACTTAACTTCTGGATCACCAATCTTCAAACCTCTTTTCCAGAGCACAAAAAATACCTTGAAAAGACATATCCC
Source organism: Sequoia sempervirens (assembly GCA_007258455.2). Classification (NCBI taxonomy): domain Eukaryota; kingdom Viridiplantae; phylum Streptophyta; class Pinopsida; order Cupressales; family Cupressaceae; genus Sequoia; species Sequoia sempervirens. The sequence goes on along the minus strand of VDFB02271358.1, from coordinate 399,110,019 downwards.
AGATCTACAAGATCTGAAATGAAACAGTAGAGGACTATGGAGAAAAACTATTTCTCCCAGTCTACAGAGGATCAACTCAGCCAGAACAATTCACATACCGATGAATGTAACTTTCACACACCATCACACCAACAGCTAAAACTTAGAATATATCATCATGAGATCACCATTAACAAATCTTCAGATCCACACAAGCATAGGATCAACACAGAAGAAATGTGGAGCACATACCGAAGCACATTCTGAACACCTTCATCATTCTGATTTCTCTTCTTTATTTAATTTTCTCAAATGCACTTGGAAACTTATCAATACAAAACATCTTCAACAACAAAAATATAGCACCATGTACTCGCAACATCTCAACAAGCATCTCAACTATACATGTACAATCTGCAAAATAATGAATTGTATTGACATCAATGCCAACATTAATGACAACACCACCAAACTTGCTCATACCTACAACATAGAATACACAACTATTTTATATAGGAAAATATTACATTCCCTTAATATTTGAAATATGTGATGTAAAATATTGATATTTTTGACTCTCTTTTCAACCCAATATGGCATCCACATAATACTCAATTATGTCATAGTAAATGATCATCATAGCTTACTAATAGGTGGCACCTACATTTTCAAGACATAAGACATGGCCTATTAATAAACTGTTCCCCATCGTGTGGTAAAGGCTAACTTATGTTGAAATTATAGAGCTATCTAGATTTAATTTTACCTTAGATTTCATCCATAAGTAATGTAGAAAATGGTAAATTTTATAATTTCGTCTAATGTTTTTGGATTCCTTTAGCATCCCTTCCCTCAACATATACTAGGTATCATTTTGTCCTTATTTTTAGCCTTTTCCTTCATGATATTTTCAAATTTCTTTATTATATTTTTATTCTTCTCATTGACCTTAGACCACATGCCTAATTTTGAGAAATTAATCTAGGATACTAGCATATCGTATAGACATCCAAATGTTGTACTAACAGTGCATGCGATTCCAAATAGGTGATTGTTGATTTATCTTGTAACTACCTACTACTAGGTACTATAATTATCATGTATCAAAAAACTTCCTTCAACATCTTAATGGAGCCCTTCAACTTCCAAAAAAATCCTTTTAGAAAGTTTTCTTTGTTCTTACTTCCTCTCCAGTAATAACAATCGGAGCTCTCGTATTCTCATCTCTCTCTTGCTTGCACAATCCATTGTTAAAGCTTGAATAAGGAAAATTATTGGCTCATCATATTAGCACATCCATACTCCCAATCATTTTGTCATCACCTAGTTAGTAATATTATTAAGAAATATTTTATTCTTGTTTTGATATTAGTATAAGCTATCTCTCCATATCATTTTTGTGTATCCTCTTTAAAAAATATCTTGGTGACTACCATCATCTTGAATCCAATACCATACACCACTAATTTACTAATACTTGTAGACCTAGGATTTCATACTCAAATTTATTTTGTTTTCTTGATCTTAGTATTAGATACACATAAGCTAAGTGTACACACTATTTCAATCATTATTTTCTATATCATTATCTATGAATGTCAATATAGAAAACTAGTGGCTTGACCATTATTGGAAAGCTCCTGGGTATTCCCAACAAATTTTCTCGTTTTAGATACAGGGATTTGGAAGATTTCAATCACATAAAGGTTTCATTCTCTCTTTTCCCTTTCCTTGTAATTTCAATTCTCATTTCAAAATATATTAGAATAAATTTATTTTTAGAATTTTATATCATCTAGTATGCCCTAGATTATAATTTTTGTTGTCCTTATTCGTTATTGGGAAAGTGGGTTTGAAATCTCACAAAAAATGGGAATTTCTCTTGTTCTCAAGATGATAGCATAAAATTGGGATGACAATGCATAATAAGTACTACAACACACTTTTCAGATGTCCACATATCACCATATCATCCTAGGAATTGAACTTCATTCTCTACACTATGATCTTTTCTTTTTACTATATACAAGTCTAAATTTAGTTTGTCATTTTAGGACTACTATTTTGTATAGTATGTTAATTCTTGTTATGATCCTTTGTATGTCTCTCATCATTTTAATTTCTTCATGAAACCATTAATAGTAAAATTTCACACTCTAGTACGAATCAACAATCATGTCAATATTGGGTAAGGAGAAGTCATCTTTGGGCTAAGCTTTACTGAAGTCTCTAAAATGACTACATATGGATAAATGGATAGTCCCTTTTCTTATTAGAACAATATTGAAGATCGATTTATATTATTCAATGATTAAGATACATCTAATTGCAAACAGTTTTCGCAATTGCTCTTTTATGAGAAATGTTATCTTAGGAAGCGGTTTGCAAATATTTTGTTTGACTAGTTTAGCATTGAGCCATACAACAAGGTGATGCACCATGAATGATGGGTCTATGCTTTTGTCAAAATTTAATTATGACATAAGATCATATATTTTTATGAAACTATTATACTAGAATGCAACTTGTCAATAGATTACCTATGTGAGGTTTCTTGATCAAAGGTTAGAATCATTAGCTAATCCCCTAAACTTCAACTCGCATTATGCTTATCCAAAAATACCTTCAACTGAAAGCTTTAAGACAAATAAACCTTCCCTGAATGATCTATGACCTGCTTGAGAAGGCCCATTGTACCAATGTAACATGAGAAAGGAAATGTCCTAAACATCTTTAATCTCCCTAATAGGCAGCTCATAAGAGAAAGGGGGGAACTACCATAAGAAACCAAAAAGATGAAATAAAATAAACAAAAAAATCATTTATTTAGACAAAATATCCCACGAACATAAGGACAGGATTTGAAGGGTCAGGCGGGCGCTCCACCATTTGGAAAGTGGATTAACAATGGCAATTGAACTTGGTCCATGATCCGTCTGAAATATAATTTCCACGGGTATGAAAGTCAATAAAAACGACAGACAGAGGGCCCACGCTCGGCGTTTACTCAGTAACATGTGGGAAACTGATTACTTTCTAGTTTTGTTGGCTTGTGCAAATGCTCGAGGGTTGAAAAGTAACTGCCATGAATTTAAATTTAAAAAACCAGATAGAGGAATTTGGATCGTAGTTATCAAATAGGTGAAATGACCTTTCAAAACTGGTAAGTACAATGTGTGCATTTAATATGGAATTTTTTTCAAAAAGCATCTTAAAAAAAAATTGTGGATACTTTCAAAATTCTACGAGTCATCTTTATTAATATATATAGGCATCCTGTTTCTTATCTTCAAATAAAATAAAATTGATGAACAATTTTTCATTCAGCATATATTTGATTATTTCATTCAGTAATTATTTTAAATTGAAATGGCAAAAATTGAGGAATGCATATTTTATTAAATTAATTTATAATGTAAAATAAAAAATAATTTTATAATTACATTTAGAGTTTAATGGTTATGTTCTTATATGCAATTGTTTTTATTATAAAATATAATTTTAATTTTAAGAAGATAATATTGAATTATAGAAGAATTTTCTAAATTTATTTTTTAAATTTTTATAATTTAGATATAATTTTTAAGATTATTTTTCAATTTCTATATTAAACATGTCATCTTACATACCCATCAATATATTTAAACAATTTGATTAGTGTTAAAAATAAATAAAAAATGAATGTGTTGTTCCATAATTATAAATTTAAAAGTATTATTTAATTAAAATTTTAAGAAATTTTGTATCTCTTCCCCTCCTTTTCTATATTCATATTTAGAAAAATTAAGAAATGAAAAATTTCGAGTATGTTTTTTTTTAAAAGATTTTTTCACAAATAAAAGTAATCAATATTCTTAAAATTTTGAAAACTTTGAATTTAATTTAGAAAATATTTTAAAAATAAATTATTTAAAACATTAGACAATCAAGAAATAAATTTTAATTATAATTTTAAATTAAATATTTTATTAAAATTGAACTCAAGTAAAAGTGGATAGCATGGAGTAGTTATTGGTTTTGGGTGAGTTGATGATGAATTTAAATTTGTTGAATAATTATAGGTGAAAATTATATACAATGTTGTTTTTTTGTTTTTTTTGCTCATGGAGGGTCCAAATTTGATGATACTAGTCAAACTATCTTTAAGGTTGCAAGTGTTCTAAATGTGATAGATATATTTGTTCTTGGTGAGGTGGACCTCAAACTAATGATACTTTTGCTAACATCTTCTATTCAAAATACATCATCATCATAATAGATAGTTATCTTTTATTTATTATCATTTCTTGTATGGTTTCCAACACAAATTTCTAGATGACAAGTCCTTCTATTAGTCTCTCTTTTGGGTTTTATGTAAATATTAAAAAGAAAATCAAAAGTTGGGGCATTGCAATTGAATCCTCATAAAGCTAAATATAATGCGTTGATATGTCTTACATATTTATTTAAGGATGTTGTGTAGGAAGTAAATTTCCTCATGATTTTGAATACCATGAGGAATATGAGGATTGTTAAAATGGAAAACTTTATGGCTAATGAATTTATTGGCCAAATGCTAAACATTGATGTCGAAAGAGTTTGGGCCTTAAAGAGGGGACTCAAAGTATTAGAATAAAATATTTTCTATGTCAATATATTTTCAAATTTTCAGCCTTTCCTATCAAGAAGATATTTTTTATGCTCTATTTGGTTGGGGGCCTTGGTTCATTGATAAATCAAACTTATTTTTAATAAAATATAGTCAATTTTTGGTCCTCTCTTCATAAAATAATTAATTTCTCTCCTTATGGCTTTTGTTTCCTTAGCTTCCCATGGAGGTTTAGGAAGACACAATCCTTCAATGAATGTCAGATTTTATCTTTTGAAAATGTGATTAAATAGGCTTGGAACTGAACTAAATGGAAAATTAAGGCATAATTAAGCTCAATTAATTAAGGGAGCCATAAATAAGTTTGAAAGTGTAAATGGGTACATTTTACAACACTAAATTAAGGCATCATTAAGTCCAATTTAAGTAGGAGGGCCCAAACAAGTGAGAAAATGCAAATGAATATGTTTTCCTTCACTACAAAGTCAAAAAACTAGGAAAAGTGGATTTTATGAGTGACATACGATGTTCTGATACTAAGTTTAGAGGATCAAAGCCTACAAACAAGGAGCAATAGGAGACTAAAATCTAATTCTATGCATCTTCCATTCAGGTCTAGGGTTCCCAATGCCCCTTTCTATCTAATTCAAGATCAAATTTATATACCAAGTTCATCTATGTTTACACTCTACTATTTTGAACTCTTTTTCTATTTTCCAGTTTTGTATTTTCTATAAATCATTGTAGTTTGTTGCATTTTCAGAGTTAACATAGGTACATCTTTGCATTCTCAAATTAAATCAATTAAAAATCCATTAATCACATCATCACACACATCCAAAGGAATAAAACCATGATCTTCGATTCAAGCTCTTCCATTGAGATTAGTAGGAAGGTGGACATTTCAAATATGTTTTTATCCTTTCCCTTGTGATATTGGAAAAAGTGTGATTTAGGACCTTGATCGATTTTCTCAACATCACAATATTTGATAATATCAAGGCAATAAAAAATCATAGAGGTAAAACTATTTGGGAAGAAGATAAAAGAAGTAAGATATTTTTGGTTTTTTCAACAAGTTGGTATATAATGATAGACAATATGAATTGACTAGTAGGTTGAGGTTTCATATTTTATTCTTCTCTTGGTTTTTCTTACAAAAAATGAATTTCTATTGTCTTTAGTTATATTAGAAAAATTCTAAGTTACTATTTTGTCATTTGGTGAAGTGAGGATTCTTGCTAAGATGGGTTCTTGCACTGATTTTTTTCCAGTTTCTTGTTAGCTTATCTCTAAGAATGTTGTTGTAAGTGAAAATGATTTTTTTTTGTACCAATTTTCTCAAGTTGTTCAATAATTTTATTGGCTTCCTCCTCTCCCTAATAAAGATGCTACTCAATTCTTTGAATTTCATCCTCCCAGTTGATGAAACTCTCTAAATAAGATTTTCTCTATAACTATTGCTATCAAAATGTAAAAGTATTATTCTTGTTTCATCTTCTCCATCATAGAGAATATTAATTATAGGATTTTATATTGAAGGTTCCATCATCTATTTAAATAAAATTATTCATTCTATTTCTAAGAAAAATAAATTTACCATGATTTTAATCTTTGACATGAATAAATATTATCACATCATCTCTTATAATTTCCCTTATTTTGTATTGGAATAATTTGGTTTTGGGACAAAATTTAGAGGATTAATTAAATATTTTATATCTTTACCTATACTTTTTATTGTTATGAATGGAATTTTCATAGGTCTCTTTAGTTTCATCCATTTTCTTAGGCAAAGAGACCTTATTTCTCTCTTCATTTTTTTCCTTTGTGGTGAAGATATTGTCAATAGTTTGAGTAGTGCTTCTACTAGTGTTTTTGTAAAAGGTTTTCATCTTCCTTTATTACTTAATTCAACCACTCATTAGTAGTTAATGAATGAAATTATTATTCTTGGTGAGGCCTCTCTGGTACAGAATCTAGAGAAACTAAAGTATTTTCCATAATTTTTAAAATTATTTAAGTCCAAAAATTAATCTTACCAAGAGTTGCATCTATTTTTTGACCATCCATCCTACACTATAAGCAGAAATTGCTTAATTTTTTGGTTGTAGAATATTTTATTTTCTTGACTAAATTACCTAGTTATACCCTTAGCTATTATTTTGAGTAAAACTACATGCTTAATGAACAAAAGGGAAATGAGTATTCCACCTTTTTGGAGATGGAATTTAACATATTTCATGCTTTAGTTTCTTAGGAAACCTAGATCCCTCAACCTAGTGACTCAATTGAGGGATAGCTAGTGGGTTTCTTGTGTGATTAGATGTGGTTTCACCATTAAATGAAGCTTCAAAGAGAAATACAAAAAGTTATGGACAAAACCCTAGAAACTTCAAAGAATGAAATAAGATTAACAAAATAAAATCAAACCAAAAAGTACCTGGAGGAGTGGAGAGGCCGAAAACAGGTTTGTAAACCATGGAAAATGCTATCTCAAATTGTATCGGAACTCATAGACCAAGTTGGGCGATTTAGTCCTACTATAGGATTTTTGGGTAGAGTTTGGAATCTTCTGATGACTGAGAAGGATCTGTAGAAAGGAAGTAGAAAAGCTACACTGAGACTAATACGCCTAGTTGGGCATATGAGTCCCCACTATTCCTTTCAAAAAAATTAGGATCTAAACTTGTTCTTTTTGTTTTTCTGCACTTTCTTCCTATGTCTTTCAAACTTTATTTCCAGATCTGAACTTGTGAAATATCTATAAAACAAAATATTAGGTTGATTGCTTATGGGGGGTTTACCTTGGTCAAACCCCTAGTTTGGTAATTAAACCTTGATAGAAAGTATGGATTTGAAATAAAAGTGTGTGTGAAATCCCTAATCTTAAGTGTTTCTAAGATTATGAGAGTGAAAAATACAACAAAACCCTACTCTAATGTGCTAGAATAGGATGCATAAATGAAACATGAAAATGATGATGAATAACTTTAGCAGATCTCCAATCACCCTAATAAGCCATAATAATGCATGTACCTTCCTTTAGGTAGAAACTAGAATGATAATGGAAGATGGAATCACTTAGGAAACAAGTCATTAGGCTTGGTTCAATGCCTAAAATTTGCATCTCCCCAACCTATAATCCATCATAGTCTTCCATAGGAAACCATGGCATAAAAAAATGTATCCTTGGACATTTTCATGCTCATTTGGGTCTTTATTTTGGATGTTGGCCTTGTTTTTCCTAGATTTAATGTTGTAATGTGGTCAACACATTCACATTTGGTCTTGGAACATTGTGAATCAATAAGAATTATATAATGTCTTGTAAAAGTGTTGTGAACTGTTGTAATCCACTTTCACGCTTTTCTAGGACCTTTTTATTATAATTCACTTAAATAACCTCTTTTTTATCACTTACCAAGCCTTATTTCAAAGTGTTGTAAGAAAATTTCATGCTTTTCTAGGCTTGTCATCAATAATTTGACCCTTTCTTATGTTTGAATTATCCCTTTATACACTTATAGGCCCTACTTAAGTGTATTTTAGAGAATAATCCTGTTAAACATCATTAAATACACTTTAAGTCCCAACACCCACTTAAATTTCCCTAGTGGGATGAAGTCGCCACTAGGGGCGACTTAGTCACACTTTGCTCAAAAATCAAAATTATTTCAAAATTTTGGCGGGATATTATTTTCTAGGCCTTGAGGTCAGCCTGTGATGTGGTATTTTTGGGAAATTTTGTATAATCATGTATAAATATATGGTTTTCCTCTCATTTTTCATCTTCGAATCTCCATTCATTCACTCAAGTATTCCATCAATCATTCACTTAAGCACTCTAGGCATTCTTATGCATACATCCATTGGAGCTTCTACTTGCATATCTTTAGATTTCTACTTCAAGGGTTCAGTGAGTTGTAGCATTGCATGTTGTTTATTCATCATTTTCTTTCATTTCATTTCATTTCATTTTAAAGGGTTTAATTACCAAACCAGGGTTTGACTAAGGCAAACCCCTATTCACTAACCCTTAACACTTTTTGTCCTTTTTGCATATTTTTTTGCAGGTCTTGTATGAAGATTTATCAAAGAACAAGGTGTGAAATGGTGTCAAAAATTCATTAGAGTCATTCAAAGTCAAAAAAACCCTAAGAGAAGCTTGGAGAGCACCTACAAACTAGATTCTGTAGATTTGGATTTAGATACCTCGAAGAACAGAAAGTGCAGACCGAGAGATCCCGTTTCCATCTTTGAATTTCTTGAAACCTAGAAGTGGACTAAGTCACCATCAGTGGAAAATTAGTCGCACTACAAAGCCTAAAAAGTGTTTTCTGTAGTTTTGGATACCCTTTTGGCTTAAACCTATTTCGGTAGAATTTCCCCGAAACAGGACTAAGTCACCCAGCTTGGTGTAAGTTTCCCAGTTGGATTTAATAGTGGATTCTATAGGATTCCAGACCCTCTCTACATCACTTTCCAGTTTCCAGGTGCACTTCTCTAGTCTCATTTATTTCTGTTACAGTTTGTTTGCTTTTTTAGTTTATTTTGCATATCACATCGTGTTTTCAAAAAAAGTGCATTTCCTTAGTTTTGCATTAGTATTTACTCTATTTTATTCATTATTTGCATCTAGGACATTCTATTTAGACATATTTCAATCATATTTGCATTATTTTGAATGAACGACCTAAGTTTTTGGGATACCTTTCTTCTTTTAGGTTCAAAATCCTCGCAGTGTAAGAGAATGCCCTATCCTCAAAAGTTTACGGTTCAGAAACCATCCTCAATCTTTGAAAATGTTTTATCTTGAAATGAAAGTGAGCTTGAAGACCTATAAAAATAATATAATGTTGCTCCAAGCTTGAACATTTCTTCTTCCTTGCTCTTGAATGCTTGTGATCTTATCTTTGCTTACTTGTTTGCTTCTCTTTTTCTCTCTAGTTGAAAAAATGAATGTGAGAATTATATTTTTTAAGGATTCTATCTAATTTACCGTTTATTAGACCCCAAATTCCAAAATTTACAAAATTTTAATTAAAAACCTTGATTTCCCACTCAACACCCTAAAAAGGTCCCAAATGGGTCTAATACACTCAAGGAGGCGTATAGGTCCCACCCTAGATTTTTGGGGTGAGAGAATATCAGGGGGTTGAAATATTAAATGTATTTATTGATTTTTTTCATGATTTCAATTGAAATAAGCCTTTGGATACATAATAAAGGGTCTTAGGGGCCTATTAAGGGTGATTTAAGGGACATGAATGCAAGGGTACTAAAACAAGTCCAAAGTAAGTGTGAAATTGTACTATCTCTAAGAAGGGAGTACAATTTTGACGCTACACTTAATTTTTTTTTAAATATTTAAATGAGGTCCCTTCTCTCCCATGTAGGAAAATTATAGCTATTTAAATATACTATTAAATATATGCTACTCTATTTGATGTCTATTTTGAACTACCCTAAAAAATTCTCATTAAGTTCAAGTAGATTTAGAAATTCCTCCTTTAGTTTAATTCTTAGGATATAAATTGGTTTCATCTCATTTTTAATGGAGTTAATATTCCATGTTTAAAAATTTCAACAACCTTGGGTTAATTAATTTTACAAATTTTAGTTGTGCTCTTATTGTGTAGGTGGGTTGGCACATCTCATGAAATATAAAGATTGTAGTAATATCATCAAGGCTAAGTACCTATGGAATGGTAATATTTTCCCCTACATATTATTTTTTTCCTTAAATATTTTATTTGTGCAAAGTTCTCTCCAAATGAAATGCACTAATATATGTTTTTAAAGGGAATACAAGAAATGGCTCTTTGGTGATGTTTTGGGAGGATACTTTTTCGATTGATTTCCCTCTTAGTTCTCATGACTAGGTACCCTTGCTTGGACCCTCTTTAAAGAAAGAATTGGATTTTTTATGGGGATTACATGTAGGTGATAGTATCTTCTATATGTTTAAAATATCTTTCCTTCTAGAACTTATATAGGGAATTTATTTCTTTATTTGACATACTTTGCAACTTTATTGGACTACATTCACGCTACTCATGTTCCTAAGGAGAAAATTATAGTTTTGGTTTATTTTCATCTTATATCTTATTATATGGCATGTAGATAATTATATGTGCTTTCTCTTTCTTTACCCTATGGTTTTTTAACCAATATATGGATTAATCCTTTAAAACCTAAATTTAACATCTTCATCCATCTTGGAAACAAAAATTAAATCCTCAACGAAAAGAGTTTTCATTATTATCAATTGGTCTACTATTTTTATTTTTTAGAAGTAAACCTTCCATCTCTTAATGGGATATCTATTTTCTTCTCTAGCCAATAATCCCATTCTTTTCTTTAAAAAAATATTTATGTTCTTTCTTTCTTTAACCATTGATTTCTTCTATAATTGGTCTTTTTGATTCTCGAATCCCTCCCTTAATCTAAATGTATTCCTTGTTATTTATCACATTTTTAGGTCTTAAGGATTTAAATGATTTATAGTGTTAAAATATTTTAGAGTCCTCTTGATCATTTGACCCATTTTTCATCTTTGGTGACTAAATAATTTTTCTTGATTGATTTTAGGAATATGGTTTATTCTTTTAGTGATGTCCCCCCCTTCACTAGTATATTTATAGAAAATTTCCAATACATAATTAGTATATAAACATAATATTGAAGTTTCTTTATAGGGTGGCATAAGCCCCACTATTTAGGATCTTGTAAGGGATTATGGTGGCATAGTTCAAGTGATACATTGTTAATAAATATGAGAATTTAATCTAGTCACTATGTAGAAGCCTCTATAGTATTTCGTGGTGTTTCCATCTCTAATTATTTTTTAATTGTTTAGAAAAATCTCAAATAGTTTTCTCAAAATATTATCAATTCCTTCCATGAGTATCATTGCTCTATCAAGTCTATTGATATTAAAATAATTCATGAAAATCTTTTGTTATTAAATGATGCATGTGCCCTTAACATTAAACACATTTATAAGTAGGGTAATTATATTTCTAACTTTCTTGTTGATTGGGGATTGCATAATTAAGGTCGTATTAAATGGATTAGGGATCATGGTTTACCTTATGAAGATTTCATACTTGTTAGTAATACTATGTGAAAGGCTCATGCTAAGCTAAAAACACCATGTCTTATTTTTATGAGTACTATAATAATGTCCTTTGATGGAGATGGTACTTTGAACATTGAGAAGATTCTAGTTTTCCTAGGTAATGTTTGACTTATTCCATTCATTTTTCTTTGTCATTGTAGAAGTGGTTTTGATGAGAATAATTTTTTCAATTTCATATTATGTGACAATGATTGTCACTACTAATATGAGGGTTAACTATAATAGGGTGTAGGCATTGTCTTTTTGATTTGGTTAAGAAAGACTATTTTCTTAAAAATTATTAAGGTGGTTTGGTGCCCTTTGTAGAGACGATCATTGGTTTCAACCCCACCATAAAGGTTATTTTTTTAACAATTAGAAGTCAATGGTGGTTAGGATGTGAATATCTTACTTTAAAATCATTGAGAAAATGATAGCCAATGTCTCTATTTTATTGACGAAAGCTAGAAAAATTATAAATATCAAAGGAAAAAAGAGGAAGAATTAGTTTCTTCTTCAAGGTAAGCTTTTTGAAACAACACTAATTATCTATTTTATTTATTCCCATCAAGAAAATTTGTATATGAGTTATACAATATATAACCTTGGAGGGCCATTTTTAAGTTATTTATTTTTACCACTTCTCTTTGATTATTCATTTACATCACAAGAATATAGTGAGGTTTTATTTAATTATTTTATCATCTATGAGGTCTTTTTTTTTTTGGGTCCCTTTCCACTAATAAATTATCATTTTTTATTATGAAACATAATTTGACACATAATCCACAAATTAAAATCTTTGGGTAATTTTTTTTTCCTAACTCTCTCTCCCTATCTATGCCCCATAACCTTAAGTTTCATCTCTTATTAATTTCACCTTCTCACCCCATAACTAAAAATAAATTATCATCTCCTTCCCTATTTTGGAGTAGCTTCTCTATCTCAAACTTTGATTCATTGACAAATGATAACACTCTTTTCTCTATATTTAGCTCTACTTAGCTAAGTAGAAGTAAATAAAAAAAAAAATAATGGGAAATAAATTTTAGTTGTTGGTAATGCTAAAGGTAGGGATAAATAAAAATATTTAATGAGAAGGAAAGTTAAATAAAGTAGAGGTTTCCAAGTTGAGGAGGTAATTCTTGGGGTTGAATAGATCATCCTCAACACTTCTACTTTGCAAGACTACATTACATAGATGGTTGAAATATTCACAAACAAAACTAATGATATTTTCAAAAGGAATGGACAATACAGGCCCTCCAATGGTTCATTATTGAAATCAATAGGAACACATTAAAGTCTTCTATTTTGGTGGTGTGGAAAATTAAGAAGCAAATTTCCACTATCAAGCTAGATGTTTGCATGAAAGGTAATGAATTACGCAGCTAAAATCTAATATGCTAGAAATTACATGCAATTTCTACAAGGTGGTTGGCATGAACAATTTTACTATCAACACTTTTTGAAAAAGGAAAAAAAAATTGTGTGAAAGGATTAGGTCTCAGAATCAACATGATTAGGTAGGGCCCAATGCATGCATGCAAGGTAGAAAATACAAGGGTAGGAAGGATGCAAATATGGCTCTCGCAACTTTCAGAAAACATTGAAAATTCATTTAGGATGAATGGGAGGTGACTCTTGCTCTTGACAAGCTTTGATTTTTGTAGGGCTTTTGTCTATGCTTTGGGGGTGTTCTTCCCTTCCATCTCTATTGTTATCTAATTTGTGGTGTGTTGCACCTTGCTCATAATTGTTGTTGAGTTGATTCATAACAATTTCACAATTCTATTACTAATTTTTCTTTTTTAAAAGGATTAAAACCTTCCAAAACAATTATTTCACCTATATCAAAATAATATAAAATGTACAATATTTTAATTTTGTCAAAATCATTTTTCATTAATATTTATAAAATATTTAATTATCCTTTAATATTTTCTATTTTAACAACTCCTATCCGTTTTTAAAATTTGTAATCTATCTTAATTTCGACCATAGGTGATCATCAAACTGAAACCCTGACTTGAAACACTTACTTTTATATTTTATTAGATTAAATTCGTAGGTTTAGAAATAACTGTCGAAGCTCTGATATAAATTAAAAAATTAGTTACAGGTGGACTGAAAAATGTCGTTTCCAAATTGGCAATTAAAAAAAGCTGAAACGACAACTCCAAGAACGAGAAGGAAAAAAAGAAATTACTTCAATAGTTGTGCCTGATATAGGTACAAAGGCTAGACTATATTTTATAGCCGAAAATGTCTTTTTAAAAGACTAAAAATAAGACCAACATACGCAGCGATTTCAAGCACACAATTTGTCTTGATCAGGTCTCGATTTCAGTGTCTCTGCTTCCAGAGGTTAGTTGAGATTTGGTTGCAAGATGAAGATTTCTGCTCATACATTTTCCTTTGTAGCCCTCATCTTCTTAATGTCTTGTTTGCTTCATTTCTTCTCCTTAAGTGATGCTCGTAAGCTCACGGGGGAGGAGAGTCGTATTTTTCCAATTCCCAATCTTAAAGCTCAACCAGAAGCTCCAAACATCAATGAGAAAGTCAGAAGTCTAAAACCAGAAGGCCTTTCAGTCATTTTTGTTGAGGAAAAATGGCACTCACAGTCTCATATTGGTCATGGTGACAGTTATGTAAGCATAAGGAGAACGATGGATGATGTTCATGTGAATGATCAAAGTCCAGGTATCGGGCATGATAATCCTCCTACAACTCGATAGAGCCAAATCTGACACTCCTTTTAATATGTTTCTTCTGAGTTAGATACAATGCATTTTGTTTTTCATAGTGTTGTTTCATATAAGCAACTAGTTTGTGTACATCATGAATAAATTGGCTAGAGATCTAGCACCTAATACATGATGATCCGACCCAAATGGACTCCATTCATTTGGCTTTTTTAAGCCTTGGGGTTCTGTCATCCAAACATTTTTATATTGGCAACATGAAGAGATGTTATTTTGCTTGCAGAGATTCTCCATTGAATGTTTGAACATTCAGTTTCTGGCTAAATGTCAGTCATATCTGATCAATATTTTACGTACAATAAATAATTTACAGTTTACTTGTTAATTAGAACGCTAAACAATGAGCAACGCACATCTGATGTTTCAGATCTACCATATTTTATAAAACATAGCAAAGACAAACAATTCTATTTTCATTATAATTGCATGTTTCTGCATTTGAACATTCCACTTTTCCCAAAGCTGGCCTACCATATATAATTCCTTTTACCGTAAACATATCTTGTTACTCCTAATACGAACATCCCAAGGAAAATGGTTTTACAATTTTCTATGCACTTCTATGGTTTTTATGGAAAGGCTGTTAAATAATATTGATATCTTGCGGTGCACAATTCGAAAACATGGGCATCATTAATAATGGCTACCCCTTCTATCTATATTGTTTACAAGTGTCTCGAAATGTTCGTGGTTATCTAAGCTTGAGTTAACAGTTATTTATGATAACTTTACTTGTTTGCTTCGTACGATGCATCGTTGGCCTTTCTTTGGGGAGTCGATTTTCAGGTTCATATATTTTAATTTTCAATAAATTATGTCTTTATTCTTTGCACAGAACCGATGGCTGCCCATTATAATTTCGAATGATAAGGGATTGTCGGGAATTATGGTTAGAGGAATTCGAGTGCGAAGAGAATCGTTAAATCTAAAAGGAAGTCAGATTATCCTGGATTTTCATTTGTAAACAACTCTTTGCATTTCTATGCTTTCTCAAGTGGATTTTTGGTTTCTTTTCGTTGAAGTAAACTATGCAGATATTATTTTTAAGCATGGTCTTTATCGTGACTGTATGCTTTTATTTATATTGGATTTTAAATTTAATTATTTTTAAGGGATAAAATTTCTGGGTTTTAGTTTGGGTCGAGTTTGTGGTTCATCTTTGTTATATTACATTTTTAAAATTTTATTTTCATTTTTAAAGTAATGATAGTTTGTGTTAAGTTAGATAAGTCTTATTTATTCATCCTAGAAATATGTTTGCATTAATTTGACCCTTCTAAAGTTTTAAATATTCCTATTAACATTTAGAATTCTTGTTAGTTATAAAAATATTTGGAGAGTTGTATATCTTACTATTTGAAACTTGTAATAGATGTCAATCCCATGATAACAAAATTGTGGATTGTTCTTAATCCCAAAGACACTAGTGACACACTTCAATGAGGATGTGCATTATATGGAAAGTACATGAATAATATAGCCAAAGAGAGAATATTGGTCTTCTAATGAAGGAGATTATGAAACCTTCCAAGAGGTGAGTAAATATGAGTTTATTAGAATGCCACTTGCTTCTAGTGTTCTATTATATGAAATAAAAAGATTAACATGATCTCCTTCCTCCACTCATCAATTGATTTTATGGTGCTTGCATAGCCTAGGCAAAGTCTTAGAGGATTGAGAATATGTAATTGATACATAGAGGAGCTTTATTGTAGATTTCCAACATAAAAGTTATGAAGGATGATAAAAACAAGTATCTAAACAATAGCTACACTACCTTTAATGAGTTTTAGAGCAATAATATACCTTAGTACTATCATCTTCAGTAGCTTCTCTCATAGAATATTGAACATCTAGTAGACATGATAAAAAAGAGTATAATAATCAATGGTATATTCAAGAGTATAATTAATTATTTGCAAGAGGTTTTAAATTTATGGATTTTAATTTCACTTGGTTTGTCATTTCACATGGATATCTATCATTTTGTGTAGTAGTAACCATGACGAGGGATTAAAATTCCACATTTCTTTGTGATGTATGAAATTAATTAAATAGTTTAAATGATGCAAACTAAATTAAATAGCTCCTCACAAACCATTGGAAACACTCTACACAAAAAAAAAAATTCTTACAACAAACATTGCAACTTGCAACTTGCAATCTCAAATTTAGTCAAACTCTTTCTAAAATGAATTACAACAATCCAAAATGACAATAATGCAACAAGCCCATACAAGGCTTCTAAAAATCACAACAAAAAGATTTGTAACAAAAAATGGGTAAAAGTACAAAGTTATGTCACACTTTATAAAGAAATTGACCAACACTAATACAACTTTTAAACTTGAATCACTAAAAAGTAGCATATATTTTTTGAATTTTTAAATGATGTAAACTAGTAAAATGTGTATTTCTTATTATATTTTATGTTTGTATTTAAAAAAAAATATATAGCAAATTATTTTAAACTAGTTTTTATTAAATTGACACTATAATTTATTTGTTGATAAAATGCTAAAAAATGAAACTACATAAGACGTCAAAATTTTTATATTAATTTTTTTTTTCTTTCAAATTTTTTGTTTGTATTTATAATTTGAAACTTTAGTGCATGCATATATTTTTTTTCCAATTTTGATAAATATGTATTTTTAAATAAAGATTAAAATGTGTGTGTAAGGGATCAGATTGGATGGCGCTCACTCTGGCCTCTGTGCATATGTCTGTGACCATCTTAGCCCGGGTTGCATGTTAAGCTTTGTGCGTGCATGTTGCTTCTATCATTGTGATCATTCTCCTTGTGAAAGGATTTGTTTGGGGGCGGGTTTGTGCATACAGTGGGCTGCTTTTCATATTTTGGTGGTTTCAAGGTCTTATGTTTTCTACAATGGTTTTGAACCTATCTTCTTTCCACATTTTGATTTCGGGGTGGCAACTTTGGCTTTGCATTGGCCTAAAGCTTGTGTGTTGGGTTTCTAACCAGATCATGCTTTTGGATGGCAGGGTCAAGCCTTTCTTTAACAGTGTAGGTTTCTTTTGGGTGGACAAAGGGGTGTAGTGTGTGGGTGTTTCCCATTTCCTGCATGTATAGTGGGGTCTAGAACTCTGCAATTTTGGTTAAAGGAGTGGTGTCATTTGGTGCAAAGCACACCAGTTGTGGGTTCATATGGCTCAAAATGTTGGTGTATAGATGAAGAGTTGGGGGATGATGTGATGGAGGAGGTCTAATGATGGGGGTCTCATTTCATCTCTCTAGGAGTAGGCTTCCCAAGACTGTGGTGTTTAAAGTGCAAAAGGTTAATGGATGTTTGGTAAGGGCTCAGATGCGCCCGGTGGTGGTGATTCAAAAGGAAGTAGTTGTTGAGGATTTAGAATATTACAACAAGCATGTTTTAATCTACAAGTTTATGGGGATGAGGATCTCTCTTCCTTTCCTTGACCCTTGGATTTGGCAGACATGGAACCCAGAGGGAGATTTCAAGGTTCTGTTAGCTGCGAATAATTTCTTCTTGGTGGATTTCTCATGCATCTCAGATAGAAATAGGGCTTTTGAAGGTGGCCCATACTTTTATAACCAGGTCAGACTATTCATTAAACCATGGCATGGAGGTTTTAATTCAGAAGAAGAGTTGTCATCCAAGCTCTCAGTGTGGGTGTGCTTTCCTAGGCTGTCACTTGAATGTTGGAGGAGTGACATTCTACAGTATATTTCCATGGTGCTAGGAAAACTGATTGGTCCCTCGCAACAAACTCTAGAGAAGATGACCTTTCCTATGCACGAAGTTTGTGTGGAAATTGACTTGAGTCGGCCTTTTCCCCGACTCTATTGATCTAACAATGGGATCTAGTTCATGGATGTAGTCGTTTGATTATGAAACTCTACCATTTAAATGTTGTTTATGCCAAGAGTATGGTAATATTCAGAGGAGGTGCGTGTGTACTACTAGTTCAGGTAATTCAAGTAATGAGTTGGCTCTATCAAATCTAGGTTCTAAAAAGGGAAAAGGACCCATGTAGGGGGTGACTCTAGATAAAGATGGGTTCTTACCTATCAGGCAACAAAATAAAGGTTGAGGGGAAAAGAGGAATTATCGAGACTGCCAGGAGGAGGGGTTATTTAGTATGTTTGATGCGCTAAATGAATTAGTTCATGATGAGGGGCTCTCCTGACATGCTTGTGGATGGTACTCCCATTACTACTCTTAATCTTGAGCCTGTGGTTGTTATTTTTTTAGCTCTTGGACCTATGGAGGCTTCTGGGGAAGTAAAGGATTCTTCTATTCCTTCCCCTAAAGTTGGGCTTGGGGAACTATGTGTGGTATTCTATACTTCTTTGTCCTTTGATTTGATTTAAGGATCTATGACATTTGCTTCAAATGCTTAATTTAACAATTACAAACCAAAAGTGCTTAATTATAATTAAACACACAAATGGAATTTAAATAATGAAATTACAAAGTAATTAAAGAAAGAACAGAATGAGAGATAAAGAGAGTGCAAACGAAGATTGATAATGGAGTTCGTCGTTTAGAACGACTACGTCTCTGGGCCCCTCTCCAATTGAGTGGACCGATCCAATTATTCCTCTAGAAATTCAATTACATTCGTCAGCAGAAGCTCCCCTTGGTTTACAAGGAAATCTACAAATGCACTTCCAAAGTGCGTGGAAACAAGCTTCTCCAAAAGCACAAAATACAATAATTTCTCCAAGGAAAACAATCTCTCACACTTGCAAAATTCTTCCAAAATTACTTGACTTCTCTCACCTTTCTCACCTCCTTTTATAGCCCAAAATTACCAAAATTTGTGTAAAACCAATTAACTACCCAATCTCCCTTACATAGTGCAAATTTTCAAAAATATCCCCCTTTTCACAACTCCCGGAAGGATAATATTCCTCAAGATATATTTTTTTCAATTGAATGGCTCTAAGGGGTTTATTCCCTATTAAATTGGGATAATCAATTATATAAGGTTTTAAGAAAAAACTTTGCCTCTTTAGATTAGGAATAATATTCCTAATATCACTATTTTAGGCTTAAGAGGTTTTAATTGTTTTACCAAGTAAATCCCACTTTTTCCTCCCTAAAAATATGCCCCAAGTAAGCATATGTGGGAGTTAGGAGTGGGTTTTATTTTATTTATTTTAAATCTTATTTTAAGCCTTGTTTTAAGGTATACCTCCTAGTTTTAAGCCTTGGAAAGAGTGGTGGGGAATATTTGATTTTTTTTAAATAAATATTCCCCACAACAACCCCCTTTTTCTTTGATTTTGTTATTACTAATTTTGCAAAACCAATAATATTGCTATTTGGAGGGATACAGTGATGTCATGTGTCATATATTAATTGTTTGTTTGAGTTGATTGGTCACTATCAAGGTGCAATCCTTTGACCCAATCTTTGACCTTCCATAACTTCGCCATACGGACTTTGCTTTTCGTGAAATGAACTCTATCGGAATCATGATGATGAGCACTTTGC
The DNA here is from genome assembly GCA_007258455.2 of Sequoia sempervirens. Lineage (NCBI taxonomy): Eukaryota > Viridiplantae > Streptophyta > Pinopsida > Cupressales > Cupressaceae > Sequoia > Sequoia sempervirens. The sequence continues at coordinate 399,090,078 of VDFB02271358.1, read as the reverse complement.
AATGGTGTTGACTTTGACCAGTTTTGGCGACTTTGATTTTTTTGCCCTTTTTTCTGGCCTGATTCTAAGAGTTGACCAGAGGTTTGACCATATATATCTTGAGCTCTGGGACTCCAATTAACTCCGTTTGAGTTGTGTTGGAGTCAAGATCTCGAGTACTTTCTAATGATACCAAAATTGGAGAAAATGGAGAATTTCAAAATTTGACAAAAAATCCTCTGGATCAGTCCTCCCCACTGGAGAGCTTTTGGACCTCCAAAAGTTGGTTACTCAGAAAGTAAGTGAGGGTAAAGTTCCCTCACTTTACCAATCTCCATCCACTTTTCTTTGCTTGGATGCATCCCTTTGAACCCCACTCGGAGGTATTCAACTGCTCCTCTTTGTGAAGTTCTGGTGTTCCTGTCGAGGATAACATCTTTAGGCAACTCTGACATGTACTCTGGTGAAAGGTCGTCAACTAATGGAACTCACACTTCAGCCTCCTCATCTAGTATAATCGGAGGTTCGTACAACTTCAAGTTCTCAACGTTGACTACCAAGTAAATCTGCATGTATGGAGGAAGATTAAGGCGGAAGGAATTTGTGCCAATCTTTTCCAGAATTTTGAATGGACCATATCTGATCGGCTTGAGCTTCCTTCCTTCACCTTGCATTCTTTCCTTGCTTATGTGTAACCAAACTCTGTCTCCAACTTGGAAATGATGATCACTGCAATGCTTGTCATGACGAGCCTTGTACTTTGCTTGACTCTTTTCCAATTGTGCTTCTACGGCCTGATGAACTACTTGGACCTTTTGGATGAACTTTAAAGCCCTTTTTGCATCAAGGCGTCCATCTTTAACATCATTTGTTCCAAAAGAAAATTCCATTGGTGTCTTTGGAAAATAACTGAAGCAAGTCTCAAAAGGAGACCTCTTTGTAGAAGAATGGGTTGCATGGTTGTAGGCATGCTGCACATAATGAAGACTTTCATCCCACAACTTAGGATGCTTGTTGCAATATCCTCTGAGCAGATGCACGACTGTCTTGTTGACTACCTCTGTCTATCCATCGGTCTACGGATGGAAGGTTGTACTCTTCTTCAGTTGAGTATCCATAAGTCCCCATAAGACTGACCAAAACTCCCCAAGGAATCGAGAATCTCAATCTGATACAATGGAAGTGGGTAACCCAAAGTGAACCCATACAAACTAAAAATACATATGAGCTGTTAGTTCAGCAGTGACTTGCTTTCTACATGGCATAAGAATACACATCTTGTTGAACCGATCAAGTACTACATATGACATTCATTCAAAGAGGACTTGCTTTTCAGCATGGCATAAGAATACACATCTTGTTGAACCCATCAAATACATACATGAGCATTCATTCAGTAGTGACTTCCTTTCACATATATAAGAATACACATCTTGTTGAACCGATCAACTAGTACATACAAATAGTCATGCCCTTTCCTAGACATAGGCAATCCCCTGACAAAATCCATAGATACGCTTTCCCATGGATGAGACGGGATGATACAGGTAAAGGTGTGTACAACCCCAATTTCCTGTTACTTGGTTTGCTAGTCGCACACATCACACATCCCTTAATATATTTTGTTACAATTTCCTGCATTCAAGGCCAGTAGCAATATTTCTGTAGCTGTGCCAAAGTTTTACTAACCCCAAAATGTCTTGCAATTAGCGATGTGTGTGCCTCTCTGATTACATGTGCTTGTTCATTCTTTAGAATGCATAATTTTCCTAAGTGATACAAGAGTTTATCATGAATATAGTAATCCTTTTCTTCTACTTGTTTGCCTTGGATTAGAGCTGCATAGATATCCTTAAAATTTTCATTAGGAGCATATTGTTCTTCAAAACTTGCATGAATCATAGAACTATTTTTAAGGATTATCAAAGCATTAGAAACTGGAGGTCTAGAAAGCATATCTACTACCTTGTTATGGGCTCCTTTCTTATACTTAATGACTAAGTGAAACTGCTGTAAAAATCCCATCCATTGAAAATGCCTACTTTGCCGCAACTTAGTTTGTGAATGCAGATATTGCAATGGCTGATGATCGGTATGGATTACTGTTTCATTTCCCATTATATAATGTTTCCATTTCTTAACACTTTGTACTAAAGCATAAAGTTCTTTATCGTAAGTTGGATAATTACTTACTGCGCCAAAAAAAGTTTCAGAGTGGTAATAGATCGGCTTACCTCCTTGTGTCAATACTGCTCCCATGGAAAATCCACTTGCATCTGTTTCGATCTCGAACGGTTGGTGCAAATCTGGTAGAGCCAGGACTGGTGCGGTGCTTAACTTTTCCTTCAGTGTGTCAAAGGCCTTTTGTTGTGGTCCTATCCACTGAAAATTTATCTTTGTACTTGTTAATGCATGCAACAGACACCAAATCTAGAGATTAATATTATTAAATTCCCATTAGGATGAATTTAAAAGCAAATGTCGTTAAGGGAGGACCCATTCGCCACCTAGGGTGAATGGGTCTTGGCACCATTTTCTTAGGACCTTGAATTTTCCCAATTAAATGTTATGTAATTTAAATTTTGGGTGTTGGGATAGATCTTCAGGAAGTGTCATAAATAAGGTTTAAATTTGAATTAAAGGGGTTAATTAACTCCAATTAACCACAATTAACTAAGGGGACTCTAGATAAATGTGAAAGTGTGTTACAACACTTTACAACACCTAAATAGGGTACACATTAGGCTTAATTCATTAAATAAACCATAGAAAAGTGTGAAAGATTGGTCAAAACACTTTACAACACTCTTGCAAAGGAAAATTTAAGGTATATTTTAATTAAATAAGGACCCTAGAATGATGTGAATGTGTACAAAAAATTACAACACTATTCCAAGATACAATTAATTCAAATTTATGTCAATTATCTAAATTAAGTGTGAAAAAGGATTGCTTTTTTCCACACTAAGACATTTAGCCCCCCACTTTGCACTGGCCATATGATAGTACATTAATATGCAAGCTAATGAAATAACTAATATGAAAAAAAAAGGATACCTTATGGATTCATTATGGAGAATGAAGCCCCCATTGTAGCTACCTACAAAACCACAATGTTAGGAACTACACCCTACAACATGGATTCATTAAATGTTTAAAAATCCTCTTATCAAACTTCTATGAAGAATTGAATTTGATGGTAGATGTATGCCACCCCCTGATTCCACTTGCTTTATGGAGGTGGCATTAGGGTGAACACAAAACCACATCAAATCATCACTTAGGGTCATATCATAGGGTACTCTGCAAGCACCATACCACATAATGATAGACATTTGATGAGAATGATAGTGGAATTATGAATCCAATGGAACAAACAACATTGAAAAAAGAGACCTCTAGCTCCCTATATGCTACTTTGAATAAAGTTATCTTTTAAAAAAATAAGCCTTATTTGCTAGGTTTTTACTATATACTATTGAAAATGACACTTTTCACTATTCATTTGACATTTACCTTGTTGCAATTTTACCTTGGTACAAAGTAAGTGTGGATGTTGAGTTGTCCAATGTACAACCCTCTGAGATTCGATGAGCTACACAACAATGCAGCTGAGGGAATGCTTTGACAGACACTGAGTGCATTCTTTTCTAATTTTTCATCATTTACGTGCTTTTATTGTACTTTTTTATGTAATTTTGAGTAATTTTAGGGTCGTAGAATAGATTGGTGCAAAAAGTCCCATTTTGGAGCAAAGTGTCTAACATTGGCTCAAAGTGTCCCACTCTAGTGCCAAGTGTCCCACTCTCGCACAAAGTGTCCCACTTTGGCGCAGAGTGTCCCACTCTGGTGTAGAGTGTCCCACTCTGGCACAAAGTGTACCACTCTGGCGCAAAGTGTCTCACTCTCGCACAAAGTGTCCCACTATGGCGCAAAGTGTCCCACTATGGCGCAAAGTGTCCCACTTTGGCGTAAAGTGTCCCATTTTGGCACAAAGAGTCCCAATTTGGTGCAAAGTGTCCCAGCTTTGACACAAAATGTCCCACTTCGCAATGTCCTGCACAGTTGAGTGTCTAAGACCCCCATCCAAAGATGGCCTAAGTGTCCATATTGTCTGAAAAGTGTCTTAGAACAAATTTAGTGAAGCTTGTTATTTGATTTAGATCTTATTTTATGTAATTTTTCTCTTAGGTTTCTGCAGCCCCAAACACCAGAGTGGTATGAAGCTTCAAGCTCCTGAAAGACAAAGTGCAGCACATTCTCTCAAGGAACAGGCTTGCCATCATGGACTTTTGCCCTCATGAGGTGTAATGCTAATTCCCAGCTCCCAAACGAGTGCATGCACGTCCCTCATCTTCCACCAGAAGGTGAGCACTGAGAGCAACAGTAATCCTAGATACCTATATGAGGTGAGCATGTCCATTAATCCATTAATCTTAGTGAGAGATCTTTACAGATGAGAGATGATATCCTGTACCATCTCTCCAGAGATGCCTATTTTTATGTTTATGCACTGTAATGCCTGTGGAGCTTTGTTGGCTACTAAACACATGGTAACCACTACTACGGAGGATCATGATTATGAAAGTACCATTGAAATTGGTGCCGGATGGTTTAGGGGCACACTTAGGTGATGAACTAGTTCATACCATCAAAGGGATGGAGGAGCAGTGGACTATTTATGCATGGGGTCATAGCATGCTTTCCACCCATATACTATGATTTAAGTCAATTTGTGTTCATCGAAAGCTACATAGCATCGCAAGTAACTGCATATTGCTACATACAGGTTTCAAGTTAGGCTACATACACACAAGGCCGAGTAGGATTTCTATCCAAGCAGCCCTAGGTGGAGCCGAGGGTCTCGGATATCCCCTTAGATGGTTAAGTGGTAGGAGGGAGACCTTCAGACGACAAATTCAACCAATTGTTTAAGGATGATATATATGCTAGAGACCATATAAGTGGATACCACCGGGTAAAGATCACATATATGAGCTTTATAGACATTAGATTTGACCAATTTATTTAAGGTAGACATGGCTATTTGGTTAGGACAAATGGTATTATTACCATACATGATGAGACAATTTAGGCACACCTAGGTGCCTCTATCCCAAATCACATACATCGATGATCAGCAAATACAGAGTGCCACTAGTCCCTGGGACATTGGTCGTCTTACTAGGGTAGATGTATATTTCAATGATTCAGATGATGAGGACCCTAATTTTCCACTAGTCTCTAAGGCCAATGATGTTGGTGCCACCCTGGAATATGATTGGTGGATTACTACTAGGTAGGCACTAGTGTTCCATCTACACCACCCTATGGGTCTTTTTGGACCTCTTCTGGGTCACAGAGGGGCAGAGATGATGATGACATAAATGCACCCATAAATTATCATTATACTAGGCCCAATGTATTTTTTTTCTTTGGATGAGGATGATGAGGAGGATGAAGATTATTAGATAGAGGATGATGATGAGGAGATATAGTCCATGAGTGAGGATGCTACTGAGATTACGGAGGATCCAATTTCCTCTAAAAAAGTGGAGGTACCACCTATCATATTGACCAAATCACTTGCCTTAGTCAAATCAGACAAGGATATGCATGAGCGCGGGAAGGCCAGTGGTAGTCGACCATCTGCATCATTAGCATAGAGAGGGGCCACCATTATATGGTCAGTCCTAGATCAATAGATTAGAGAGTGAGGTGATGATTTGATTTGTACCTTGTTACCTTGTTTCTTTACACATGCATGTTTTATATATATGTGCTTTATGTGATTATAATGGTTATGGATATTCTTATGGTTTCTATTTTATAGGGTCTTGAGAGTTGCATGAGGTCTACCAATAGAACTCACAACACTAATGCCCTCAATTGTATATAGAGGGATGATGTACTCAAAGAGTATGTGCCCCTCACCTTCTATTTGACCATATGTAGACATCTTGAGTCCATGGAGAGGTTGGGTGTAGCACAATGAGGGCTAGGAGCTGTGCCAAGAAAATTTAAGCTAAGCTAATAGCATTCCTATCCTCTATCTAGTCATCACCACTGACAACAAATTGAGAGGACCTATGGGAGAAGGTCTCGAGGCTATGGGAGGAGCTTGTGAGGGTACATGCAGATAGGGATCATATAGATCGAGAGAATTTCTAGGCACTTGTATGATAGGTGAGAGCATCCGGTCTTCTAGAGGGGATGCAACAGAACTCAAGCCAGTCGAATACTACTATATCATGATGACCATAGAGATCACTAGCCCCTAAGGGATCTAGAAACTTCGTAGACTGAATTAGCATTTTGTATTCAGAGATGCTTATTTACTAAAACTTTGATGATATATATATATATATATATATATATATATATATGTTCACTGTTTCAACATGCAAAACAAATGTCCTAAATTTTGTCAGCCATCCAAACAGTCTATACTTGACCAACCAGCCTCATTCTAACGTTTCACCCCAATTCCAAACGTTTTAAAGTCCATATAAGGATTCAAATTAACATTTAACACATGACAATTTTGAATAGTATGGCAACTAAAGTAATTAAACAAAGAATTTGAATAATTACCCTAGCATCTATGATACACAAAATTTATTATGTATCAAAGAAGAAATAAATGTTAGATAAAATAGTAAACTATCTACTTAACCTTAACAACCTTGGTCTAACATACTATTCAAAAGAGGAAATACTAGATGTAATACTGGTGCAAATGTGCGACATTTATAGGTTCTTTTAGAGGTGTACCATCTATGTTTGTTAATGTGTAAGATCCAAATCTGTATTTTTCTTTGATAATGTAAGGTCCTAACTAGTTAGGGCTAAAATTTCTTTTCTCATTCGGGAGGGTATTGACATTTCATTTATTTTCATATAACATTAATTCACCTTGTTTGAATTCATGAGGGGTTACATTATCGTTGTAACCACATTGCATTTTTTTAGAGTAGGATTGTAGATGTTGAAGAGGATTAATATGTTCATCAAAAATTTCAAGTTGATGCAATTGTTGTTCTCTGTAAGTAGTGTCATTAATGAGCCCTTTAAGAGCAATTCTGAAGGAGGGAATTTCTGACTCCAAGAGCATTATTTCTTTAACACCATAGACCAGGTTATATGGGGTATTTTTAGTTGATGTTCTAATGCTCATGCAATAAGCCCATAATGTGTAAGTTAATTGTGTATGCAAATCTTCATTGTGTTTATTTACTATTTTTTCGTAAGAATTTTTTGATAGTTTTGTTAGTTGCTTCAGCTTGTCCATTTGATTGTGGATAGTGGGGTGTTGAAAAATGATGTTGAATATTGAATGTCTCCAAGAATTTATTCACATCATTATTTTTGAATGGAGCTCCATTATCTTAAACTAATGTGGAAGGGAGAACAAGGTGAGCAATAATATGTTCCAATATGAAATGACATATTGCATCCATTGTTGTGGAACGAAGAGGGATAGCTTCTACCCATTTCATGAACTAATAAGTTGTAGTAATGATAAATGTATGTCCAACAGAAGAGGTTGGTAATATCTTATTGGTGTAGTTAAAAGTGTTGTACCTTGCCCTAGGTCAGTATTACACCTTAGTTAAGTTTACTTAGGGACCACATAGGAGGTAGTTGGAGACTTTCCACTTTTGGTGGACTTATCATTTTATTACTTTATCACATCCACCTTTCATGGACACATCATGTGAATACCTCTCCACCTTTTGTGGGTGATCTGCCATTTGTGGTGATTATCACATTATCACTTTTCCGCTTTAGGTGGAGTGATAGGTTTTCATAGTTGTCCCATGTCATAAGATTATGACACTTGTCATAATCTTATGCCCTTCTATGTTATCACCTTAGCTATATAACCAAGGGGTCTCCTATGTACTTTTGCACATTACATTTTATTCTATTGACAAAATATAGTTTATTCTTGTCATCTTGTTTCTATCTCTCTTATGCTTGTGTTTTCTATTAGGCCTCTAGATCTTGGATGGCTACCTTCATAGCCCATTCTTACATGGTATCAGAGCTATTGGAGTGCCTTTGGATTTTCATTTTGGAGAGATTCTTGGAGGGTTCCATTTTTTTCCTTGTATTACAGGTGCATTTTGGGAGCTTGTTGCATCAGATCCAAGCTCACCATTGTTCCATAGTGTCCAAGATAGATAGATTTTCCTTTTGTTTCATCTCAGTTGGACATTGGAGGTGGTTGCCAGATCTAGGAGCTAGCTACCACTTCAGAACATTTTTAGCTGAAAAGGACATCACCATGTGTTCAAAAGGGCCAAAACCCCTAAATCAACTGCCAAATCATCCAAATTGGAGAAAGTTGTCTATCGACGAAAAAAAATTGTTGGCTGAGCCATATGGTCCCTATTAGAAACCCATGATCAGATTTGCAAACCTAAAAATTACCTTGCACAGAAGAGGAAAACAAAAAAGCAGAGATTGCATAAAAACATGCAATTTGATATATTCAAAAAGTCTAATTAATTACAAGAGAAAATTTGCTTTATAAAAGCGAAGATGCCTAAAACTAATCTTATCTTGAGCAACTAGATAGCTTGATAAGATAAATATAAGATCCTATATCTTAGGAATTAAATAAATCCCAAGTAAACTTATGCTAAGTGTAATTAATAATTAATTACACTGACACCCCCCCATAAGTGCAACTTAGGGAGAAGTAGATTATTATGCAAATATGAGTCCCAACAACAAGGCTTGATGAGGTACTCATGTACAAATGCAAAGAGAGAGAAACCCCCGTTAGAGAGATGAATTGTTGTGAGGAATCACTGGAAGAACTCTGATGAAGCAACACTGGAACCCCAAATCTGACAAGAAAGGAAAGATAGTTCTGTTTGCAAGATACCAATCAGAATCACAAATGCAATAGCAGACCCGATGCCAAGGAACACTAGAAACTCACATACTGGATCAACTCTGGAATCTGAGAAGCAACAGGAGATGAGATGATGCCATAATTTGGAAACCATGTATCTCGATGCCGATGCCAAACTGTGACTGAAACTCTTCCATGGGAAGGAGTACCAAAAATAGACTCTGGAACAATAACCACGAAAACATGGCCCTCAAACTGAGAAGAATCTGAACCAATGAGGATCAAGAAATGTAATCGCCCAACTAAAGTGTGAACCAATGAATCCGACATGTGTTAAGCAAGAAAATAAATGTGACCAAAAGAAACTATGAGACCAGATAACCCATACGAGTTGCCATCAAAACAAAATGAAATATGGGATCAAAGTGAAAAACAACACTCTAATCAAATTATTATGCATGAAACCCCCCTGAATGGAACTTTATCATAGTTCGTTTATTACAATAACCGAATGATTGTAAAAGGAGAGAATCCTAAATGTGCATAAACAGAAAATATGATGAAGTGGTACTAAAATGAAGTACAAATGTTCAATTTTCACCTTTCCAACTGCCAAAACATCCAAGTAATCTCCAAAGCACCCATCAGGACAAATCTGGAATAACAAAAAACTTGGGATAGATACAGAAAAAAGTGAATGGACAGCAAGATAGAGCTCCTCAATAACTTTCCAATGCTTCTAACGAGGTGAAAAATGGAGATCGTGGTAAAAAGTTATGAGCTCGGAAGTCCAAAAACAACATCTAACTTCAAACAGCAATAAATGAAGGAAAACAGAAAAATTCTATAAAATAAATAGCACCACTAAAAGTTGCTCGGAACCAGCGTTCCAGTGATATCTCGTTTTCCCAATTTCTATACCGTATGCCCAAGTTATAGCCAAAAGAAAAAAACTACTCTTTTAGAAAAAACTAGGGTTAGGAGGGGCAAAGAGGGCCGTACGGCCGCTGACATCATGCTGACATCACCCATTCATGAGGTTAAAATTGACGGCCGTCTGGCCGTCGTCGCAAAAAATTGCCCCCCCTCCAAAATGAAAAAAAATTTGGCCCCTGGTCCTGTGGGTGACCAGGGGCTGGCGAGTGGTGGGCTAGTGCAGGGGCAGAGCCCTTGGTTCACCATGTGGCCAGGGGCTGAGGGCAGGGGCCCGCGGGGGCTGCACAGAGAGGTGGTGGCGGACCGGTGGAGGAGATGGTGGTGGGCAGCGGATGGGTGGCCGCCCGGTGGCCGCCAGGCGGTGGACCCCTTTTGTACTAGAGGTGCCGACGCAGAAATCGAGAAACCTCAGTTTTTAATTTTTTTTTCAATTTTCATGCGTCGAAAGGTGTGCTGGGGAGGCCGTACGGCCCCTCAGACAACTTATTTTTTCCTCCCGAATCAACTACTCAGAAATCGATGAAACGAAGGGCGTTTTAAAGGTTTTTGGCCACTGCAAACACAATGGTGACCTCCATTTCTACTCAAACTGCTCCAAAAATTCAGCTACCCCCAGATCTTGCAAAAAGCTCCAAACTTACGACCCTTGCAGGTCTGGCAAACGATGATGAAAATCAAAGAAATATAAGTCATTTCTGACTTTTTCCAGCGCTATGAATCCAACGGAAAACCCTGATTTGATCCAAGACACTCCACAAATATGCTCAAGGATTGAAACCCTCGAGGGACTCTGAATGAGCTCTGCAACGAAATCCTCCAAAAAAGCTAAAGGGCTGCAAATCAAGGCTCTGATACAATGTTAGAAACCCATGATCAGATTTGCAAACCTGAAAATTACCTTCCACAAAAGAGGAAAACGAAAAAGCAGAGATTGCATAAAAACATGCAATTTGATATATTTGAAAAGTCCAATTAATTACAAGAGAAAATTTTCTTTATAAAAGCAAAGATGCCTAAACCTAATCTTATCTTGAGCAACTAGATAGCTCGATAAGATAAATATAAGATCCTATATCTTAGGAATTAAATAAATCCGAAGTAAACTTATGCTAAGTGTGATTAATAATTAATTACACCAACAGTCCCGCCATTATGATGTCAGTGCGATTTTTTATTTTTTTATTTTTTTTAAATTATTTATTTTTTCAAAATTTATTTTGTAAAAAATCATTGAAAAAATTCATATGTTATTTTGCAGTTTTTAATTTAGTTTGTAAAAATTTTAAATAAAAAAAATAAAATGTACAGCTTATGGACCTGAGTAGTCCTAACTATACCCTCTAGGTACAATACCTATGTGGCAAGCAGGCCTCCAATCAACGATACTAGCATCAACTGGTAAAAAAAAAATTACGCTTTAAATAAAACTGCACTAAAAATATACTGGTGGCAGAGCATCAAAATATTCACCCAGAGACTCTGGAAACCATAGAATATTCTGTCGCGACAAAAAGAAGGAATATTCTGAGGAGTGAGACGGGCATCCGACTGCCAATTTTAACCTTGTGCAACTTGCGATGGCCAGGGAACCATCAAATTTAATGTTGTGAGTTGATGACATCAACACTACGTCATTCTACTTTTTAAAAAATTAGACCCCCTCTCCATTTGAGTTTGGTGTTTTGCAGTTCAACATCTAAGGCTCATATCTTGGTCATTTTGAGGCCTTTTTCGGTGCAATTTTATTTATTTGGACTAATTTTTCATGCTCTATGTGCTGGTGTAATCAGTTTTTAATTTTGGTACATGTATTTTCTAGATAATTTGATTTGTCACAGGTGTTGCTAAGTTGTCACCATTTTTGCAACTTTTGGTGCTTCGTTAAGGCTCATACAAACTCCTTTTCAGGTGCCATTTTTTTTAAAGTACATGATTTTTTATAAACTTCACAGTGGTGCTATCAGTTTGTAGTGATTATGATTAGAAATTATACTTTCAACACTTGGTCTATTTTGGAATTTGTAAAGCTAAGATCTTTGTTTGATATTTTGAGTCTATTGTAGCCTACTTAAGGCAGTTGTAAAACATTTAAAATCAGAAGCCCACTTTTCTTGGCTTGCAAGTGGCCATTGTATGCTCACTAAGTATAAAGTGCCAAATCATCTTTTTTTTTAGGGGGGATTTCTTTGATTGAGTGAATTTGGGGTTGTGTCTTGTGTGATTGTGCCTCTCTCTATCTTGTTCTCTTTCATTTTTCTGCTATGGGTTCTCCTAAGTTTCCTTTGTTAACTCCACATAATTATGCTTCTTGGAAAATTGATGCTTGGAGTAAGTTAATGGAAAAAGGGTTAACTAATTATATTGATGGAACTGTTGTTGCACCATTTGATCCTAATGTTGATCCTATTGCTTATATGGATTGGCTCACTAAAAATACTATGGCTCTTGGAAATTTAAGGAAATATGTATCAAAAGATCTCATCTTTCAAATTGAAAAGTGTAAAACAATCAAAGAGGCTTGGGAAAATTTTGGTCAAGGGTATGGCCAAGTTGATGAGATTAGAGGTTATCAACTTGATGATGATCTCACAATGTTAGATCCTAAGAATTTTGATACAATCCAAGACTATGTCACTAATGAAAATAGCTAAGATCACAACTTAAGGATTGTGGCATTGACAAGAAGGATGCAAAATTGGTCTACAATTTGTTAGGAAATCTTCCATCAGAATATGCAACATTTGTTTCTAGCTTCCAAACCCATCGCTTGACAGTGGGTAGTTCTTTCACTATGCCTTCATTTGATTTATTTACCAAAATGTTGATGCTAGAGCAAGCAAAGTTGATAAGCATGGGGGTTCTCAAGTCTTCAAAGTCCAAAGCTTTTGTGGCTAATCAAGGGAATCAAGGGACTCAAGGAAATGGTTCCAACAAGAAGTAGAAGCAATCTAAGCCAAAGAAACAACAAGATAAAGCACAATCATCCTCTCCACAACAAGTGAATTCTTCATCTCCTCCCAAGAAGGGAAATTCAAGCAAGAAGGAGAGACCAACATGTTCATATTGCAAGAAGTTTGGTGATGATGAGCATCATTGCCACAGTAAGAAAATTGATGAGTTGAAAAACATCATCAAGAAGAACAACATCAATTTTCCATCTACCTATAAGAAGGATTCATCTCCTTTCACTTCCTCACAATCAAAAGGAAAAGGGAAAGCATTTGTGGCTACTTCAAGTTCTTCACAACAATGGATACTTGACTCAGGTGCCACTCATCATATGGGTTCTACAAGGGAGCAGTTTTCTTCTTTGGATCCATCTAAGGTACTGTATGTGCAAGATCATCATGGAAAAAAGGGCCCTTAAGTGGCAAAAAATTCAAAAAAATCAAAGTTAGCCAACTTGACATAAAAATTTGAATAAGTTATCTATATTATTTCAAAATATGTAAGAATAGAATCTGTATAAAATTGAATTTAGTTTCTAAACTACTAGGTTTGTATATATATATATATATATTGTGAAAATTTGAAATTTCAATGCAGTAGTACTTAATTTCAAGGAAAAAATAAGAGTATGTTATCTGACCACCCTAACCACAATAAAATGATAATATTTTTTAATAAGATTTTAGATATAAGTAGAGGACTCATGTCTTGATGCGATGCATATTTTTTTGTAATTTTTTTCCACGTAAATAATCAATTATAATTTTTATTACAATTTTAAAAAATATTGAAAACTCGTATGTCGACCACCTTAACTTGGTCAAAACTTCATGAAATTATTTTTTCTTTTTTAATCCTATAGAATATGAAGCATAGAATGTGACACATGTTTTGGATTAAAAAATGTGATACCATTTAAAATATATAGATGTTTTTCAGTCAACCTATCAATCAGGACTTTAGTCATAATTCAAATAGAAAATGAATAATAAGTACTTATGAAATTCAAAATAAATCATAATTTATATTGGTGGAAAGCTAAGAATCTCTTTTAAAATCCATTTTCGTTTCATCAATTTTGGGTTAAAAAAAAGTCATCAGCCACATACTCATCATATTGCCACTTTTTGGCCCATCATGATCCTGCACATACCCGTACCTCACATCTTGATAGGAGATGATACTCAAGTGGAAGTTGAAGGTGAAGGTGAAGGTTGACATGGATAATGCAACATTTGAGAATGTTCTCTATGTTCCTATCTTGAGTGCCAATCTTCTTTCAATCTACCAAATCACTCACTTTGGAGATGGCAAGATAGTTAAGTTTCTACCAGATTCAGTTGTGGTCAAAGGACTTAAGGATGATGCCTTGGTTGCAGTGGGACAAGCCAATTCTTAGATGTTGTTGGTGTAATTAAAAGTGTTGTACCTTTTCCTAGGTCAGTATTACACCTTAGTTAAGTTTACTTAGGGACCACATAGGAGGTTGTTGGAGAATTTCCACTTTTGGTGGACTTATCATGTTATTACTTTATCACATCCACCTTTTGTGGACACATCATGTGATTAACTCTCCACCTTTTGTGGGTGATCCATCATTTGTGATGATTATCACATTATCACTTTTCCACTTTAGGTGGAGTGATAGGTTTTCATAGTTGTGTCATGTCATAAGATTACGACACTTGTCATAATCTTATGCCCTTCTATGTTCTCACCTTGGCTATATAACCAAGGGGTCTCCTATGTACTTTTGCACATTACATTTTATTCTATTGATAGAATATAGTTTATTTTTGTCATCTTGTTTCTATCTCTCTTATGCTTGTGCTTTCTATTAGGCCTCTAGATCTTGGGTGGCTACCTTCATATCAAATTCTTACATATCTTCCCAATAAGGTCCAAACCCCAAACCAAAAATAGCCAAATAGGAACTTGAGCATGAATTCTCGAGGTAGAGGCATGAATCAAAATTTTGTGTTCTTGACATTTATGACATTTCTCACATACCTAAAACAATCTTGTTCCATGTGTCTCCAATAATTTCATATATGCACTAATTTTTGAACTAAGGATCTGACTCTAAAATTCCCTCCACAAGCACCTACAAGAGCTTCTTGAAGTGCTATGGCGATTTTAGATTGTCTAAGACACGGAAGTAAGAGGCCATTAAATGATATTTTATATAGAACATCTACGAGGATTATGTATTTGGATTCTAGCTTTGACATATGAGCTTGAAGATTCTTAGTTGTGGGCTCAGTAAAGCTACCATCATTCAAATAACTGAATATCGTTGTATACAATTTGTTAGAACTATCAGTATCATTTGATAACACCTCTTTGCTATCATCGTCTATTGATGGTTTAGGGATCATTTTAAATTTAAATGTAAAGTTGTCTAGAGGATCGTTAGGAGATAGAAGGGAAGGAGTGCTTTACATTGCATCTACATGTTGATTTTCCTTTCGTGGGGTGTTGTCTACCATATATGATTTAAAATTATTTGATAGTATCATTGTAAGATCTCTATATTGGAAAAGTTTATCATGCTTCACTTGATACGAATCATTTATTTTTTTAATAAGAGAGAATCCTAAAATATAGATGTGTTTGACCTTTAATGCTAACGCGACATGTATACTAGCTATTAAAGTCTCATACTCTACAATATTATTCGTACATAGGAAATTTAAACGGAAAGATAATGGAATAGGCTTACCTGAAGGAGGGATTAATATAACTCCTGCTCTGAAGCCCATATTATAGTTAGAACCATCAAAGTACAATTTCCATGTTTCCTTGTCTTTTTTGAATAGCCAACATATTCTCATCTAGAAATGAGTCTATATTAGGTAATTTCAGGGGAGAAGGAGCATCAGCTAAGTGGTAAGTCAAGGCTTGTATTTTAATAACTTTTTGTGAGACAAACTTAAGTTCAAACTTAGTTAACATAACCCACTTAGCTAGATTTTGTGATAAATCCGTCTTACTAAAAAGATGTTTTAAGGGATAAAACTTTGCCATCAATTTTGGTGTTTAGTAAAGAATGTCTTAGTTTACTAGTATCAAACACAAGAGCCAAACATTTTTTCTCTATCATTGTGTAATGAGTTTCATAATCAATCAATGTTTGACTGATGTAATTGATAGGATGTTCTTTACTAATATCATCTTGTTGAGCTAACAATTCTATAAGAGAATGGGTCAACACTAAAATGTAAAGGATGAATGGTTTGTATTGCATAGAGGGTTGCAAAATAAGTGGAATAACAAGATAATCTTTCAAAATATCAAAGGATTTTTTGCAATCCTCATTCCAGTTAAATTAAAAATATTTCATAAGGAGTTTTGTGAATGGTAATGTTTGATCCACTAAGGAAGCTACAAAATAATGGATAGCCTGAATTCTTCCTTGTAATGTACATAATTGAGAGATGTTTTTAGTAGGTGGCATGTTGATAATAGCATCAATATTCTTCGTGTCCACCTCAATGCCCCTATGAGATACGATAAAACCTAAAAAAATTCTATTATCTATGCCAAAGACACACTTTTTTGGATTCAATCGCATGTTGTATTTATGTATTCACTCAAATATTTTATGAAAAGCATTAACATGGTCTTGTTGAGTTAAATATTTGGCTACAATGTCATCAACATAATCTTCCAAGATCTTATGTATGTAATAATGAAATATTAATGTCATTTCTCATTGATATGTTGTGCCTATGTTTTTCAATCAAAAAGGCATGGCCATCCAACATAATGTTCCCCAAGTGGTGGTAAAAGAAGTTTTGTATTGATCTTGAGGGTTGATAAAGATTTGGTTATATCCAAAAAATCCATCCATGAATGATAACAAAGCATGTTCGGTAGTCAAGTCTACTATCATGTCGATATTAGGAAGGGGAAAGTCATCTTTTAAATCTGCTTTATTCAAATATCTGATGTCCATACACATCCTAATATGATTATCAAGTTTCACAACTGCAACAATATTCGAGATCAATGGAGAATAATCAATAGGCCGAATAATCAGTTTTAACCAGTAATGCTATCTTAAGATTCATCTTTTGTATTTTATCTCACATCAGTTTAGCATATTCTGCAAGGACTGTGTTATATGTTACAATCTTAGCATCAATTCCTGGCATGTTTGACTATGTAATGAAGTAAAATTGCATGATTCTCTTACTCATCTTCATCAAGGCACTTCGATACCTGAATTACTTTCTCTTTATTATTGATATCCACTGGTATGTTGATTGTATCTCCCAAAGGAAGTGCTTTTGGTTTTTCTATCTTAGAATTATATTCCTCTTTGGAAACAAAGATTTTTGGTGTTTGAATGCTATATGCTCCTTCTAGGGTTTTCAACCTAAAAGGAGATAAGATTGGAGCCAAAATGTAGTATTTACACTCAAAGAGGGATATGATATAGATGCAATATGCCTAAATGAAGTAAAATAAATGCAAAGAACTAAAAAATACTATTGATTATGTATGCAAAACTAAGAAATATGAAGTGTTTGAAAACATAGTGTTGTATGCAAATATGAACTAGAAACATGCACAAATGAAAAAAAAATTGAATGAGATTAAGTACACTTGGAGATGAAATGATGAAGCTGGAAGGTTCTAGAATGTCTCAAAAAAATTTATCACTATTGATGGCCATTGGGACTCATTCGCCACTGATGGCGAATCAGTCCAGGTTTAGTAAACTTTGTTGAAACTGGTTTTTGAGTGTCAGGAACTTAAATCTGAAGAAAACAACTTTCCTAGCCTGGCAGTGGGACTCATTCACCACTAATGGAGAATTAGTGCACCAACATAAATCTACAAATTTAGAAGTCAACTATGTGGGTCCATATCTGCACTTGTCTTCTTGTCGGGTTGACAGAATCAAATCTATAGAGAACATGATGAATGTTGTCTCGAAGCTTCAATTTGGTCATTGTTGACTTGAACAAATTTGATGGCTTGTTGACCACTTTTCAACACCTATTTTGTTGAAAAATCTTCCTGCAAGACCTGCAAACACACATGCAAAGACGGTAAAATGGTTAAGGGTTAGAGTATAGGTATTTTTCTTGGTCAACTCCCACTTTGGTAATCAAACCCTTGATAAAGAAATGAAATGAAAAAAAAAGGAATTCTGAATAAACAACATGAAAGTGTCCTAAAATCACCAAACCTTTATTGCTAAAGTTTGAAGATATGTTAATGGCTGCTCCAACATGCATGATTCAGTGATGCTATGTTGCTCAAATGCTTGAATGAGATGATTGAATGGATGAATGAATGCTTGAATTAAATAGGTGTTAAAATGGATAGAAAACACTTATTTATACACACTTATGCCCTAATTACTAAAAAATACATCATAGGATGACATAAGGTCTTAATGAATAAAAACCTGAAAGAATTTTGAATTTATGTTGATTTTTGTGCTAAGAGGGACTCATTCGCCACCCATGGAAAATGGGTTCCACTCAAGGAATGCAAGTGGGTGTCAGGAATTAAGTCATGTTTAATGTTTTTTGTCGAGTTTGTATTAAAAAAAACACTTAATTAAGGCCTATAAGTGCATAAAGGGTCCAAATAAAGCATAAGAAAGGTGTAGTTAGTGGTGAAAAGCCTAGAAAAGCATGAAAGTTTGTTACAAGACTTTACAAAACTTTAGAATAAGACTTGGTAAGTGATAAACAATAAATATTTAGATGAATTATGATAACAAGAGTCTAGAAAAGTGTAGATATGTGTTACAACACTTCACAACACCTTCACAAGACATCATAAAGTCTTAATAATTTGAATATTCAAGACCTAATGTGAATGCATAAGTTACATTACAACATTAAATCACAGTGAAATAAAGACAAATAAGCACAAGGAGGGACAAAACAAGAAAAAGTAAAAGGGTTACTTTTTCCATGTCCGCAGTTAGCCCCCACTTTAGTGAGAGGTTGAACTTGCTTCAAACCCACACTAAAGTAGAGTAATGCATCTCAGCGGGAGTTCATATGTACAAATTCTTGATAATATGGAACAACAATGATCAAGATGGATGGATGAAGATCCCATGGAAAATCAATCAAAAGCACAAAGGAACACATGTGAAAGTGACGAAGAAAGATTCGATCATCTATCCAACTCATTATGGATTAGATCTAGGTTGTTTGATTGGATCAAGAAATGTGTACTCACCCTAGGGCAACAGAACTCATGGCTTTCTGCTGGATGAGAAAGTCTAAGTATACTCACTTTGGGGCCATGGAACTTCTAGTTGTCCATGGGGTGAGAAATCAACAAAGTGGCTATGGTGAAAATTTGTGCCTCGGAATGGTCTTTCTTGCTCAAACACACTAAAGTTATGCCTCCTGATAACTTTAATAAGGCACCATAAAGAAAAATTCCAGTTCATGCTTCATGAGACAAGCAAACCTTCATATTCTTAGTACTCATGAACAAATGCAATGGTGCCACAAGCATGTGAGCTGTGTTATGCAAGGTGTCCATGTAAATCTAGAATGAAAAGGAATTTTCAAATGAGTCTAGCTACATTCATGCGAGGTCTTAACTTAGGGAACATTGTGTCTAATTTCTCCTAGAGAGAACTGATGAAAGAATAGAATATTTGCAACTTAGGGGATGTAGTGTGTTGCATCAAGCCACTAAGAGGAATGTAATATGCTAATATAGTTCATGCTTATGAAGTAAATCACACCCAATATTATCCACAAAATGACAATTTATGCATCTTATAAACTAACAAGGCTGCACTAAGAACCAAGAAAAAGAAAAATGCAAATGAATAATGCCAATGTATGCCCCCATTTGAAAGGAATTGTTGCACACCATTATGTGAGCAATTACTTTAAAGTAGCAAATGAAAAATGAAAAAAGAAATAAGACATGAGAACCAACTTGTAAAGCCCCTATGCCAAGTCATATGTTTCTGAGTAAGGCTTCATCATGTTAATGAAAGGAAACAAAATAAAGAGGGGTTAAACACATAAGGGATCTATGGATTTGGGGTGAGTATGTTCATTGTTGCAATGTTGTTATTAAAGATTCCAATAATACACATAGAACTAGAAGAATGACACAAAGAGAGTGAAAACAAAAGAAAAGAAAAATCTGTTTTGGGTCAACATGGAGGAGACACTGTGGTCTCAACACTTTGCATCATCCCAAAAATGAAAACATAAGCAAAAAGAAAAAAAAGAGGTGAAAGAAAAGGAAAATATTTTGGGTCAAAATGAAGGAGACATTCCAGTCTTAATGCCTTGCGTCATCCCCAAAAGGAAAACACAAAAAAAAAGTGAAAAAAGAAAAGATTAAGGATCAATTGGGTCAACATGGAAGAGACATAGGGCATCACAACGCTTTGCATCATCTCCAAAAGGAAAAAAAAAACAAAAGTGAAAAAAGAAAAGAGCTTTTGGGTCAACATGAAAGAGACATAGAGCATATCTATGCTTTGCATCATCCCCAAAAGGAAAACACAAAAAAAGGCGAAAGGAAAAAAAAATATACAAAAAAGAGAAGAATGGAGGTACATATAGAGGAAGTGCACAAAGAGAGGGAGAACATCAAATGTCATGCTATGGGGATACACGATATGCACATAAAATAAAAAGAAGAGAAAATACAAAAGACTAGTAAGGCAGATGCAAGTCAACCAATGAGCAAGTCATCTACATCCCAATCATGTTTAGTGTATTGTGAGGGAAATTGACTATCCAAAGGTAGAATTGCAAGTGCCAAACTAGGGAAGTACTAGGTTCTTAACTTGGTGTAGGATATTTATTATTTAGGCTCATGGAAGAGGAAAATACAATATTCAAATCATTATGAACCTCTTCATCTATTTTAGAGATCTCCTCATCGTCATCATCATCCAATTTAATCACGATGGGAGGGCAGATGGTAATTTCTAATGAAGGGTGTATCAGAAGTTGTGGATGTTGTATTATATCATTTTGTTGTGATTCAGGAGGAGGGTCGTTAGTTATTGCTTCTATTAAAGGTGACAGTTGATTTTATTTGTTTTCTTCAATTTTTAATTGACGAGCAAGGAGACGATGTCAACGTCAATGCTCCCTAGCACCTCAGTTTTGTTTGATTCTATTTTGAAGTTGTGTAGGTGTAAGAGATGGTTGATCCACCATAACATCCTTTTCTTCTTGAGGAGGAAAAAAAGGAATCGAAAGAGATGGGTCAATCACTTTCTATTTTTCTTTATAAACTTGTTTTATGTGAGGGGGCATGTTGGGATTGATTTCATTATCTCATGGGTGTTTAGATGAGGAAGGTGAAGTTTTTATCATTGGTTGCTCTGAAGTTGGTGGATTAGGTTTAGGTTGAAGCATTGTCTCATCGAGGATGGGGGTGTTGGAAGTAGACGGGGAGGGATTGCAGAGTGACAATTCGACAATTTTCTTTGCTTTAAACTTTTAATAAGCAATGAAAAACAAATCTTTGCTAGGTGTTATGGGTTCCATGGGCTCTGGCCAAAAGGATTCTAAGGAGAAGTTTCCTTTAGAAGAAAAAGGGTTGAATCTGCTATGGTGAACAGTGAATATGTCATTGTCATGCAGAAACTTCAAACATTTGTGTATGATTGAAGGGACAACTTTCATCGAGTGAAGCCACAAATAGCCTAGCAGTAGACAAAACTGATCCAATTGTGGAATGATGGAAAATTTTACATCCACTATCATAGGTCCTATCTATAATGGAAGGACGATCACTCCTATCATAGGGCATGCAAAACCATTATGTGTTTTGATCCATGCAAATGGTTTGTCATAAATATCTTGATAAAGATCATGTAATACGAAAAATTCCTCAGTGATCAAATTCTTGCCATAGGCAGGATCTATGAGTATCCCATTAGTGGGATGATCATAAATATGACTAGCTATGTAAAGAAGACCATCAAGAAGATTTGGAGGAATATTGGTAGAAGAGAAAGTAATATGAATATTTTTCTTAGTTGGGCCCTTATGAGGGATAACATCTATTGCTCCTACCAATTCATGCATAGCATTAGTAGAATGTTGAATAGGATCAGGATGTTCAACAGTTTTATGAACAATCATCACATAATTGTTTTGAGTTTCACTAGCTTTGAAAAATGACATGGTATGTTTGGGCATCAGATTGGTAAAAAAAATTAAATTTTGATTGGGTGGGGCAATAGATAGATTGCCTTTAACATTGAACTTTTAAATGGATAGATGGCTAGAATCAACGAGGTCTTGCACGATGTGTTTAAGACACTTACACTATTTTGTGTTATGTCCATTTTGTCTATGATAATGGCAATAAGCGTTGGGTTGAAAGTTTGGAGGCAAAGGTTTTGTTGCATCAAATGTTTTAATAGTAGGTAAAGTAATCATCTATTTTTGTAGCAGTTGATTCATTGTGTTATGTAAAGTATCAGGTGAGGGGGTAAATTGTCTCTTCGGGTCCCAATAGGTAAAGGGCACCACTGCTTTAACAATAGCCACTTGATTATGAATGGGTTGAATTGGTTGTGGGGGAGGGGGATTGAGCTGTAAGAATCCTTTATTTGGTTTTTTTGTTCAAACTTCTCAGCTCAGCTAGAAGTGGATTTTGTGTCACAACTAGTAACCGAGTTGGTTTAATCACAAAGAGTTGTGCACAAATACATGAAAGAAGGAAATTTCATCATGGTCAATTTATCCTGAATATGTGAGTTTGAAAGTTTTTGATAAACATATTTTAGAGTTGTGAATCAAGAACCTTGACATCTACTTGAGCATACAACGATTGATAGTGTGAAATGAAATCAGTTACTTTTTCGTCCACATTTTGTTTACACCTCATTAAATCAACCATTGTCTTTTTGGGAGTCATATGAACATGGAAATGACTTATAAAGGCATCAAAAAATTCATTAAATGACCGGATTGAATGATTGGGTAAGGAAGAAAACCACTCAAAGGTAGTATCCTTTAAAGTCCTAGGGAACAATTTAGCCAATAGTTTATCATCAATTAAAAAATCACTGCATAAGGTTGTATAGAAATTGACATGATTAGTAGGGTGTCATTTTTCATTGTACTTCTCAAACCTAGGAATCTCAATTCCTTGTGGCATCAGTGTTCTTAAGATCTCCAAAGATAATGGACTACTACAGCCATAATATGTTTGTGGGGTGGTTTCATTTTGGTTTATGGTGGATATTTATTGTTGCATGGAAGAAACAGTGTGAAAGAGTTGTGTTATGAGAGAGCCAATGTAAGTAGTAGGAGGTGGAAGAAAGAATGGTGGTGGAGTGTAGGTAGTGTTAGGAGAAGTGAAGGGGAATCTAATAGGGGTGAAGGTGGTGGAGGATGGAATGTTCGATACCACAAAAGAACTAAGAATGCTAGTTGGAATAGCCAAAGAAGGAGTCACATGACTAACCTTTTACATGGTTGTTATAACTTGAGGAGTGGTATAGGTGGGAATGGATGCTATGGTTGAAGGAGGAATGTGAGATCCACCTTGGCTAACCACAATGTTTGTTGGTTGAGATGTGCTAGAGGTGGAAGAAGCATGTTTTTGATATATCTCAACAATTTGTTTCATTAAATCTAAGCCCTCATCACTTTCAAGAATTCGATGGATGTTGTCTATAGTAGGAATTGTAGTGGTGGAAATGTTTTCAAGACACAAGTTTTGTTGTAAATGTGCTAAATCCTCATGAATGTTAATGACTTTGTCTTGTGAAATGGAATTAATTTGTGTGTTGACTTGCATTGTAAGTGAAGGTAAAGGTGTATTAGTGGTAGTATCCATTCATAATGCACCATTATCCATACCAGGAGTAGGAGCTCGAGACAACCCAAGGTCCACAACAAGTGTGTTATCATAGGATGCCATGAGTCGGTAACTTCTTCTCACTAAAGTATTATCAATAGGGCACCAAACACTCAAAAATACCACAAGAGGTGGGGTGGATGAAAATGAAATGCAACCTAGGAATAATAAAATGCAAATAACAAAAAAATTGTAAACTGAATTAGGAATGCAATACCAGAAAACAAAAATGTAGAAATTACTATGAAAATAACAGAAAGTGTTGTGTAGAAAGTGCAACTGGACTGATTTTCCCAGGGTGGAAAATGAGTCCAAGTGTGAATTTTTTTTGGTATTTTTCAAAAAAATTAAAGTGATTTTGATGCTTTTTAGATGCAAAACAATGCAAAACAATGAAAAACCTAATGTGATGTTAATGAAATCTATTTCTACGATGCAAATGAACTAAAAATCAGAAGTAAGAAATGTTCTGAAGTCAAGTTCACCAAAATGGACACAAAATTTTTGGGTGTGTAAATGCTATATGCTCCTTCTAGGGTTTTTCACCTAAAAGGAGATAATATTGGAGCCAAAATGCAGTGTTTACACTCAAAGAGGGATATGATATAGATGCAATATGCCTAAATGAAGTAAACTAAATGCAAAGACCTAAAAAATACTATTGATTATTTATGCAAAACTAAGAAATATGAAGTGTTTAAAAATAGTGTTGTATGCAAACAAGAACTAGAAACATGCACAAATGAAAACCGAATTGAATGACACTGAATGGAGTGTACCTGGAGATGAAATGCTGATGCTGGAAGGTTTTGGAATTTCTCATAAATCACTATTGATGGCCATTGGGACTCATTTTCCACTGATGGTGAATCAATCTAGGTTCTGGTAAAAAATTTTGAAACTAGTTTCTGAGTGTCTGGAACTAAAATCTAAAGAAATCATCTTGTACAGCCTGGCAGTGGGACTCATTTTCCACTGATGGTGAATCTATCCACCTACAAAAATCTATAAATTCAGAAGTCAACTCTGTGGGTCCAGTCTGCACTTGTCTTCTTGTTGGGTTGATGAAGTCAAATCTACAGAAAATAGGTTGAATGTTGTCTCCAAGCTTGAATTAGGTCTTTGTTGACTTGAATAGCTTTGATGACTTGTTGACCACTTTTCAACACCTATTTCTTTGAAAAAACTACCTACAAGACTTGCAAACACACATGCAAAGAGGGGAAAATGGTTAAGGGTTAGAGTATAGGGATTTTCCTTAGTCAAATCCCACTTTGGTAATGAAACCCTTGATAAAGAAATGAAATGAAAAGAAGAAAGGAATGATGAATAAACAACATGAAATTTTTCTAAACTCACTAAACCTTTACTACTAAAGTCTGAAGATATGTCAATGACTACTCCAAGATGCTTCATTCAATAATGCTATGTTGCTCAAATGCTTGAATGAATTAAAGGTGTTAAAATGGATAGAAAAACACTTATTTATACACACTTATGCCCTAATTACTTGAAAATACAACATCATAGGCCGACATAAGGTCTTAATGAATAAAAAACTGAAAGAATTTTGAATTTATTTTGAATTTTGTGCCAAGAGGGACTCATTCACCACCCATGGCAAATGGGTCCCACTCAAGTCATGCAAGTGGGTGTTGGTAATTAAGTCATCTTTAATGTTGTTTGTCGGGTTTGTATTAAAAAAACACTTAATTAAGGCCTATAAGTGCATAAAGGGGCTAAATAAAGCATACAAAAGGTGTAATTAGTTGTGACAAGCCTAGAAAAGTGTGAAAGTTTGATACAAGACTTTATAACAATTTAAAATAAGACTTGGTAAGTGATAAAAAGGGAATATTTAGATGAATTATGATAAGAAGAGTCTAGAAAAGTGTAGAAATATGTTACAACAGTTCACAACACCTTCACAAGACATCATAATGGTGTTGAAAAAATAAGGACAAACAACTGAGAGGGGGGGTGAATCAGTTGTCATGGATTATTTAAAATTTTCAAACTTAACTTAACTTAATCTTAGATCTGATGCATGAACAATAAACCATAAAAAATCAACACATTAGAAACACAGAGAATACCAATATTTTTTGTGGAAACCTTGTTAGGGGAAAAACCACAGTGGATGCTAGTACACAATATTGTAGCCTGTTAAAAGTGTCAAGAAGAATAATGGGAATGCAAATGCATTTAGACACACTACTTAGAAATCACTGCTAAAATACAAGAAGTCTCGCTACCCAAAGAAGAGAAATATAGATTAGATCCATAGGGTATGAACTGAGAAAATAGCTTCTCCAAAAGCCTGTTACAGTTCTGGTTAAGCACAAAAACACTCCTTCACACTTCACTCAAACTTCTTTACACTCTGCTCTACAATTGAATGATTAGATCATTATTCACATACTTGCACTTTCTATGGAATTTCTTCACACCACACATGCATAATTTCGCACAAAAAATCTGCTCTTATATATCCACAACATGGATTTGCATCAACAACTTTGTTGACCAAAATATAAAACATATTTTCAATGTCAACCCAAATTTACAAATAAATTTTCAATGTGAATCAAACACCATCTGCCAATATTATGTTGTGGCCCAAAAAAACATCCTTGAGCATTCCAAACATTCAAATTTTAATCTCCAAGGATCCACAACACGTTACAACCACCATGTCAGCCAAGAACATGAAAACCCAAACACACATGAGAAAAATCTTCGACCATGAACACACCAATCAATGTAGACATGCAACAAAGATATAGTATGATCTAGAAGCATCCAAAAGAAACAAGAACCAACAAAGAAACATCTGCAGCAATTGAGATTACTAAAATCACATCAACTTCACTCAGGAATATTAAATGAAACCACATAAAAACTATCAAAATACAATTGTTCATAACATGATCAAAACTTCATAGGGACCTCTAAAATTTTTGGTGGATAAAATAGATACTCTCAGTAGTAAACCCTTTAGTACACAATGATTTATCATCAACGTACTGAGCAAGAAACCTTCACGACCTTCATTGTTCCACTGGCAACCTACAACTCTTTCTTTAACAATTTTCTCAATATCCTCAACATATACAACCTTTAATACATCAATGCTAATAGGGTTGACATCAATGACAACCACAACATCAAACAATATCCCCCTTTGGAATTGATAGCAACAAATGATGTGAAAAACACCATCAACACAACTCTCAATCAACACTTACTCCCCCTTAGATTTTGACTCTTCTTCCTCAACTTCTTCTACATGATTTTCACCCCACAAGGCTCTTCCCCCCAAATAATCCTTAGTTTTTCACATGATTCTTCTCCCCTTTTGAATTCAATGGAAAAGATAAACATTATATTCCCACATACAAGCTTTGAACCACATATCTACACATTTGACTACTCTACTTGAGTAGCAGCCACAAAAACATCAATCTAGATCATCAGAATATAGCTTTGAAGTGTACGAATTGACGCAAGTAAATGCATCTCTAGTTCATATCAGGAGGGGTAATCACCCCTAACATCCCTCTAAGATAGTCAAAAGTATCCTTTGGCAACAACTTGGTGAAAATATCTGCAACATATTCTTTGGTAGGCACATACTCTAATCTAACTTCATTCTCATTCACTTTCTCCCTCAAAAAGTGAAACTTGATTGATATATGCTTGGTATTAGAGTGTAGAATTAGATTCTTTGATATGTTTATTGCACTTGAGTTGTCATAGTATAAAGCAATAGGTTCATCATATACTATAATATCTTTCAGTATATATTTCATCCACATCACTTGAGTACAATTATTTACAGCAACAATATACTTTGCCTCAGCAGTAGATAGGGAAATGGAATTGTTCTTTTCACTCAACCAAGACACCAGCTTCTTCCCTAGGAAGAAAGCACCACCACTAGTACTATTCCTATCATCTACATCTCTTTCCCAATCCACATCAATATATACACTCAATGTAGGATGATCATCTTTAGGATACCAAAGCCCAAAATCAACTATTCCTTTTAGATATCTGAAGATTCTCTTTACAACAGTCACATGAGATTCTCTTAGATCATGCTGAAATCTAGCAACCATATGTATAGCATTCATGATGTTTAGTCTAGTCTGAGTTAAGTAAAGAAATTTTCCAATCATTGACCTGTATCTTGTTTGATTTTCCTTAGGATAATCATCATTTTTTGTTAACTTCCATCTAGTTACCATGGGTGTACCAATAGGCTTTGAGTCTTCTAAGCCAAACTTCTTCAATAACTCTCATATTTTTACTGAGATATGAAAATCCTATTGTCTAGCTGAGTGACTTGAAATCCTAGAAAGAAGTTCATCTCTCCAATCATACTCATTTCAAATTCACTTTTTATTTCATCAACGAACTTCATGCATAAATAATTATTTCCTCCAAAAATAATGTCATCAACAAATACTTCAATAATCGACTCTTTATCATGATCCAACTTAAAATAAAAGTTGCTATCGACAATACATTTATTAAATTCAAGCTTGAATAAGTATTTATATAGTCTAGCATACTAGGCTCTAGGAGCTTTCTTGATCCCATACAAAGCTTTCTTCAATCGACAAACCATGTCTTGTCTATCTATTGAAATCAGTCCAGCTATTCAACATATGCTTCTTCTAACTCACCATTTAGAAAATCAGACTTCACATCCATTTGATAGAATTTATAGTTCTTATATGCAGCATAAGCAAGAAATAATCTTACAGCTTCAATTCTGAAAATAGGGCCAAAGGTTTCCTCAAAATCAATGCCTTCCATTTATGAATATTTTTTGCATACTAGTCTTGCTTTATTTCAGACCACTTCACCTTGTTCATTTAGCTTATTCTGAAAGAAACATTTAGTACCAATAACATTTTTATCTTTAGGTCCAAGAACAAGAATCTATGTATCATTCTTTTCAATCTGCATTAGTTCTTCCTTCATAGCTTCCATCCAGTATTCATCATTGCAAGCTTCATTGACATTTTTAGGCTCAGTTTTGGAAATCAGGCAATACTCTTTAGAAATCCTTCTTCTAGTCTATACACCTTTATTCTTGTCTCCTATAATTTTATTCTCTAAATGATTCAATCTCACATACCTTAGAGTTTTAGGATTCACTTGCACTTCTAGTTTTTTTGTTCTTTCTTTTAAACTTCCACTTGTCTCTCCTTCTTGACTTTCTTGATTTACTAGAACAACTTGAACTTGAATCTATGTATGAGCATTCTTCCCTTTGTTTGAACTATCATGTTGGTCATATGAATCATATCCATAGTATCTGAATAATCTAGCAGAGTCCTCATCAACTCTAACATTTGCACTTTCAACCGTTTTTATCAATCTTCTGTTATAGCACCGGTAAGCCTTTCTCTTGGTAGAGTAACCTATAAAGATTCCTTCATTGCTCATTACATCAAAATTTCATATGTCCTCATCTCTCTTAATGTACCACTTGCTTCCATAAATATTGAAATATATAACAGTAGGCTTATAACCAAACCATAGCTCAAAAGGACTCTTACTAGAAATACCATTGACATTTAACCGATTTAAAGTCTACACAATAGTGTTTACAACTTCTCTCCAATAGATGTGAGGCACATTTCCTTCAATCGTCATTGTTCTATTCTTTCTCTCTACAACTCCATTCTGTTGAGGGGTTCGGGGAGAAGATAACTATCTTTTGACTCCATGCTCTTCACAAAAGGAATTGAACTCCTTAGAGGTGAACTTACCACCTCTATCTTACCTTAGGAACTTTATCTTCAGACCTATCTCATTCTCTTCCATAGCTTTGAAACTCTTGAACATCTCTAATGCAAAAAATTTAGAAAAATCATTGTTAGGAAACTTGACGTAAAAATTTGAATAATTTATCTATATTATTTCAAAAATATGTAAGAATAGAATCTATAGAAAATTGAATGTAGTTTCTAAACTACTAGGATTATTTAAAAACAAAAAATCTATTTGGTGAAAAGTTGAAATTTCAATGCAGTAGTACTTAAATTTCGGGAAAAAATAAGAAGTAGGTGTCTATCTAACCACCCTAACCACAATAAAATGATAATATTTTTATAATATTTTAGATATAAGTAGAGGACTCATGTACCAATGTGATGCATATTTTTGTAATTTTTTCCAAGTAAATAATTAATTATGAATGTTTTATTAAATTTTTAAAAAT
The DNA here is from genome assembly GCA_007258455.2 of Sequoia sempervirens. Classification (NCBI taxonomy): domain Eukaryota; kingdom Viridiplantae; phylum Streptophyta; class Pinopsida; order Cupressales; family Cupressaceae; genus Sequoia; species Sequoia sempervirens. The sequence continues at coordinate 399,060,268 of VDFB02271358.1, read as the reverse complement.
ATAAAACTTCATGTCGATCACCTTAACTTGGTCAAAAATTCATGAAATTCAATTTTTTTTTTTTTAAATCCTATAGTATATGAAGCATAGAATGTGACACATGATTCAGATTATAAAATGTGATACAATTTGAAAGCTATAGATTTTTTTCAATCAACCTATCGATCAAGACTTTAGTCATAATTGAAATAGAAAATTAATAATAATTATTTATTAAATTCAAAGTAAAGAATATTTATATTGGTAGAAGCTGAGAATGTTCTTTAAAAACCCTTTTTGTTTCATCAATTTTGGGTAAAAAAAAAGTCGTCAACCACATACCCTACACATACGGGGTCCATCATATTGCCACTTTTTGGCCCATCATGATCCTGCACATACCCATAAGCAGCATAAAATACCTTTCTCCTTGTGTACTTCTGAATCTAGAGGGACCACATAGATCAGTATGCACTAGCTCCAATACTTCATTAGAATGATGCTTTTTACTCCGAAAAGAAACCCTAGTCTGTTTACCCATCTGACATTCATTACATATTGTATTAGTAGGCTTCACTAGCTTAGGTAGATCTCTTATTGCTCGAATGGGGCTTACCTTGACAATGTTATCAAAATTCATATGACACAACCTCCTATGAGCCTTCTAGAACTAGTAATCCATAGCTAAAGATCCACATGCATGAAAAAAAAACATAAAATATTATGAAATTATAAATATAACAATTGGCAATACCTCTCAGATGACAAACCACTGATTAGACCAAGAGTGGAGAATTAGACTGCTTCTACAAGATATCTGAGTCATCATGAATCATCTAAGAAAAATATCCTCATTATGTATATTTTGAACTCACATCCAATCAAGGTGTACGCTCCTCAAACTTCCATCTAAAACCTCATCAATGAGTAATCATGCTCAATAAATGTTTGTAATACCAAGAGATCTCCTAGCCTCACCTATGTCTTCAAGTGTCCTGAGAATTTGTAATCGATCAATCCATGCTAAAATCCAATTAAAATAAACATTATCATGAATCTATGAAGAAATAATAAATATACTTAATACAAATATAACTAATAATATCAATGTGAAATTACCAATCTCGAGAACTAGGAATATAACATGATTTCATGATCTCACATCTCCTAAAGGAATATCATATACTTCAATTAACATATTATTGTCTCAAGAGAACTACATCATGAAAAAACTCTAATATAAAATCAAGATTACATCATGAAATATTAACAACCATAATCGAAACTAAAAATCACCTATCAAAGTGATATATCATTAATTAAAACCTCACCAAAGACTCAAAATTACTCCATCGCTAACCAAGATTTCAATATCTCCAAAAAAATAGAGATAACCATTCATCAATGAATGATGAATCCATATCACTACCAAAGATCCTATTAAAATATGTAACCAAGTTCTCTAGGCATCATGATATCCATCTCCTAGCTAAATCTAAGAACTCAAAACCATGAGATCCCAAAGGGAATACTACAACCATGATCTCCAAACCAAGAAGATATGACCACCATAAAAAAATCATAAATAAATCCTACTTCCAGAACATGAGTGTCAATAGTTTCCACTAAAATATGTAACCAAGATTTCATGATATAGTGATAAACCATCATGCTACAAGTCCCAACAACCAACTATCCAAGCACTCTAAATGACTTACATCCTCTCATCCAAATGGACACATATGAATACATAAATGACCACAAACATGGAAAACATATTAAATCTACATCAAAACTTATAAGACTTGTGGATATAAATAATCCACATCCAATCCATCACACTACAAGAAAATGTATATCTAATCCATAAACTACATAACTCAAGTATCCAAAAAAAATGAAGCTTGCAAACTCAACATCACTTTAGTAACCTAGAAACTGAGATAACCAATAAGATAACAAGTATATCTCAAGACTCAAACATAGATCAACTATATATCTAATTTTAAAAAATGATCCAAAACCAATTATCATAGTCTAGGAATAAAAAAAAACCATCCAAAAGATAGCAATAGCCTCCCAAAAGTGAATCAAGCCACCACCAATCATGTATTATCAATGCACAAATGTACCTCCATATCCATGACACCTTAATTAACACCAATGTTATATTGGTACTCAAATATCACCCACTTGAGACTCCAAGTCTCTACATGTGTCAACCCATGTCATCAAAATATAAGACAACATATGTGCCTATCTCCATCAAAGCCTAAACTATAAAAACATATATAAATCTATATCAAGAAGTAACAAACTAATAATCAGTTGTATATATCATCATGTAAATCTCATGAAAACATACACTCCCTCAAGGCTTCTCCTATTGAATTATCTAGACGCAGTTTGAATTGTACCCTGAATCTCAATCACCTATAACTGATCAAACAAGTAAAACTCCTCTCTCTACAGAAAAAACTTAAAATATAACTTATCCATTATGTACTATACTACTCATGTTCTCCAATTCCTATTCAAAATCACAAATCTGATTTCATATGCAAAATTTATTTCCAAAAGTGTGAAACCAAAAACATACGACTTCCAAGCCCCAAAATTTTATGTAAGTACCAAAATAATAGAACCAACACTATACCAATAGATATAGAGAGATTTTTATTGAATATTGAAAGAAAAAAAATGACATCTTGGGTTGAAGTTATCTCCATTTGAAAAAAGAGTTTTCCAATCTACCTATAGGGTGACCAATAAGTGGTGATGCTATAGATTGACAGTGGCAACAACTTATTAAAATGATATAAATATTGAAGTGTTTAGACAGTTTAAATTTTGCATCCCCACAAGTGTTTAGGGTTAGTACCCATAGGATTGAGGCCCCAAACTAGGTGTAAATCCTCGCCACCCTAGATTCATAGGCTCAGGGAGCTGATGTAAGCTATCATCGATAGGAAAGTGGTATGCGGCCTACAAATACCATACCACATATTAATATTTTTCATTTTAATTTTGTAACTCTATAAATTTGATGATCATATAGCCAAGAGGGGTTATAGGTATTTTTTTTTTGTATTTTTCTCTTGTTGCCCAAAATAGGGAAATTTTTTATATGAATGTTCATTTCTTGGCCATGGTGGATCCAATGGTGATGTATTTTTTTTCTCAAGAAGTCATCTATGCAACTTTCTCTATGAAACCCTCATATGAATGCATAATCCAAGAAACCAATTTAACAAAAATTTCTCAAACCCCATAGCTATAATAAACCCAATAAATCTACAAACCCAAAAAATCCCAAATCTACAAAATAACACATACAAAATATGTATTCATACTTTGAAATGTATAACCCTCCTACATTGCCATGAATTCAACTTTGTATCATATCTACTTATCCAAGGATTTTTTTTATGAACATACACAATAATGAGAGGGGGTGAATCAGTATTCCATAAAACCATTCACATAAAAACCATCTAACAATATCACTATACTGGCTGAAACAACAAGAGAAAACATGTAATCAAGACAATGCATCAAAACACATGAACACCAATATTTTTATGTGGAAAACCCAAAATGGGAAAAACTATGGTGAGGGTTAGCTCACAATATAATATAATTGGATATAGAATATTACAATGGATCACTTCTAGGAAACACTGTCCTTAAAGGCTCATAGCCTCAAGTAGATTACAAAATAGAGTATGGCTCATTGCCAGGTGGTGAACTGAAATAGAATGAACCTTCCTTTTGTTGGAGTTTAGTTCTGGGGAAGAACCATAAATAAATAACACACCTATATGCCCATCCATACAATTTTGCACATACACACTTTCATCTCTAACTTCCTGTATCTCATGAACTTAAATTTTTAGCACCAACACCCACACACAAAATTTCTTACCTATGTACATATATATCCATGTTCACTAATTAGGTTGGCCTAATTAGAGAGACCTTATTTTCAAATAATAAAAAAAATTCTATCGTTATTTTTCTCAAAGCATATTCACCTTCACATATAAATAGTTGGTGTGGACCTAAGATAGATCCCTTTATCATTAGTAGAACATATTAAAACTTCTCAACATCAGTACATAATTAAGTCGACCAAAGCTAGATGAAAACTCAAAAAATATATACAATCCATCAAATGCGTAACACAAAAAATTGTTAACAAATTGAATTATCCTTTATAAGACATTGAAATACTTATCTGCAACTCTACATGGTATGATAATCAAATATGAGAAAATGTAGAATCTCCCACATCAGTGTACAAAATAGAAACTCACTATAGTCTTCAGATCAGAATACTGTCATTCATATCTTCCAAATGCCTTCATGTATCATTATGAAACTCCAATGTAGAATGCATCTTGTAGTCTCAAATCTATCTACAAAGTCCTCTAGTGATATCTTTTCTAAGATAGAATCCAGACCAAAAAATTGGCATACAAAGATAGTGTAGAAGCATGACATTGCTTTCCAAGTTACTAGTAACTGTACCTTCCTAACCATAAAATATTCTCAACTAAAGCCTTGTCAGTGGATGTAATTGATGTGAAGATAGAACATATTATTATCTTTTGAGTAAATCTTACAAAAAAAGATAATCCAGATCAAAATACTGGATCAATAGACTTCCATTATCGAAGCATCTAAATATTGAAAAACATCAAAATTCCATTAAAGTGATTATCTAAATTCCATAGTCTATCGACATCAATGAAAAACTCTCAATTTCCAACAATCTTCTCATTTGTCATTTATGGCAACACATAATGCAAAAACCATCAAAATACCTCTTCTCAATTTTAAAATTTTTGCCCCAAAAACTATTCACAATTTTTTTTAAGTTTTTCTCTATTTCCACATGATGCCTCTATTTTTACATGATACCTCTCTCCACGTTTGACATCAATGGAAAAGGAAAATAAATTTAATTCTTTAACAGTTCTCTTTGCATACTCCCCTGGAGGAGTACAACGAAGACAACTATGCATAATCAATCAAAGGTTGTTGTCTTTTGAAGTTTACTGAGAATACATGTCCATGATGATCTTCCTACATTGAAAAGCCTTTTTTAATTTGAAAAATCTCTATAAAGATAGTTGAGATCAATTGAGAAATATTTTCCTTCAACCATAATTTCAGGAGTAATATTAGATTTTAGAGTTATGTCAACTAAAGAAAGAACATAATAGACAGGTTAACACTTAATCTTGATTAGGTATCTGAGCATCCAATATTGTTCAATCATCTCTCCTTTCTCTTTATAAGGCATTATTTATTCATTTTTTCCAAATTGTATACCAAGTCTGATCATCCAAATAAAGAGTAGGATCAAATGTGCTAGATACAAACTTCATTTGGGTTTCAATTGTGTTCTCAACACCCATGATTCTTTGAATTGAATTAAGCCAATTCCAATAGAATGTGAATGAAATCTTGACCTATTTCTCACACTCTTGAACAACCTTGAGTTCTTCAAGTACCATGATGTGAGTAAACTTACACTTTTCTACAATTTCCAACAACCCTTTATCTTCAACCCAAGAGACCATGTCACTTATTGCTTTTCTCTTTAATTCATTGAATCTATTAGCTAATACACTTTTTATTTCCTTAGTGGATTGTGAAGAACTAGTGACCACACTAGGAGCAACCTAAAAATGTGTTCTTCTAGCTAATTATTTAAGTCTTCTTGGAGCAGGTTTAGCCTGGGAAACTAATACATGAACCTCAGTGACTTTCCTCTTTTTTTTGGTGGTAGGGATTGATTTATTAGAGACTAAATCAGACTCTTCAAGAGCTTTAGCTACTTCAATGTAGGTTCCAAATCTAGGTCTGATGGGATCTTGGGGGCTATCAATCAATATTTCAATGCAACCAACATCATAGTCCTTCTCAATCAAATATCCAAACTCAGGTATTGATGAATTCCTTAGTTCAACTTCCTTCATAATGTAGCTATCAATGGTTACCATAAATGTTATATCATTCTTGTATTTTGTAAACAATTATCTTGTAACTCTCCTTCTATTCATTCTTCTATGAAATTTTCCAAAAAATGTAGCAAGGGCATTTCCTTATGCATCCAAATCCCTAATGTTTCTCATAGGTTCCTTGATCTGATGAGTGATTGGTCTAGTATTTTCCCAACTAACTTCACCTATTCCAAGAATCTCCTTCATAAAATAGAATATTAGAAATAAAACCAATGTACCATATCTAAATGCACATTTCTTCTTCTTGATATCTTTCATATTTTGCAATAGTTGTTTATGGAGTAGCTCACAAAGCTCAAATTCTATTATTTTCTCAAGCATATTAGATGCAAGATAAATTGCAATAGTGGAGACATCATTTTCACCAAATATCAACTATGAAATAACTAGACTTGCATACTGGACTATCGTGTTAGTGATTCCAACATGTGTATTCCTTAATAAACCCTTTTCTCTATCAAAACTACATTCAAGAGTTGGACCGGAGGATGATGAGTCAGTAACATCTCTGATTACTTCTCTAGATATCATACATAATTTTTCAAGCCACACACATTTACCATGAAATCTACTAAGAGCCATTCTCATACATCTTTCTTCATTACTAAAGTTTAGAAAATTGTTCCATACATTCAATTTCATTTTTATGATTATGTTGTATTCCAATTTCAAGATAAAATCATTTCCAATGAATTATTTAACCTACATCAAGTGATCTTTTCCATAGGAAGATTCTTCCAATTTTCTATGAATGTATTAGCCAAAAATCTTCAATCGTTATAACACCAAGAGGGATATTCAAAAAAGAACCCAAAGGATCAAGTTCTAATGCTACAGGGTATATTTTAAGTTGTGGTTCTGGTCTCACTGAATTTTCTATGATTTGAGGTATATCCATTCCATTCAACAAAGTTTGACAAATAATTTAGATGAAATACTATGTAGCAATAACATCTTACCTCTTTATTTCCCACCAAAACCAAATTCTAAATTTCTACTGTATGAGATTGCTCTGATTTCTTCAAGCTTCCTCAACACACTTCTCCTCTTTTACAAATTATTTTCATTGAATGCATTTTCCTTAACATATTTGAATTTATTTCTTTCATCACAAATACTTCTGCAATAAATGCTTCAAATCATAAGTAGACATCCTCAAAATTCATGTAAACTTCCATCCTTTCAAACTTTGTGAAATTTAATCTTAACACATGTTTCTAAACATTCCTTTCAAATGAAATATTTAATTTGTAACCTTAATAAATGCACTTTTGTCATGATATGACATCATATATTGCAAGAGGGGTTAATAAATTTTTTCATTATTTCTCCCCCTTAGTCAGTGCTTGAATTATTTTTTTATGGGAGTATTTGCACTAGAGGATGACACATAAATCAATACTTCTACTTCGTCTTGTTCTCTATATTCTCCTTCCTTTCTCTAGATTCTTTCCATTTCCTTCTTAACTTTTATTAGATCAATCTTAATGAATGGTTCATATCTCTTTACCATATTGTTACTTCTCATATTTCTTCTTCTATAGTATTTGGAAAAATTTCTTGAATTTCTACAATTATAACAAACAACATTCTTCCATCCGAATTGTATTTTGGTTAATCTATATTTGCACTAGTTAGCCTTATGTTCAAATGAATTATAGTGATAACAGTACCCATTGAATCGATAAATCATCTTATTCAAATTTTTATTTCATCATTGATTAGTTTTTTTTTTCAATCCCCTTCCATTGAAAACATTATTTGGAGAATGATAAAGTATTTTCATTCATTCCATCCTTCTATTTTTCTTTCTTTTCACAATATTTTTCCTTATGTTTAAATTTATTACAAAAAATAATAGACACCATTAGAAGATAAATACATTTGAGCATTACATTTTCTGAAAGGAATCCTTTCAGTATGTCCATCATTTCTTTGAATCGTCATGTTAAGAGATTGGTTTGATTTTTATTTCTATCCTTCTTCAAATCCCATACCACTATTATCCATAGAGGACTTATGTCCTGCAATCAATTTGTCCAGCATTATAGAACTTGTTTCAAATCTATCCTCATGTCCTTTTTCCTTTTCTAGATCTAATTTTAGAATTACCACTTCTTGCTCAACCTTTGCACATTCATCCATCTTCCATTGAATTTAAGCTTTCTGACAATCCTCAATCTTTGTCTTTTCTTCCAATTGTTCTTTCAGTCCAGTGATGTCCTTATCTTATTTCTTTAATTAATCACTAACTTCTTCATATCTTTACCTTAGATTATTAATGCACTATTTTTCTTCCTTTATCCTATCCTTAAAATCTTAATTTTCTTCTGTATTTTCAACAAAGATCACCTCCAGAGGAATACGAATTTTTTTCTCTTCCATATATTCAATTTTTAGAACTTTCCCCAAGTTGTTAGACCAATTTTTCAACATCTAGAATACTGAGAGGGGAGGTTGAATCAGTATTCCATAAAACCATTCATAAAAAAACTATCTAAAAAATATCATAGTACTGACTAAAACAACAAGATAAAGCATAAAATCAAGAGAATGCATCAACACACATGAACACCAGTATTTTTATGTGGAAAACCACAGTGAGTGTTAGCTCACAATATAATATATCTGGATATAGAAAATTAAAATGGATCACTACCAGGACACATTTTCCTTAAAGGCTCACAACCTAAAGTAGATTACAAAACATAGTATGGCTCACTGCCAAGTTGTGAATTGAAATAGAATGCACCTTCCTTGTGCTTGATTTTAGTTTTGGTGAAGAACAATACATAAATAACACACCTACTTGCTTATCCATACAAATTCGCACATACACACTCTCATCTCTATCTTCATGTATCTCACACACTTCCTTTTTAGAACCAACACCCACACACAAAATGTCTTACATATGTACATATATATCCATGTTCACTAATTAGGTCAGCCTAATTTGAGAGACCTTATTTTCAAATTAAAAATGAACTATCAAAATTATCCTCAAAGCATATTCACCTTCACATAAAAATAATTAGTATGGACCTAAGATAGATCCCTTTATCATTGGTGGCACATATTAAAACTTCTCAATAGTAGTACATAATTAGGTTAGCCAGAGCTAGACCAAAACTCCAAACATATATGCAATCCATCAAACATGTAACACAAATTCTTTTTAACACATTGAATTCTTCTTTAGAAGATATCGAACTACTTATCTTCAACTCCACATGATATGATAATAAAATATGGGAAAATGCAGAATCTCCCATGTCACCAGTGTATATAATTGAAACTTATTGTAGTCTTTAGATCAAAATATTGGCATTCATATCTTCCAAATTCCTTCATATATCATTATGAAACTCCAATGTAGAATGCATCTTGTAGTCTCAAATCTATGTACAAAGTCTTGTAGTGATATCTTTTTTTGAGATAGAATCTAGACCTAAAAACTAATATACATAACCGATGTATAAGCATGACATTGTTGCCCAGGTTACTCATAACTTACCTTCTCAACCATACAACCTTGTCAACTGAAACCTTATTAGTGGATGTAACTACTGTCAAGATAGAACATATTATCAGCTTCTGAGTAAATCTTGTACAAAAAAAGATAATCTAAATCAAAATACCAAATCAACAGTCTTCCATTATTGGAGCATCTAAATACTGACAAACATCAAAATTCCATTGTGGTGATTATCCAAATTCTGCTGTCTGTTGACATCAATGACAACCTCTCAATTTCTAACATTTTCAATATGGATAATTGAAATCCCACAACCAGAAACATGGCTCTAGTACAAAATACTTAGAAATCAACCATGATGATGGCTCCATTTTCTAGATAACCCGCTAAGAGAAAAGTATGAATAAAAGTAACTAGATAACAAAATTAAAAGATCAAATACATATCACAAGATAACACTAGATATACCCTTTCAAAATCCTCATAGAGAGAAAACAAAAGTTTCTAGAGAAATCCATGCTCAACTCATTATTCAACAACCAAACATTACTCTCTGCAAGGATTTGTGTGCCTGAAATGTGAGGAAATTGCAATAAAAACTCAACAACAAAAAAAACCAAAAAAAATCAGGATTAGGGCATAAGAGAGCTCAAACCTTCAAAGAATTTGACAAAAAACAATGTATGATGAAGCCCTTTATGTGTATATTTCCCTAGATTTATCAGATTTGATGTGTGCTCAATGAAATTTTGCAAGCATAAATTACCAAATTTGTCATAGATGCATTATGAAAATGGCTAAGTATTTTTACATTTGATATCAAAGAGGAGAGATTAATGGTGAGTTGATATTGAGTGTGTGAAGATCAAGGGATATGGATGTTTAAGATATCTCAAGTCACAAGGTGATGCCAACTGGCATCATGAGAAGAGATGTGGGGTAGTGATTTCTCAAACCCTAGGGTGGTGACAAGTGTCACCATGCAAAAGCTTGAGACTAAGATTCTAAACCAAAAGGTAGCATGTCCATATGGGGAGGATCAATTCCATAATGGCCTTTCTTATCCTACATTCCCAATTTAGGACAAGAAGAGGAGTAAAGGAATTTAAAAGTCCTTTTAGGTTATTTTGGAAGTTTTTAATGGGAAAAGGTAGGGTCTTCTTCCATTTTTGAACAAGATGATAAACCACTAAATGTTTTCACTACTAAAACACTCAATTATGTATATGATAATATGCAAATAACAATAAGAAATTATTCCTAACTCTTATAGCAACTATTAGGGAAGTTTTTAGAGAATAAAAAGTTGTGTACCTTGTCCAAAACTTGTTTTTTGGCTACAAAGGACTCATTCACCTTCAATGTTGAATGGGTCCTTGTTACGGTTTTTGAAACTAAGATCAAGGTCCTATTCTCCAATTTATGCACTCTCAAAATCTCGGTCATCAACTTTTGGAAGTTTGTAGATAATTTTGTTGCTTCAAATCTTTGATTTTGCACTTTGTATGACAACTTTTGCAACTTGACAAATTCGACAATTTTGTTCCAAACTTGCTCTAGTTGATATTCAACACATAAATATGCAATTACACTTTCAAATGAAGAAAAAATTGTTGTTTGTTAGTGAATGGGGGGTTTTCATAAGCAAAATCCCTTGTAGGTAATTAAACCAAATGAATAAATAAAGGAATTGAAGCATGGGAAATGAGATATGCATTTGATGTCACCTTGGATGATGTCTTGTGAAATAAATCTGGAAACTAGCATGTAGTGGCCATGAAGAATGTAGATCTTGGATCCTTGAATATGATGTGGACAATGCTTGCAAGTAGATCTTCAATGCTACATCCAATTTCTTAGCTCAACAACATACATGAATGCATTAAACCCTTGTCATGATTATATGATCTTGAATTGCTGCAATAAACTCTTGAAATCGGCCTTTAAATACCTTGTGAATGCTCTTGTAATTCTCTATAATTCTCTCTTGAAGTTTCTAGGATGTCTCATAAGCTTTCTAGGATAAAAAATGTGAATTATTCCCTTATTTATACCAAATTAGGAGATTAACCTCAAAATTCAAACAATTAAGGCCAACACCAGATCTAGAAGCAAACTTTAATAAATTCCCACCAGAATTAAATTTCAAAAGGAGTTCCTCATTAAGGGAGGACCAATTCACCACCTAGGTAAAATTGGTGCTAGTTCAGTTTTCTAGGACCTAACCCTGGTGGATAGAAAGAGCATTAAAAACCCATTTAAGATCAATTGATAAAGTGGGGTCCTATCAAGGGAGGACCCATTTTCCTCCTAGGGTGAATGGGTCTTGAAAACATTTTACAAGACCTATTTTTTTTTCCAATTAAATGTTATATTATTTAAATTATGGGTGTCAGGATAGATCTTTAGGAGGTGTCATAAATAAGGTTTAAATTTCAATTAAATAAGTTAATTAACTCCAATTAACGAAAATTAATTAAGACCACCCTAGATAAATGTGAAATTTCTTTACATCACATTACAACACCTAAATAAGGTACACATCTAAATACATTTAATTAAGAAGGGGCCCATAAAGGTTAATTAAATAATAAAAACCTAGAAAAGTGTGAAAGTGTGTTACAGCACTTCACAACACCTTTGCAAAGGATCAATTAAAGTATGTTTTAATAAAATAAAGGTCCAAGAATAATGTTAATGTGTACAAGACATTACAACACTATTCCAAGACACCATTAATTCAATTTTATTGTCAATTATCAAACCAAGGGAAAAAGGATACTTTTTTCCATTACTACATTTTCCCCCACTTTAGTGAGAGGATGACCCCATGTCAAAATCACACTAAAGTAGACATCCAAGACACTTAAATATGAAGAAATAAGAAAGATACATAATCATACCCCATCAAAGATGAAGACAAATAAAAAATAGGATCAAGCACAACTGGTCCAACGCGATGGGGAACGAGGGAATTTTTCCATAAGATATGTTGCTCACTCTAGGGTAGTGGAACATTAGTCTATCCACTAGATGAGTTGAATCAATGAATTGGCCAATGAGAGAATCATATTAGCCTCTCATACCATACTAAATTTATCCTCTTGACAACTTCAATAAGGAACCACAATGTAATGATTTTGTAAATTCTTTTGCTATGTAAAATTTTGTTAAAGGGGATTTTTTTTTGTTCATGTAAAGGTCTTCTCCTTAGGGAGAATTGTTCCTAATGTATCCAAGAGAGGACAACTCAAAAGTTTCAAATCATTTCCCATGGGATGCCTCATTCACATCATGCCATGAAACAAGATCATACACTCTTGGATGGCATCAAACCCAATGACACCACAAAGAAGAGGACACAACACTACAAAAGATAAAAATCATGCCATCAAATATTGCAAAAATATGTCATCGATGTATGCCCTCACTTTAAAGCGGTTTCTACACCATCACTGTGAGAAATTTCTTTAAATTAGCCAACATTTTATCCTAATACATGAGAGATTTCCTTGAAAAACCGTATGCCAAGTCATATATTTCTGATATAAGTTGCATCATGAAATAGGAAAGAAGGGTTTCCTCCAAAAATACATAAGGGATGTATGGATTTTGGGTCAGTATGTCTTTGCTGAAATATTGTCATAGAGCATGGAAGTATCACCATTCCCCAAATACTCGTAGAATTGGAAGAATGACACAAAGGGAGACAAAACAAAGAAAAATCCTTTCGGGTCAACATGGAAGAGACCTAAATGCCTTGACGCCTTGTGTCATCCCAAAAAGGAAAACACAAGAAAAATGAAAAAGATAAAGAAAAATATTTTTGGTCAACATGGAAGACACATGAATGTCTTGATGCCTTATGTCATCCCTAAAAGGGAAACACAAGACAAATGAAAAAGATAAAGGAAAATATTTTTGGTCAACATGGAAGAGACATGAATGTCTTGACACCTTATGTCATCCCCTAAAGGAAAATACCAGACAAAAGAAAAATGATAGAATGTTTATGACATATAGAAGAATACAAAAAAGAGAGAGAATACATCAAACAAAACATTACAGGGGATCACATTACACACATGTAATCACATAAAGAAAAATATGAAAAATAAGAAGACTAGTAAGGCACAGGTGAGTCAACCTAAAGTAGGTCATATGCCTCCCAATCTTGGTTGGTATAAGTGCAAGGTGGGGAACTAGCCAAAGGAACAACATCAAGTGTCAAACTAGGACACACACCAAGTTCCAGACTCATAGTAGGAGATTTTTCATCTAAGCTCATAGAAGAAGAAAACAATGTATTCAACTCATCATGCACTTGTCCATCAATATTTGTAATATCAATGTCATCATCTAAGTTAATCTCAATAGGAGGTTGAATAACAATTTTCATACAATTTTATTGTTTATGTTGTGGCGAGGATTGAGAGTCATTGTGCACTACTTTCGATAGGTTTGGATTTTGATTTTCTATGTTTTTTTTCTCAATTTTGTAATCTATGAGCAATAGCACTAAAAGGGCTTTCAAAATTCTTGCACAATTTCGAGAAAATCATGACTTGGATCATGATTTTCAAGCTTTGTGTCTAAGAATAGGGTTAGGGTTTTGGTCTGTAAACCCTCTTTGTATGATGATCTATCTTAAAAATCTTTGGAATTTTAATTTTCCATTTAACTATTTATGTTGGTCACCATTAGCTTAAGTCAACACTTGAGCCTTGAAATACATGTCATTACCAACCCCTTTGTTTAGGGATGTCAGTCACCTCATGCTTTTTTCCACTTCAAGAATTCCCTAAGTATGCCAAAATATTTCGTTGTAAAAGACTTGTGTTTAAGTCATTTTCTTGAGGATCTAATTTTCATCGGCCTAGCCATGGCCCTGCATTTTAAACTCACTTTATTTCATGTGCAAAGATCTCGCCCGTTGGATTTGAAGATTAGATCTCAGTCATTGATCGCACATCGTGTGGGCACTAAAGAATAGTTGTTAGAAGTTGCGGAAGGTAAGTGATTGTTTGATGTGTGTCCTTGCTATGATGGGGCCTGATACTTGTCCAAGTGCCTGATGAGTGGTGGTTTTGAGATTGACGGTTATCACATAGCATATAGATTAAATCTAGTCATCCATCACACACCGCGCGACATTTAATTAATACCCCCTTGAGACTTGCGAGGTACACGACTGAAGGACACATGGATCCCTCGACTACCATGAAGAGTATGGTAGAGCCCATGGACATAATAATGTGGCTCCCAGTCAACAAGTTTTCATTGACCAGAGATTGGCAAGCTATGGTCTTAGGATTTCAAACCTAATTTGACTTAATCTAAGCTATCTGATTTTCCATCTCATCTAGAAATTGATGGCCAATATTCAAAATTAGAAATTTAGACATGTGATAGTCATTTTAACTCTGCGAGGAGTATGAATTAATGGCATGTGTTCTAAACGAGTGATCAATTTGATCCTAGTGCATGTGAGGAATTAATTTTTTATCATCATTGAGAATGATAGAGGGATTTTCATGTACTTGGCTAATTAACGATAGAGATGTGGATGCCACTGGTCGATCACTTGCTCGCTCATGCAACTTTCACCATGCATTAATAATTCACCCAAATAATTTTCTTATTAAATGAAGATTGATGGCCTCTATTATCACCATTGCAATTGATAGTGTGAATTTTTGAATTCTAGAAGTTTTCTCTGTGTTCATGATGCTACATTTTCAGAGAAGATGATTAAGCTTGCTACTCCTGTGTCTTCAGTGTGGAGGTCCTCAAGGTTCAATGTTGAAAAATCTTAAAGTGATGCCCCAGAGCATGAGCATAATGTACCCATAGCTACTACAACTTTGAAGGAAGAAGGAAAGGAGAAGGCTCATGATGAGAATTCCACACCAGTTGCTACCAAATTTAGCCATAGGTTGAGAAGCCGAGTCGGGACAACAAAAATGATGGAGGCTAAAGGTAAAGAGCCTGCAGAATTTGGAAGAGGAATACGAAGGAAAATAAGGTATGGCCAAGCTTATCTTGCATGAAATAACTCTCCTATTGTGGTTATTGATAGCTCCTCAGATAGTGAGACAAAAAAAAAAAAAGGTTACCAACGATACCTCATGATCCTGAATCAATTGGTAGCCCGAGGGGAGGAAGTAATATAAGTTGCACTAGTTTTTGTAAAGACTCCAAGTGAGCATGATTACTCTATCGCCAGTAAGAAAGGATGAAGTGGAGGTGTTTTCCCCTCTTTCCTCCACAAAGAAATGAAGTGGGTGTGTGTACGGTGGCCTTGGCACTGGTGCTTGTTCTAGTTCTAGTTGATGGAGGTGGTTTTTGGGTTCTAAATTTTATTGTGATGACAATATAATTGTGGTAGTTTTTCTTGCATTCTCTGCGTATGTCAATTTTTTGTCTTCATGCTTATGGGGATGCGTGAAGCTAATACTATGACGACTTTTTTTCAACGTGAATGTAGAATACAGTGCCTAGTTGGCGGTTAAAGGTAACTTTTGGCGGCATCAGCTATCCCTTTTGGTGGTGGTTATGGATCTCGTTGTCCCTGTTTAGAAAATGATTACTGGTAACTATCCTGCTAATATTTGGAATGAAATTGAAATTTTGGCTAAAATGAAATATCTTGGAAATTTCACTATAATTAGCCCTATTCTTGTTGCTCCCTTGGTCTATAAAACGGATTTCAAGGCTCATTACAGAAGGTTTGATTTTCAGTCTAGTATATGGTCTGGGTAGAAGTTAAGTAGAGAAAGAAGATACTGAAAAAAATTTAATGAATAGAATAGTGGAATTGTCTTGGGTATAGGTTTCATATGTAAGAGTCTTAAATTAGTTTTATAAAAGTTACTAATATCAAAACAACTATTATCTCTGATATGCATACTCTCCTCTTGTATTTTTTTGTAAATTATAAATGAAAATATCAAGGGTATTCTCGTTTATCTTCAAGTGCTTAACTAGATGTGTGTCCTTATTTTTTCTTTGACTCAATGAGTTAATTAAATTCTTTAAGAGGGTCACAAATTTGTAATAATTTGCATGGGATTTGATAAGAAGTTTCATCTTAGATGCTATGAATTTTTATATTGCAAAGTACTATGAAAATAGTCCACCATTATCATAATTAATTAGCTTGTTTATTACTGATTATTGCATATTTGACCCCATATTCCCAATTGATGAAGCACTAGTCTAATTGTTAAGATTTCTTAAAATTAGATGAATTAGTGATATTCCTAGCTATGGATTCAAACTAAGAACAAAAGTCATTTGAAATATTTCAATTATGAATCATGAATTTGAAATATCTTTTCATCCCTAGCAAATAGATGGTCATTTACTTAAAAGATCGACCAAATATTTAGTGAGTTGTGATTATTTTCAAACATTAGGGACCAATCTGTGCATAGAAGTTTTCTCCATGAAATAGATCATAATGAACATGATAAGGAATACCCTTCTATGTCCCACAGAGCCTAAAGTGAAGGAGTAAAAAATGCAGTCCTCTACTCATTATGTTGGACATTCACCTTGAGGATTCTTGATTATAGGAGTTGGCTACTCTTTAGAGAATTCTAAGGGTGTACTGGATAAAAAACACCAACAAAATGGTGACTCTACTGGGGAAAATTCCTTTTCTCCAGATGTCGATCCTTGTATCACAGAGTCAAATGGTGTGGTAACTCTGAACATCTTGTTGAGATATTGAAGAATTCTTGAACCTGGTAGAGAACCTGATTGCAATAAAGTTCAAGGCTCTAAAAGTGACTCCATTGTGGAAGAAAACCTAGAGTATGTTTTAATTTTGAAGAAGCTTCATATCATTTGAGGTTTAATCCTCCATAATGGGAGGTGGCCACTTTAACTAAAGAACCTCATAAAGAATACATCAAAGCTCTCAATCTACAAATTTCAAGACGAAAGGTAAACAACTGCTGCAAATTTTTAGGTATTCTCATAAATTTAAATAAAGCATCATTATGTTTGATAGAAAATTATGAGAAGTCTTTTGTACTTGAGATGTAAATGATTCCCTATTAGGTGGAGTTTCACTATATGACTATATAATAATGGTAATTTAGCATGCTTTTAGAATGTGAATTGAAATATGTGCATTATCATACAAAAGCATGTTACATTTTAAGATCTTAAGAAAAAATTATAAAATATATGCAGTATAAAGGCTAAAAGTTGTAATTGCAAAAGTGAATTTTAATTTGCTTTGTGTAATTTCAAAGAAAATTTTGTAATCCTTTTTTAAGGTGTGACAATGGATTATCAAGCTACACATCTAGGTGTGGATGTGAATGTAAATATGCATAATGGAGAAACTTTGTCATGTCAAGGAAATTTTAGTACCAAGAGGTATAGGGCTATTAGTTTTTGTAATATTTATGGTTATCCAAATTTTGTACCACCCAAGATCAGAGATAAGGTACCAAAGTTTAATGGTGAGAGATTTGAGTCAACAAGCAGACATCTGCAAGAGTTTTTCTGATATGATGGGAGATTATGAATTCAAATTTGAGGATATGGTTATGCAGCTGTTTGTTCAATTTCTGAAAGGGGATGTTAGGGACTGGTTCTCTTTTCTACCAACATCTTTTATACATCCATGGGATGAATTTAAGGTAGTTTTTATGGAACTATTTTTTGAGAGAGTGAATCCAAGTGTAGTAAGAAATTTTTTTATGGAGATCTGTAGAAGTGGAGATGTGTTGATCCCTGCTTTAAATCTCAGATTCAAGAAAGCTATAAGGGATATCCCTAAAAATATGAGAGAAAATGATGTTGAATGTTTGGTCATGTACCTTGGTGCATTTGATAGCAAGATGAGTTACCTAATAAGGGATAAAGAGTCTACCACATTGCATCAAGAATATCAAATTTCCTTGAATATTGAAAACAATTTGAAATACTTAATTATGAAAGGACATTTGGTTGCTAGTGTAGGCCAATCAAGTACATTTCATGTGAATGAACATGTATTAGGTAGTAGAAATATTTTTCAAATTGAGGATGTATCTGCTGCTATATTTTCCCCATCACCACAACGTGCAAATCGTACTCAAATCCCATCTCAGCATCAACAAAACTTAAGCAGAATTGATGCAATAGTTTCTATCAAGAAGTTGTATGAAATGAAAAGACATTTAGGAGAATGACCCTATGGATTGTTCTCAAGGTTTTTTGATGCTTTGATAGAGGTTCCCAAGAGTATCAGACCTAGTGATTTGATATGCATTGATTTGTTTTGTAAGGTGTACAAGCCAGGGTTGAGTAAACTGCCAGAGGAGCTAAAACCTCATGGTCTTGATTAGGTGGTTGATTGGATAAAGACTATATAGGAGGTTAAATATGATTATATACTGCATGTCATCTCTCAAATTTTCAGTAATAATTTCCATGTTGAAGAGGATCAAATGACAATGCAAGCAAGTGAGGAGGATGTATCTGAGTGTGAATAGTTGGTTGATGACTATTGTCATTTTACAAATAGCACATATGTAGATTCATATAGCAGTGTTGAGGATGAATATACATAGTATGAGGACAAGGAAGTGATGCATGATTATCTTCCTTGGGATGTCCTAGAGTGTGAGAAAATAATAAGGGTATAAGAGGAAGCCCCACGTGTTGATTTGATTAATGATAATGGTGCACATTTTGTTAATGTTGTATCATAAATAAAAGACCAAGGTGGTGAAATTGACCCAGCCCAGTCCTCTGTTGATTACAATTCTTCTTATGAAATAAAGATGGAATCTCTGGATATGAGTAGAGGATATGTTGATAGCCATGAAATGGTGTACTTACTAGGGAGTGAAAAAATTTCTTCATCTGAAGAGTTCTTAGAATGTGGATCAATAATATTGGATGAAAATGATGAAGATTATGTTGAAAATATTTCTTTTTTCTCTTCAAATGATTACAATTACTTTGAGTGCATTGATAATCCTAGGGATTGGGATCCTCATACTAAGAAAGTAGGGGTATGTATAACAACAATGAAGGTGTGGAAGAATCCCCTATATGATGAACCTTCATCATTGTGTGAGATAAAAAATGATGATCCTTACTAGTGTAGAAATAACCCACTCTTTGTTGAAAATTTTGATGACACAACTAACATAAGGTTAGAGTGCATCCATGAAGAAGCAAAGCGAAATGTTAATGGGTTTTTGGTAAGTACTAACTATGAATATATGGGATATGATAAAAATGAGGCAGGAAGGAATGAAGACCAGGCCAACACCAAGGTTTTCGATTGTATCCTTGAGGATGGTGACCTTGATTCAAAATCTCCCAAGTCAAGTGAAGGATATAGTGGTACAAATATTGATGAAGTCACTTGTTCACAAGTGAATGAGAAAATTGTATTTGATGATTACCAAGAATGTAATTCAAGTTTGTTGTCAATTAAATATTACAATGGATTACCTAAGAATGAATTTGAAGATAAGGATGTCATTTTCTATTGTGATGATCCTAAATACATTGCTAATATTGAGGGAGATATAAATGAACATACCCATGTCCTTATGGTTCATGGTTGTGTGCATGAAACAATGGTTGAATTTTCAGCCATACATGATAATAAGGATGATATATATATTGGTGAAGGAAGGGACTTACTTTTGGATAATCACTTGTTGTGCACCTGAATGGATACATGGGTCTTGAAGTAGAATTGTTGCATGTTGGTGAGGAAAAATGATTTGATGAATCTTCAGATTGTGTTAATATTGTAGGATTGTTTGATCTATGTGAAGAAAAAATTAGGGGAACAAATAATAATGGAGGTAGTTTCAATCAATATGAAATGGGTTTTAGAACTTTCTTTGCTGATGTTATATATCTTTGTAATATGATTATGGGTTTTATTTCATCTCATGAAATGAAAATTCATGTTGAGGGAAACAAGAATGTTGGTTTACATGTCAATGGATAGTATTCAGATGTACTTAAGCTAGGACACCTATTTTTTTCGGCCTGTCATAATGTCCAAGTCAGGGAGATCTTTGATTATGAGTCCTTATATTTTTATGTCCCTAAGGATTGCTTGCAGAGCATATATTAAAATGTTTATGGGGGAATTTAGTTTGAAAAGCAGGTTGAATATGATGTCAAAACTAATAATGTTGATGATTGGATAGAGTATGGATATTTCATTTTCCCAATATAGTCAAACAATCTAAGATTTATCCAAGTTGATGAACAAGGTGATCCTAGAGGCATGGCACATGGGATTGATGTCATGGAAGTTCCTAATACAA
The DNA here is from genome assembly GCA_007258455.2 of Sequoia sempervirens. Lineage (NCBI taxonomy): Eukaryota > Viridiplantae > Streptophyta > Pinopsida > Cupressales > Cupressaceae > Sequoia > Sequoia sempervirens. The sequence continues at coordinate 399,039,476 of VDFB02271358.1, read as the reverse complement.
TTATTGCTTTCAAGTCTTGGGGGCCATGTGGCCTCCAACTTGGAGAAATGAGTAAATCCTAAGGAATTAAGGGTGGCTTCTAAAATTGAAATTTCAAGCATATTGTATATTATTGTGATTAGTGTATATAGGTTTGGTGTTGTGTGTTTGCTTTCAGTTGTGTCTGCTTTCCTTGTCTGGGAAAGTTCCTTGGATTTTGTGCTTCTCCCTTGGTCTACTTCAACCTAAGATCTAGATTCTCACTATACCCACAGGGGGTATATATCCCCAAGAATGAGCCACTGATATATATTTCAAAATTCTTACAAAATTTTGAGTAAATCATGACTTGGATCATGATTGTAAGGATTTATCTCCAAGAATGGAGTTAGGGTTTTGGTCTGTAAACCCTCTTTGTATGACAATCTATCTAAAAAACCTTTGGCATTTTAATTTTGCATTGACATTTTTCCACCAATCACTGTTAGCTTAAGTCACCACTTGAGCCTTGGAATACATGTCATTACTAGCCCCTTTGTCTAGGGATGTTGATCACCCCACGCTTTTTTCCACTTCCAGAATTCCCTAAGTCTGGAAAAATATTTCATTGAAAAAGACTTGCATTTAAGCCATTTTCCAAAGGGTTGAATGTCATTGGCCTAGCCATGGCCTTGTGTTTTAAACTAACTTTATTTCATGCACAAAGATACTGCCCATTGGATTTGATGATTAGATTCCAACCATTGATCACACATTGCATGGGCATTAAAGAATAGTCATCATAAGCTATGAAAGGTACATGATTTTTCAATGCATGTCCTTGCTATGGTGGGGCCCAATGAGAAGTGGCTTTGAGATTGACGGTTATCATGTAGTGTAAGGATTAAATCCAATCTATCCATCGCATGCCTCATGACATTTAATTAATCCCACTTGGAGACTTGTAAGGTATGTCACTAAAGGACACATGGATCCCTTGAATACTATGAAGAGTATGGTAGAGCCCGTGGACACAATGATGTGGCTCCCAGTTAGCAAGTTTTCATTGGCTAGAGATTGGAAAGCTATGGTCTCAAGATTTCAAACCCGATTTGGCTTAATCTAAGCTATGTGGCTCCCAGTTAGCAAGTTTTCATTGGCTAGAGATTGGAAAGCTATGGTCTCAGGATTTCAAACCCGATTTGATTTAATCTGAGCTGTCTGATTTTCCATCTCATCTGGAACTTGACAAAAAATATTAAAAATCAGAAATAGACATGTGATACTTATTTTAAATCTGCAAGGAGTATGCATTAATGGAATGTGTTGTACATTAGTGATCAATTTGATCCTGGTACGTGTCAGGAATTAATTTCCTATTATCATTGAGAATGATACAAAAATTTCATATACATGGCTAATTAATGATAGAGATGTGGACGCCAGTGGTCAATTTCTTGCTCGCTCGTGTGACTTTCACCAAGCATTGATAATTAACACACCTAATTTGATATTAAATGAAGATTAATGGAAATTTTTTTCAGCATTACAATTGATAGTGCAAATTTTTGAATTGCAAAAGTTTTCTCTGTGTTCATGAAGCTATGCTTTCAGAGAAGATGAGTAAGTCTGCTACTCCTATGTCTTCAGTGTGGAGGTCCCCAAGGTTCAATGTGTAAAAATTTCATAGTGATTCCCCAAAGCATGAGTAGAATGTACCTATAGCTACAACAAATTTGAAGGAAGAAGGCAAGGAGAAGGCCCATGGTGAGGAGTCTACACCAATTGCTACTAGATGTAGCCATAGGTTGAAAAGCTAAGTCGAGACCAAAGAAATGATGAAGGCTAAAGGTAAATATCCTACATGATTTGTACGAGGAATGCGAATCAAAATAAGGTATGGCCAAGCTTCTCTTGGACGATTGAACTCTCCTATTGTCATTACTGATAGATTCTCGGACAATGAGACAAAAATAGATTCAGGTTACAAATGATACCTCATGATCCTAAATCAATTGGAAGCCCCAGGGGAGGAAGTAATATTGGTTTCACCAATTTTTGTAAAGACTCCAGGTGCACGTGATTACTCTATAGATGGTAAGGATAAGGAGGAAGAAGTGGTAGTGGTTTCCCCTCTTTCCTCTGCAAAGACACGAAGTGGGTATGTGTACCGTGGCTCTGGTACTGGTGCTTGTTTTAGTTCTAGGTGATGGAGGTGGTGTTTGGGGTCTAATTTTTGTTGTGATGACAATATTACTATGGTGTATTTTCTTGCATTCTCTATGTATGTTGGTTTTTTGTCTTCATGCTAACTATGGATGCCTGGAGCTGATACTATGAAGACATTTTTTTTATGTGGATATGGAATGCAGTGCCTAGTTGGCAGTTAGAGGTAACTTTTGGCGGCATCAACCTATCCATTTTGGTGGTAGTTATGGATTTTTTTTCCCTATTCTGCAAATGATTACTGGTAACTGTCTTTAGAATTTTTGAAATGAAATTGAAATTTGGGTTAAAATGAAATATCTTTGAAATGTAACTATATTTAGCCCAATGCTTGTCGCTCCCTTGTTCTATAAAAGGGATTTCAAGGATCATTACAAAATGTTCAATTTTCAGTCCATTATATGGTCTAGGTAGAAGTTAAGTATAGAAAGAAGATAGTACAAAAAGCTTAATGAATAGAACAACAAAATTTTCTTGGGTATAGGTTTCATATGTAATAGTCTTAAATTAGTTTTATACTAGTTAATGATATTGAAACAAATATTATCTCTAATATGCATACTCTCCTCTTGTAATTTTTTTCAAATTATAAATGAAAATATTAAGGATATTCTCGTTTATCTTCAATTGCTTAACTGGATGTGTGTCCTTATTTTTTCTTTCACTCAATGAGTTAATTAAATGATTTAAGAGGGTCAAAAATTTGTAATAATTTGCATGGGATTTGATAAGGGTTTTCATTTCAAATGTTGCAAGCTTTCAAATTGCAAAGCACTGTGAAAATAGTCCACCATTATTAGAATTAATTAGCTTTTGTGTTACTAGTTATTGCATATTTGACCCCGTATGCCCAATTGATGAATAATTGGTCTTATTGTTAGGATTTCTTACAATTAGATGAATTGGTTATATTCCTGGCTATGGATTCAAACTAAGAACAAAACTCATTTGAAATATTTCAATTATGAAGCATGAATTTGAAATATCTCTTCGTCCCTAGCAAATAGATGGTCATTTAATTAAAATATCATCCAAATATTTAATGACTCATGATTATTTGCAAACATTAGGGAACAATCTATGCATAGAAGTGTTCTCCATCAAATAGATCATAATGAACACAATAAGGAATACCCTCCTAGGTCCCACAAAGCCTGAAGTGAAGGAGTAAAGAATGTAGAATAGTTTACTTGTTATGTTGGTCATTCATCTAGAGGATTCTTGATTATAGGAGTTGGCTACTCTTTAGAGTATTCTAAGGTTGTACTGGAAAAAAACACCAACAAGCATGACATCTATGTCTATGCTTTCTATAACTTTGATTTCTTTTTAGTTTATTGTCAATTTATTTTTTTGTAAGAGTGGGTTTGTGAATCATAGGTTACTTCTCTTCCTTGGGAGGAATAGAAGAAACAATAGGAGGTTACTCAACCAATTTCTCTTTGAATTTTTTTAAAAATTTGACTCTTAGAGGGACAACAAGATTGCTTGTGTTATCTTGTGTTCTCTTGTAAGAAATTGTAGGAGGTTTTTCTATAGGTTTTTCTTCTATGTTTGGAAGTTATTTTGGTTCAATCATTGTTTCATCAAGGATAGTTGGTTTGGTTGTAGGTTGAGGCATATTGTGAAGGCATAATTCTACTATTTTATTTTCCTTTAATTTTGATATGATTTGAAAAAGAAATCTTCATGAGGCTTGATAGGTTCCATAGGCTCGGGCCAAAATTAATCTAGTGAAAATTTCCCTTTTTCTAAGGCATGATTAAATCCGCTATGATGCACAATAAAAATATCATTTCCAAATGGAAAATTTAGACATTTATGCACAAAGGGATGAAATTCATAGAGTGAAGCCATGGATAGCCTAGCTTCAAATGAAACTAGTTTGATTGTGGAATGATAGAAAATGAGATAGTTAATGTTTTTAGTTTGACCTTTAAAAGGATATCTATCAAGCCTATCATAGGGAAAGAAAATCCATTGTGTCTTGATCCATGTTTTTAGGTTATGATATGTTTCTTGATATAGTTCATGCACATATAAGAATTATTCTATTATAAAATTCTCTCCAAAGACAAGAGCAATCAATATCCCATTAGTGGGCTTGTGATTGATTTAGAAAGATATGTAAAGAGGAGCGTCAAGTGGACATTTAAGTGTTTCATTTTGTGAGAAAGCAATGCCAAAAGGTTGTTGAGGTGAGACCTTATGGGTCTAGCTTCAATAAATGATACCACTTTCTCTATGGGATGTGGTAGCATATGATCATGATCCATGTTAACATTTTTCTTAGTTTGAGTAGGAGGATTCATTATGGCATGTATTTTTCTATTTTCTTATTTATTCAAGTATTCATGAAGGAAATGACTAAAGCTATAGATTATTTATGTTTCATTTTGAGTTTTAAGAACTCTCCTTAGATTTTGTAAAATGGGAACCATGATAATCTCTATGAATTCACTAAGGATATGGGCTTGTTTGTTTTCTAGTTCTTCATCTAGCTTGTCAATAACAACATCCACATTGATTGTAGGATATGAAGCCATGGGAAATGAAGTGTGTAAATTATGAGCCATGGAGGGTCGATTCTCAACACTATCAGAAAGAGTTAGAAAACCCAAGATCCATGGTGAGTGAGATGTCACGGGATGACATGAGTCCCGAACTATGACTTATAATAGTATTGTGAATAGAACACCAAGTTGTAAAGCTCATACAATGTTTACAACCCCAATGTGAAAACCCTAGAATAACAAAGGGGCAATGCAATAACCTAGAATGAAATGCAATTTTTAGATTCTATGGAATGAAATTTACTGATTACATGATGCAATAAGCTAAAAATGAAATGTTTGAATCCAATTTTTAACTTTAACAATGCACTGCAATGAAGCAATTTAAGCTAAATATAATGAATTTGATGAAACAAAAAATCAAGAAACTAAAACAAAAAAGTAACATTACCAAACAAAAGCTAGAAAATGATATTTTCATATCTAGAAAATGAAGATCAGTAGCTAATAGGGACTCATTCACAAGTAAGGGAGAATGGGTCCTAGTTAGATATTTCTGAGATGTTTCTTTGGATTTCAAAGTGAATTTTTATTTTTATTTAGTTGTTAGAAGGTACAAACGGGACCTGATCAAAGACTCATTTTCTAGTAGGGGAGAATTGGTCCTGGTTAGGTGTTTTTAAATGGTTTGCAAGCTTTCAGTGATATCTTTCAGTTCTAGGTTTGAGACAATGAATTTTAGTTTTGTATTTTCTAAAAATACAATGTAAATATGCAATGACAAGATGGACTGGAAGGAATAAATTGAAATTCAATTTTTAAAAAAATTTCAAATGTAATTGTATGAGATCTAAATGACATACAAAATGACTAGTTTTATTTTTGTATTTTTCAAATTTAGAGAGATGCAAAAAAATACAAGTCTAAATCTTAAATGAAATGCAATATTTAATGCAAAACAAGTATTCTAAATGAGATTTTAATTCAATGGTAATGAATGTAAGATCTAAGCTAAGATGAAAAAGAGACTTCAAAAATCAAAAATTTGTAATGCTCAATATGTCAGATTCACCAAAATGTTTAGTGGGGAAAAGGTAGGGTCTACCACCATGAGTGAAAAATATGATAAACCACTAAATATTTTCCCTACTAAAACACTCAATTATGTATATGATAAGATGAAAATAATAGTAAAAAATGATACATAACTGTTATAGCAACTATGAGGGGAGCTTTTAGAGAAGAAATAGTTGTGTACCTTGTCCAAAACTTGTTATTTTTAAGCTACAAAGTACTCATTCGCCTTTAGTGGTTAATGGGTCCCTATTAGGGTTTCTAAAACTGTGATCAGGGTCATGTTCCTTGATTTTTTCACTCTGAAAATCCCAATTATCAACTTTTGGAAGTCTATAGATAGCTTTGTAGCTTTGAATTTTTGATTTTACACTTTGTATGACAAATTTTGCAACTTGAAGACTTTGACAATTTTGCTCCAAACTTGCTCAACTTGATCCTCAACCCATAAATCTGCAATTACATGTATTCAAGGGAAGAAGAAATTGTTGTTTGTTAGTGAATGGTGGTTTTCCTAAGTCAAACCACTTGTATGTAATTAAACCAAATGATGAAATAAAAGATTTGAAACATGAAACATTAAATATGAAATTGATGTCACCTTGTATGATATCTTGTGAAACAAATCTGCAAACTAGCATATAGTGGCCATGAAGAATGTAGATCTTGGATCCTTGAATATGATGTGAAAAATGCTTGCAAGTAGATCTTTAATGCTATATCCACTTTCTTAGCTCAATAACATACATGAATGCATTAAACCCTTGTCATGATGATATGATCTTGAATTGCTACAATAAACTCTTGAAATATTTCTTGAAATTCCTTGTGAATGCTCTTGTAATGCTCTATAATTCTCTCTTGAAGTTGCTAGGATGTCTCATAAACTTGACAAGAGAAAAAATGTGAATTAACCCCTTATTTATACTAAATTAGGAGATTAACCCCAAAATTCAAACAATTAAGGATGACACCAGATTTGGAAGTAAACATTATTAAATTCCTATTAGGATTAAATTTTCAAAGGGGGTCCTAATTAAGGGAGGACCCATTCGCCACCTAGGGTGTACGGGTGTTATCTCAGTTTTCCAAGTCCTAACCCCGGGGGATAGAAAGAGCATTAAAAACCCATTTCAGATTAGTTGATAAAGGGAGGTCCTATTAAGGGACAACCCATTCGCCACCTAGGGCAATTGGGTCTTGGCACCATTTTCACGGACCTAATTTTTTTCCACTTAAATATTGGGTATGTGCAGGATCATGATGGGCCAAAAAGTGCTGATATGTAAGTGATATGATGGCCCATGTGGTTGACGACTTTTTTTTACCCAAAATTGATGAAACGAAAATGGTTTTTAAAGGAGATTCTCAGCTTTCCACCAATATAAATTATTCTTTACTTTGAATTTAATAAATTATTATTATTCATTTTCTATTTGAATTACGACTAAAGTCTTGATTGATAGGTTGATTGAAAAACATCCATAGCTTCAAACGGTATCACATTTTTTGAATCTAAAACATGCGTCACATTCTATGCTTTGCATACTATAGGATTAAAAAAAAGAATTGAATTTCATGATGTTTTGATTGAGTTAAGGTTGTCAGACATAAGAGTTTTTATATTTTTAAAAAGTTGTATTAAACAAATCATAGTTAATTATTTACTTGGAAAAAAATTACAAAAAAATATGCATCACATCTAGACATGAGTCCTCTACTTATATCTAAAATATTATAAAAAAATATTATCATTGTATTGTGGTTAGGGTGGTCAGACCGACACTGATTTATTTTTTCCCTAAAATTTAAGTACTACTGCATTGAAATTTCAAATTTTCACCAAATAGATTTATATTTTTTAAATAAACCTAGTAGTTTAGAAACTACATTCAATTTTGTACAGATTATATTCTTACATATTTTTGAAATAATATAGATAACTTATTCAAATTTTTACGTCAAGTTTCCTAACTCTGATTTTTCTAAATTTTTTGCCACTTAAGGTCCTATTTTTTCCATGATGATCCTGCACATACCCTATTATATTAATTAAATTATGGGTGTTGGGATAGATTTTCAGGAGGTGTCATGAATAAGGTTTAAATTTGAATTAAAGGGGTTAATTAACTCCAATTAACCACAATTAATTAAGACCATCCTAGATAAGTGTGCAATTTCTTTAAAACACTTTACAATACTTAAATAAGGTACAAATTTAAATAAATTTTATTAAGAAAGGGCCCATTAAGCTTAATTAAGTAAATAAATGGTAGAAAAGTGTGAAAGTGTGTTACAACACTTCACAACACCTTTGAAAATGATCAATTAAAGCATGTTTTAATCAAATAAAGGTCCTAGAATGATGTAAATGTGTACAACACATTACAACACTATTTCAAGACACCATTAATTTAGTTTTAATATCAATTATCAAACCAAGTAAGGGAAAAAGGCTACTTTTTCCATTACTACAAGAAGAAAGACCCATGCGCCTAAAGTACACATGGTCTTTCCAAAAAGGAGAAAATTTAATGTGCATGTTGTGTGAGTGGATGGGAAATAAATGAAAATGGATTGGACCTTTCCTAATCATAATGAAAATTGATTGGACATTTCCTAATCATGGGATTATGAAATTGCAAGTCAAGTAGTTGGAGGATGGGACATGAGGTGATAGAAAAGGGGAATTAAATGACTAGATTAACTAAATTTTAGTATTTGTTTAATTTAGAGAGGAAACCATGACAAAGGTAATGTAATTAATTGAATTAATTTATTACTTTTGAACCTTAGAATAACTGGAGATAAATTAATATCATTAATTAAATAATTCCAATATTATTTAATCAATACATGTGGGTATGTGCAAGACCATCATGGAAAAAATAGGCCCTTAAGTGGCAAAAAATTTAGAAAAATCAGAGTTAGGCGACTTGACATAAAAATTTGAATAAGTTATCTATATTATTTCAAAAATATGTAAGAATAGAATTTGTAGCAAATTGAATGTAGTTTCTAAACTACTAGGTTTATTAAATATAAAAATCTATTTGGTGAAATTTTGAAATTTCAATGAAGTAGTACTTAAATTTGAGGGAAAAAATAAGTAGGTGTTTGTCTACCACCCTAACCAAAATAAAATGATAATTCTTTCTATAATATTTTAGATATAAGTAGAGGACTCATGTCCTGATGTGATGCATATTTTTTGTAATTTTTTTCTAAGTAAATAAATAATTAGGAATATTTATTACAACATTTAAAAAATATAAAAACTCGTATGTTTGACCACCTTAACTTGGTCAAAACTTCATGAAATTCATTTTTTTTAATCTTAGAGTATGTGAAGCATATAATGTGACACATGTTTCAGATTCAAAAAATGTCATATCATTAGAAAGTTATAGATGTTTTTCAATCAGCCTATTAATTAGGACTTTAGTTTTAATCAAAATACAAAATGAATAATAATTATTTATTAAATTCAAAGTAGAACGTAAATTATATTGGTGTAAAGTTGAGAATCTCCTTTTAAAACCCTTTTCATTTCATCAATTTTGGGTAAAAAAAAGTCGTTAGCCACATACCCTACACATACCCATCATATTGCCACTTTTTGGCCCATCATGATCCTGCACATACCCATGTAGAAGGGAATTTAATGAAACGATGGGGAAAAATTGGTGAAAATATAGTGGTCAATTTTAGGTGTCTACATTTTTCCCTATTCAAAATAACATTAAAATAATGATGTTTCAAAGAAGATAAAAATATATATGACTCAATTGAAGAACCAAATGAACACATTCTCTAGCATGGAGAAAATGGAATAATTACAAGGAAAGGAAATGTGGAGGTGATGACCGCTCGAGAGGTTGGATATGAAAAATGGACCTGAGTGGCCTCTTAGAAGATAGAAAAGAGGGATAGTAGAAGGTCCATGTTTAAAATAATTGAGCTATGCAAAAGGAATGATTGAAAACGGGGCAAAAAAGGGTGAATAGGGTGATTAGCGTTTACTATAAATAGTAATTAGGGGCTGGTTACTATTCATTTTAACTCTAATTACCCAATCAATTGAGTGAAGAAAAAGGAGAAAAATGCCATGTGGATGAGTTGTTGCACACCAAGTTGATTGATTGAGAGAAGAGGCATGACAAGGAGGATTAGGCAGTTAGGTACATAATCAAACATTTTCTTGTACTTTAAATTTTCATTCATTTATTACAATTCAAAGTCATACATGGGGTGGATCTGTGAAATGTGGTATGGAAGATCCACCCAAGAAGAGAAAAGAGGCAGATGTGAGGGATGTGAAGATTCTCAAATGACTCAATTCTAACAATAGGTATAAATTTTCTTCGAAATAAAATAACTTAGAACATGGATAGTTAAGATATGCTAACATGTAACATATAACTAGATTTCTATCAACATTAAACACTATGGAAAAACTCTAACAAAAAAATAGCATGCGTAATGTTATCTTGAAATACATCAAAGGATATTTGGACGAAGTGATATAAATTAGTTTAATTATATGAAAAGGTCCTATAATAGTGTGTTTGTTGTGCCCCTGCCACCCATCTCCTTTAATCCCGTTTTTGAAATCCTCTCATCCTTCTTGTATATAGTAGCAGGGAGTCGAACCACTTCTTGCATGCTTGTCCTTGTGAAAACCCACTATCCATTGGTTACAAGATTACATGTAACTACATGATTCCTCTATTAACTTGATGTGATAGTGGATGTTGATGTGAAAGCCTACTCATAAGATAATATATCAAAATCTCCCAAATGTATGGAAGAATTATCCATTATTATTAATAATATTATTGACACTCTATTGCTAGTGGTTACCAACATATTGTATTTATATGAAATGATAATATCAATTTATCCTTCCATTCCTTATTTTAAAATTTGATAACACAATATCAAGATGTTTTTTTAATTTTACATATACAATTTTTTTATCAAAATGAATTATAGTCATTTAATTACAACAAAAGAGTTCATATTAGTTCCAAGAGAGTTTTGGAAGAATGGGGAGATTTCACTGATGTTGTTGTTGGCAACATGAGCATGTGAAATAAGCACAAGATACTTACAGTTATGCATTGTAGTGTTGTCATTGATGTCAACATTGTATCCTGGTACAAAGACTATGGTGCAAATCAATTTAGGTGTCATGAGAATGGTTGAAGATGATTATGAAAGAAAATTTTGCAAGAAGGTTTGATCTAGTGAAGACAATTGTGATGAAAATTGACTAAATGTTAATACCAGTGATTCTGTGTACAAGGGATAGAATAATTGGGTCCACATTGGTTTTTTGTTGAGTATTTTTCTTTGAACTTCTACTATAATTTTTTTGGCTAGTAGAAGAACTAACTTCAAGAATTTCAGCATGTTTGTGTTTTTGGTTTTGAAGTTATGTGAAATGGAAGATCGACTTGGTAGTTTTAGACATTTCAAATATGATATATATGAGTTGATGAGTATGTACTTTTATGCAGATTTATTTTTGGCTTTGTAGAGTTGTGGAAGTGTTGACAGATGTTAGATGAGTATGCAGTCCAGTTGGATTAGTTTTTTGAGGTTTGTGTGTGTGCATATGGGTATAGAGTTGGAGAATTTTTGTAATAGGTCCCCTGTAGTTCTGACCTAATAGATTTGAAGGTATGTGAAATTTAATTGAGTATTGTGGAGTTATGTGGGAGCTATTTTGGGTCCATGTCAACCTATTTCAATTATTTTTGAGATTTGATTCGTCGTGCAAAGAATGTGTGAATAGATCTTGAGCTGACAAGGTACATTTTGTGAATTACATCAAATTAGGTTGACCTAATTGATGTTATGAGTGAAGAAGATATATAAGTTAGATCTTTTTTTTCATTTTGATGATGATGACATATGAAATGGATTATTGAATGTGAATTGTGTCAAGTTAGTACCAATGTAGAGAAAAGTAGAGAATTAAGTCAGATTAATATGAGGAGTATTGAGTCTGTATTTTGAGCCTCAGTGGAACTATATTCCAACATATTGTAGATGAATTTTGTAACACTTCAACACTTTGTTGTGTGTCACAATATCTTCTATCTCTTTTCTTTTCTTAGTGAGCAGTGAGTCCACTTGGACAGTGAGAACTTTAGTAATATATACTATAAATGGTTATAATATATTGTGAGGTAATCCTCACCATGATTTTTCCCATTTTGGGTTTTCTAAAAATATTAGTGTTAATGTGTTACATGTGATGGTGTTGGATGTTTTTCATGATATTTCTTTATTTCATTAATACAATTGAATATCTATAATTATTATATGTCTAAATGTTCTAGGTGTTCAACAATTGGTACAAGAGCTTGGTTCCTTGGAATGAGCTTAAATGCTTGGGGAAGATCTTTGAGGTTAAACAAATGGATATAAGAAGATTACCTACTCCTCTTAAAGAGATTCCTATTGTTGTATCTATAGAATAAAATTGCATATTTGACATAAATGGAGAACTCAAAGCTACCCTTGAAGATATGGAGAGAACGAAAGGTGAATAAAAAAGATCTAAAAAAAATGTCAAAGATGTAGATGAATACATCAGAAATTTGAGAGAGAAAACCAAAAAATTCAAAGAAAGGAATGGGTATGTGCAGGATCATGATGGGCCAAAAAGTGGCAATATGAAGGGTATGTGGTTGATGACTTATTTTTTACCCACAATTGATGAAATGAAAAGGGTTTTTAAAGGAGATTCTCAACTTTCCACTAATATAAATTATGCTTTACTTTGAATTTAATAAATAATTACTATTCATTTTCTATTTCAATTATGACCAAAGTCCTGATTGATATGCTGATTGAAAAACATCTATAGCTTTCAAATGGTATAACATTTTTTGAATCCAAAACATGTGTCACATTTTATGCGTCACATACTATAAGATTAAAAAAAATAAAAAAATTAATGAAGTTTTGACCAAGTTAAGGTGGTCAGACATACAAGTTTTTATATTTTTAAAATTTGTACAAAAAAAATCATAATTAATTATTTACTTGGAAAAAAATTACAAAAAAATATCCATCACATTGGGACATGATTCCTCTAATTATATCTAAAATATTATAAAAAGGTATTATCATTGTATTGTGGTTAGGGTGGTTAGACAGACACCTACTTCTTATTTTTCCCTTGAAATGTAAGTACTACTACATTGAAATTTCAAATTTTCACCAAATAGATTTTTTTTTGAATAAACCTAGTAGTTTAGAAACTACATTCAATTTTCTATAGATTCTATTCTTACATATTTTTTAAATAATATAGATAACTTATTCAAATTTTTAAGTCAAGTTTCCTAACTCTGATTTTTTTTTAATTTTTCCCCACTTAAGGGCATGCTTTTTCCATGATGATCTTGCACATACCCACATAAGGAGGTTTGTGAGCAATTGAAACAAGTAAATGAAATAATTACTTATCTAAAGGTACAAGATGAGGAAAGAAAAAGAGTTGAAGAATGATTGAATACAATGGTGAAAAGAAAATGTAAAGAATGCACAAGGCTTTAAGAAGAATTTTTGAATCTGAGATCATATCTGAAAAAATAAAGAAGACATGAGGAAAAATTCATGATGAGTTCTACAAATATTGATGAAATTATTGTAAATCAAAAGGTCTCGAAAGATAAAGAAGGCTTAGGATTTGAAAAGTTGAAAGTTCAAAATCAAATTAGACATAAAATATTGAAAATAATACTAAAGATAAGAAGAACAATGGTAAGAAGATCTCAAATCAAAGGAATATAGTAATAAGACCACTGATAAAACAACGAAATACACAAAGGTACCCATATTTTAATGGCTTTTTTTATTCTTACAATAAATTTTCACATAAGGCTATGGAATGTAGAATCAACATAAATCAAAATGTTCCACCTTTTTTTGGTCAATGTTTTACATGCAAGAAATTTGGTCATAGAACTAGTGAGTGTAGAATTAAAAAGATGAATTACTATAAGAATGGTAGAATGATTAAGTTTTCAAATGGATACTATTATATATGACATGGATTTGGTAATAATGGTAATCAATACAAATCTAGAATGAATAGATAAGATTGGTCAAAATAATGTAATATGTTACAATTGCAATAGGCATGGACACATTTCTATGTTTTGTAGAAGTACAAATATGAAGAAGGATAATCTAGTAAAGAAGAATGATCTATTACAAAATATTGACCTGGTAGAGACAAACAAGGAGATCATGGATAATATTTGGAGAAAGAAGGAAGAGTCTGAGGTTAAGGATGAAACTGTACCAACATCTAGAGTAAATTTTTTCTTCAAAAACTAAGTTGTGAGATTTGGCTTAGGGGGGGCTTTAATGGAAATATTTTATCTCCTACCAAAGAAAATGGGGTTGATATCTCAACATGAGAATATGTGGTGTAGGTCAACATGCTTGATCTTTTGGAGAAACTTTTGGTAGAAAAAATTTAAATGTTGAAGGTTGTAGTGTATTTGAAGGTGATTGTGCATAAATGAAGGGTTTGAAAACTTTACCTAATGAAGCATTTATGGTTAATTAGGTCACGAAAAAAGAATTATAAGTGACTAAACTTAACCTAAAATTATTTACAATAAATTTTTTAAGCGAAGAAGAGTAGAAAAAAAGTATAGTAGTGGATTTGAAGTGTTTGAGGTCTCAGTGTATTCAAAATCTAGTTAGAAAAACATTGAAAGGTATTTTATAGTTTCTCTATTATCCTAGTTTCTTATATATATTTTTTAAAAGTTTATAATTTGTTGAGAAGGATAGACTAATTGTTGTTGATGTATCTAAGAGACCATGACCAAAGTTAAAAAATCATCTCAACAAATCCTCAGAGGTCAACCAGGCTGTAAGTTCTTTCTCAAATGTTCCTTGTGGATTTTTTACACATGGAAGAAATTAAAATATATATTCATGACAATCTTGAAGAATATGACCATTGCAAAATGGGAGAAGTGTAGATAAAGGAACTTATTGGTGACATTTTTTTCCCTAAAACTAGAATATCAAAACCTAGCTACGAAGAAGCTTGACGTCTAGCAAGGGTTTCCTAAATTCTTCCATGATGATACATGGTTGAGAATTGTTCTAAGCTATATTCATTATAAATTCTTATGGAAAGACTTGCACAAGATGATTACTAATGAAGTGATTAAGGAAACCAGAGGATTGTGTGCCACCAGACCCATTCTAGCACTGAAATATGTCAAGAATGAGGTTGTAATGGATATCTCTAGTGCTACATATGAAAAGAGGGAATTGAATGTGAATAAGATAAGAAATATAGTTGTGAAGTATGCTTCCTTGATGATATGATAAAAACTAGGAGAATTCTATATCTGCAACCACAATAAACATGACCTATGAAATGGTTGAAAAAGTTGTTGATTATAATATTTTTGAATTGTTGAGAAGGAAACTAATTGAAAAATATAAAATAGACAATGGAGAATAAATATGCATTCAAGTATTTTACTTTGATTGTATTCTTACGTTTACAATTCTTCAGAGAACTCCTTGAAACCAAAAGTGTGACATGGTTGAAAGGAAGACCTATTGCAAATCAGCATAGAAATTTTTTGAGATGTCTTGGTGACGTAATGCCAAAAGATGAAGCACTTGAAGCTTTCTTTATATTATTTCAAAAAGAATGCAAGAGAGAGAAAGTATTCCATAAAAAAATGTGGAAAAATACAAGGATATTATTTTTATGGTTTCTAAGGATGAATGGATCATACAAGTAGTTGAACCAAGAATAGTATGGATCCCAAAGATAGGATATGAGATTACTAACTAGGAAATTACTACATATATGGAATATATGCTTAGAAAACCCAAGGAAACCACAAAAGAAAGATGGGTATGTGTAGGATCATGATGGGCCAAAAAGTGGCAATATTATGGGTATTTGTAGGGTATGTGGCTGACGGCTTTTTTTAACCCAAAATTGATGAAACGAAAAGGGTTTTTAGAGGATATTCTCAGCTTTCCACCAATATAAATTATGCTTTAATTTGAATTTAATAAGTAATTATTATTTATTTTCTATTAGAATTACGACTAAAGTCCTAATTGATAGGTTGATTGAAAAACATCTATAACTTTCAAATGGTATCACATTTGTTGAATCCGAAACATGCGTCACATTCTATGTTTCACATACTATAGGATTAAAAAAAGAAAAATTAAATTTCATGAATTTTTGACCAAGTTAAGGTGGTAAGACATACGAGTTTTTATATTTTTTAAAAGTTGTAATAAAAAATTCATAATTAATTATTTACTTGGAAAAAAATTACAAAAAAATATGCATCACATCAGGACACAAATCATCTACTTATATATAAAATATTATAAAAAAATATTATCATTTTATTATGGTTAGGGTGGTCAGATAGACACCTACTTCTTATTTTTTCCCTGAAATTTAAGTACTATTGCATTGAAATTTCAAATTGTCACCAAATAGATTTTATATATTTTTAAGTAAACCTAGTAGTTTAGAAACTACATTCAATTTTCTATAGATTCTATTCTTACATATTTCTGAAATAATATAGATGACTTATTCAATTTTTTACATCAAGTTTCCTAACACTGATTTTTTTGAATTTTTCCCACTTAAGGGTTTATTTTTTCCATGATGATCCTGCACATGCCTAGATATGGCACCTATAAACAAAAGTCAATGGAGATGTATATGGAGCAAAAGAAACCAATAATAAAGAATAACGTTAAAAAGATGGCTACACAATTTGTAGAGGATATGGGTTTCACAAAAGAGAAAGTGGAGCAAGCAAGAGCAAGGGATGGATCTTTTTGAAGCTCACTAGGAACAAGAAGATCTGGTAGAACAACTACCACCCATCCTACTACTCAAAAGTCCTTAAATACTAAGCCCCCTATAGGAGCAAAGAGAAAAACAATTGAAATTCCTCAAATGAAAGAGAAGTACACTCTATTTGTGCATGGTACAAGGCCTAAGAAGAAGAAGGATACTTCAGTAACACCACCTGTAACCCCTTCCAAGAAAAGAACAAAACATAAAGCAATAAAAAGTGTCACAAGTGTAAATGTTGAAGAGGATGAAGAAAAATAATAGGAGGAAGGACCACAATTGGTCCGAAAAAGAAAAGGTGAAGCTTCACAAGGTGAATCAAGTGTTAAAAGAAAGAAATTTAATATCATTGATACATAAAATGAAGAAGAAATAGAGAGGAAAAAGAAAGATGTTGCAGTCCACATGTGAGAGAAGATAAAAGAACCCACCAGGAAGGTGTCACCAGAAAACAAGTCAAAATAAGACACCATAAAAGATACAGAAGAGGAAATATGTGCTAACAACTCACACTCCCATGGAGTTAGAAGCACTTTTAAATGGTATAGTACAAATGATATTTTAGCAAAAACTACAACCCTACATAATTGTGCACATTGAAAAAGTAACCCTTCTACTTTTTTTGGTCTCCTTTGGGAGCTCCTTGTGATTTTGGCTTAATTGTGCCTTGATTTAATGTTGTAATGTGGATAACACATTAACATTAGGTCTTGGACCCTTATGAACTAAAAATAACTCAAGTGGTACCTTACTTAAGTGTTGTAAAATTTTTTAATACACTTTCACACTTTTCTAGGGTCTTATTAATGTATTTCACCTAAATAACCTCTTTTCATCATTTACCAAGCCTTATTTCAATGTGTTGTAAAGTGTTGTAATAAAATTTCACACTTTTCAAGGTTTTTCATTAATAATTGGACCTTCTTATGCTTTATTTATCACTATTTTACATCTATAGGCCTTACTTATGTGTATTTTTTAGAATAAGCTTGATAAACATCATTTAAAACACTTAAATCCTAAAACCCACTTCAAATGCCTAAGGTGGGACCCATTTTCCCTGAGTGGCGAATGAGTCCCCTTTGGTACAAAATTCAAAATTAATTCAAATGTTTGGCAGGTTTTCATTTTCTAAGATCTAAGGTCAGCTTGTGATGTATTTTGGAGAATTATTATAGAATTGTGTACAAATATAAGGTTCTTTCACTCATTTCACCCCCAATCAATCTAACAAGCAATCAAGTGATCTAACATTCAAGCACTTTGGAGCCATCACTCACATGTTTGAAGCATTCTACTTCAAGGGTTTGGTGAGTTGAAACATCATTACTTGTTCATTCATAATTCTCCATTCTATTACATTATTTTCATGTGTTTAATTACCAAGGGGTTTGACCAAGGAAAACCCCTCAACATTTTCCCCTCTATTTACATGTGATTTGCAGGTCTATGTTGTAGATTTATCAAAGGGAAATATTGGATAAGTTGTCATAAAATTTTCAAAAAGTGATTCAAAGTTGTCAACGTCCTAGGAGAAGCTTGGAGAAGATCTACAAGTTCAATTTTGCAGTATCGGACCCAAAAACATCTTAGGAGAAGAAGAGAAAACTAGGGGCTATAGTTTCCTATTTTGAATTTCCAGAAATCTAGAGGTGGATTGGTATTCCACTATAGGAAAATGAGTCCCACTTCCTAGGCCTAAACAAGAATTTTGTAGATCTGAGTACCCTTTTGCTTGAAACTTGTTCTAGCCCATTTTCTAGAAAATTGGACTAAGTCGCCTAGCTTGGCATATCAGTCCCAATTGGCATCAATAGTGATTTTTTTAGGATTCTAGAGCTCCATTCCATCTCTAGAAAGTCTCTAGGTGCACACTTCTAATTTCATAAGTTTTGTTACATTTTACTTGCATTGTTAGGTCATTTAGTGTTAGTTTATATATCACCCTATGATTTCAAACATCTTGTATTTTCCAAGTTTACACTTGGTAGTGAGCCCATTTCTTGTTTTCATTCATCTCCAAGGATATCTTATAGTCATATCTCTCATATCCTCCATTGGGTTGATGTCTCTAAGATATTCTTGAATGCGAGCATTGAAAAATCATATCCCTCTTCCTTCATTCCCATTTTGTGTGATCAAGGAAGTTGTGCAATCCATTTTGGTGAACCTGACTTTTGAACATCACAATTATGCTTTGGAGTGCATTTACATTCTAGATTTAGCTTGTATTAACATTGCATTACATTTTTCATTAGTTAATTTTCATTCTAAGGTTTCAAAGTTTGCATTAGTGAAAAGTTCATTTACCTTGCATTATTGCACGTAAAAATTAGTTAAATTTCCCATTTGTATTTCAAACATGCATTAGAAAACATAAAAATCATAAATTAATTTTAAACATTTTGAAAATTCTCAAAAAAATTATTCCCAGGACTCATTCACCACCTTGGGAAAATCAGTCCCTTTGCACATTTTTCACATCTTCTAGCATTTAATCTTTCTTTTCTAAGTTCCTATTTACTATTGTTTTCTCTTTATTTTAGTTTGTATATTTTATGTTTCATTCAATTCCTTGCATCTAGTTTAATTTCATCTATCTTATGCATTTATTAAAACTAAAATTGCATTGCCACATAGTTTAGAATTTGAAAATTATATCATGGATATGTGTCTTAATAAGCTTTGGATGTCATTAAAATCCTTAGTAGATATATCAAGTTGTTCCTTTGGAAATGATCCTAATGACATTGAAGTCACTCATCTTCTTTCAACTCCACATGCATGTTCTCCTCATGATGTTGACATCATTGGAGAAGATGATGATAGTATAAATAAGTTCCTAAATGATTATCTTTAAAACCTTGAAGCTAATGCATCCTTCTATCCATCCATGAAAAAACAAGATCCTCCCACAATACCACCTCCTAAAATGTTTGGTTACTTACATCCTGAAACAAAAATTTAACCTAAGTTTCCTACAATAGGTGAAGCTTGTTCCTCTAGACAAGCAAACACTCCCATCAACCTTGAGAAAACATATGGAAAAGGTTTCAAAATATTGACAAAACAAGTATGTGATGTAACAAGTGAACATGAAATTCATCAACTTCTAGAACAAATACCAAATGATGAAAACACAAAGGGGATAGGCTATCAAGATTCCCCTCATAATAGCAAGCCTCCTATAGAATATCTAAGGCTTCATGATGATGGTACAATAATCTATGATTCTCCCCCCACCCTGAATGTCCTTCTTAGAGAGCAACCCTTGACTGATAATAATGACAGGATCACTTTGGGTCCTCGTTCAATTAGAGAAAAAGGTGAATCTAGTAAATGAAAGAAGCCTTAAAAGTTACAAAAAATAAAGTTTCCTTTCCGTCCACCACCTAAAAAGTGAAAGGAAATTACAAGTAATTTTAAACAAAAAATTAATCATATTACCCCCTATGAATAGGTTAGTGATATATCCTAAATATTCCAAAGTTCCACATTGTTCATATCATCGAGTTATTGGACATAGTATTGATAAGTTTTGTACATTGAAAAAAATATTGAGCAAGTATCACTTTGATGGCAATAATTTCTATCAAGTGATCCCATTACATACTCTCCTACTCCTTGTCATGTAATAGTTGTAGAACATTCTATTCTTACTGTTCCATGACCTTTCCCATCACCTATCTCAACCCATTCTTTCCTTGCACTTAGTGGGGGAAAGAAGTTGCTAGCCCTGTCCTAGTAATGCATTTGTTGTTGTCCCTTGGTTGTTTTTTTTACCTTCTTCTTATGCAAAATGAGATTGGGAGGTGGATTACTTGCTCAATGGTTGACTCACATTTTTCTTATGATTCTTTTACATTTTTATTTTCTTCTTTTTCTTTTGTGTGATTGCATGTGTGTAATGTGATCCCCCATACTATTTTGTTTGATGTTCTCTCTCTTTATGAAATTCCTCTATTTGTACCTTCATTCTTCTCTATGTTGTGCCTTGCTTTCACCCTTTTTTTAATCATCCTTTTCGCCCTGCTTCCTTTTTAAGGATGATGCAAGCAAAGTACTTGAGACATCTTTTTTCGTCTCTTTCATGTTGACCCAAAAGGATTTCTTTTCCTTTCTCCTTTTCTTTTGTCTTTTTCTTGTGTTCTCCTTTTGGGGATGATGCAAGGCATTGAGACATTCATCTTTCCTTCATATTGACCCAAAATATTTTCCTTTTTCTTTTTCCTTTTCTTTTGAAGTTATCTTTTGTTTTCCTTTTGGGGATGACACAAGGAGTCGAGACACCCTGTGTCTCTTCCATGTTGGCCCAAAAGGTTTCTCTTTGTTTTCGCTCTCTTTATGTCATTCTTCTAGCTCTATGTGTATTTGGGGGATGATGACAGTTCCAAGATCTCTAAAAAATATTGTAGCAAAGAACATACTAACCCAAAATCCATAGATCCCTTATGTGTTTGGTGTTTTCATTTTGGGGGAAACCCCTCTTCTTTTTCTTTTTCGCTTGCATGACACAGCTTTACTTGGAAACATATGAATTGGCATAGGGATTTCCAAGTTAGCTCTTATGTATTCTTCTTTATTTTCATTTTTCATTTTCTACTTTAAATTAATTGCTCATAGCATGGTGTTTAGCAATTTATTTAAAGTGGGGGCATAGGTTGGCATTATTCTCTTTCATTTATCCTTTTCTTGGTTCTTAGTGTACCCTTCTCACTTCATTCAATGCATTTTTTTCTCTGTAGATGACATTGGGTATGATGTCCTTCATAAGAGTGATCTATCTTAGCATATTACATTCCTTTACATGGCTTGATGCGACACACTACATCCCCTAAGTTGTGAATTTTATATTCTTTGATTTGTCCTCTCTTGGAGACATTAGACACAATGTTCCCTAAGTTAAAGAGCTCGCATGAACTAAGAAATATTCCTTTGAAGATCCTTTGCATGTTTCATTTTTCATTTTTTATATGGCCACCTTGCATAACACAACTTGCATGTCTGTGGAGCCATCACATTTGTTCATGAGCTCCATGCATAAAAAGTTTTTCTTGTTTCATGAAGCTGGAAAGAGCATTTTTATTTTTTTGGCTCTTTATTAAAGTTATTATCAGGAGGTATAACTTTGGTATGGTTGAGTGGGAATCCCATTTTCAGGCATCAATTTCCCCTTAGCCACCTATTTGTGTGATTATATACTAGCCATGAGTATATGTTTCTCACCTTTTAGGCCTTCTCACCCGACAAATAGCCATGAGTTTCGTTGCCTCAGACTGAGTATGCATTTTCTAGAAAAACAACCTAGATCTGATCTACATCATGTTGGAAAAATGATCGAATCTTGATCAGATTGTTTCTTTTTCTTTTATTTTTCTCTCTTTTTTTAGGAATCCAAATTTGACCACTCCCACATGGTCAAATTCGTCCCCTTTATTCGTGTAGATCTCATATTCTCCATCAATATTAATTAAGTGATTTATTTAATTAATATTTCTGCTTTTCCTAAGGTTTCTAAAGTATTTAATTTAATAATTAAATACTATATCTTTCATCCTTCTTCTCTAAATTAAATAAATATATCAATTTATTTAATTTAATCATTTATCCCTTTTGAATTTAAATAAATTTTTAATTCCCTATTTTCTCTATCCTTGGCACATCCTCCATAATCTTCTAATCTAGATTAGTTTAATTAATCCATGATTAGGATGTGCACACCTTTAATCAGGATTAGTGTCACATCCTCCATATTTGGCCACTTGTCTCTAATCCTTCATTAATTTTTTTAATCACCTATTTGTACAACCTTAATTTAATCACATGCCATTTTTGGTATGTCCTCCAAGTCAACCTTTCATAAGTGCTTTCCCTTTTAAGCCTTGACCTCTTCCCTGTGTCAATTAAAAATTTACATTTATTCCTCCAATGCTGCCCTCTTCCCCATGAAGGTTGTTGGTAAATCCTAAAACCTCTCTCAAGTCACATCAGTCACATGGGACAAGGACCTTCTTTATGAGGTACTTTTCTTATCCCCAAGGTACTCCCCAATCATGTTAATTTAAAATTCATATTTATTCCCCCAACAACATCTCTCATCCCCATGATAATAAGAGAGGACTCTAAAATTCCTCACTTGTCACCATCATCCTCATATGGGGACAAAAAGTTCCTTTTTGAGGAAATTTTCCCCTAATCCCAAGGTACTTGCAAGTACCTCCATCTCACATGTCCTCTCCCCAAATCATCTATCCTTTTTCCACCCCCCCTTACACATGGTGAGATGTGAGGACTTGTGAGTCCTCAGCTCACCATAGCCCTCCATCCTGCCCATGTTGGTTGAATCCTAGCCATTGATTCCTCTAGAGACTCTTCCCTTAAAATGGAATATTTCTCTCATTCAAGGGATTAACTCACATTCACAATTAAAGCTCTCCAACTTTCAACACACATTCAAGAAATCTAGCATTCTAGTCTCAAGCTCAATCATTTTGCATTCATCCAACATTGTTGAATCTTCAATCTCATTTACATCCATTTTTCTCAACTACTCACATACCCACTTGCATCATTTGAATCTTCATTGCATCCTCATCATTTTGCATCCATTTTAATCATAGTTTCCATCAAGGAGCACAAAAAAAATCAACAATCATTAGGCCAACCAAAAGGATCACTTGGACAAGGTATATCTCTTGCTTTTATCTTTTATTTTGTTCAGGTCAACTTAGGCTTATCTTGAGGTGGTGTTGTGTTATTTCTCTTTTGCATTTCTTTGTTTTTGCATCTTTTAGGTTTAGTAAATAACATTGCATTACATTTTTGGCACACCTCATGGGACCAAAAAATGGGTTTGTTACTTTCACATTTTCCATTGTTTGACATTTTATAGGTTCAGGTTACATAGAGGCGACTTCACAACTGACAGGGATGACCTTGCCCTCACAGGGGGGACCATGCCCTCAACAGGGGTGATTCTACAATCGCCCATTTGTGAAACAAAAAAAAAAATTGCTCCATGTTTCCTAAACATGGGCGACCTTTCCCTAACAGGGGTGATTCAGCCCCAGATAGAGCCATCTATGAGGTGAAAATAGTTACTTGAATTTCATTTCTAGGGTTCGTTTCTTGTTGTTTTTCTACGTAATGACCCCGTAACCTATCTTGTTGGTGAATGATTTTTCCTTAACTAATGTTTTTGTAGTTATTTATCACTTCTTGAAGACTGGAGGTTAAACTACTAACATATTTTTTGTAGGATGAACGGGCCAAGTTTTTTAGTTAGTTTTTATTTATTGCCTTTTGCATACTAGTTAGGAACATATATCTAATTAGTGGGAGTTAAAATAATTTTTTGTTGTGCTTAAAAGTGGGCTATTGATGTATCCAATCCCCTTGTGCCATTTGGTGATCCTCGATGAAGAGAAATTGTAGCTCACTTAGTCCTTTGTGTTACCTAGGAGGCACTAGATCATTCAAGCTTTCCCCTTGCACTTTGTGTGAGCCTGGGGACTAGCAAAAAATGTTTAGTGTTCTCTTTTTAGCGGGACCTACTTGGTGATTTCATCACCCCAAGGGATGATCCCAACCACATCTACCAGTGGGGTATATAAAAGGGGGAGAGCCAAAGTTGTACCCTAATCTAGTCACATCGTGTATGGAGAAGCATTGAAGCTAGGGTGATACCTAGATAAGATGTGAAGAGTTGATCCAAGTTTCTAGTACCTCATTGGGGATTCTGACTCATGCATGTAGATGGGCTGGTGATCACTATTGTTCCTCATGTACCGTGCATATATCGAGGACTCCCTACATCACCTTGTTCAATCTAGTTAGAGGATCATGTTGGCTATATCCTTTCTACTAATCCTAGGACTATTTTGTTTGAACTATCTTCTTTGTGTGAAACCAGTTCATGTATTTTTATTCTAGTTATCCTCTTCCTTTTTTTTGTTGTTGGCTGCATTTTTTCCCTTTTCCTTAGCTATTTTATCCAAGTTAATTCTAGGCCTATCAATAGGGGAAATGCTCCTGTCCATAGGGGTGACCTTACCTTTTTTTTGAGTCATTTCATAGTTTGTTCATGTTAGAATCACCCATCCTTCATTGAATAGGAGACCCTGCCCTCAAGACAGGTGACCCTACCCTCTAGATAGGTGACCTTACCCTCAATAGGGGCGATTCTACTTCCTGTCCAAGTGAACCCATGGCATTCGACTGTTTCATCAATAGGGGTGACCCTACCCCCATTTGGGTGCCCTTGCCCTTTATGTTTCATCTCATCAGTCCATTCATTTGTCTCGTCAGTAAGTTCATCCATCTCGTTAGTTCATTCATCCATCTTGTTAGTTCGTTCATCCATTTAGTCAATCTTTTTACCTGGTAGGAGCATCTATTTCTCATTCTGAGCATCCATTTTCTTGTTTCGAGCATCAATTTTCTCATTCTAAGTATTTTCTTTCTTGTTTAGAGAAACCGTTTTCTCATTCTGAGCATCTGCTTTCTCATTCTAAGCATTTGTTCTCCTATTTAGAGAGTTTTTCCATCTATTTGGGGCATCCATTCTCCCATTTAGAGAGTTCGTTCATCCATTCAGTGCATCCATTTTCTTGTTTAGAGAGTCTGTTCATCCATTCGATGGATCCGTTTATCTATTTAGAGTTTCTGTTTGCCCATTATGAGAGTTCGTCTCTCTATTTCGAGAGTTTTTTCCCTATTCCAAGGGTCTGAAAGCTAGTTAGGTGACCTTTCCCTATAGATAGATAACCTTTCCCTCTAGATAGGTGACCTTTCCCTCTAGATAGGTGACCTTTCCCTCCGGTTAGGTGACCTTTCCCTCCAGATAGGCAACCTTTCCCTCCAGTTAGGTGACATTTCCCTCTAGATAGGTGACCTCTCCCTTCAGTTAGGCAACCTTTCCTTCTAGATAGGCTACCTTTCCTTCCAGTTAGGCGACCTTTCCCTCTAGTTTGGCGACCTTTCCTTGTAGATAAGCAAGCTTTCCCTATAGCTAGGCGACCTTGCCCTCCAGTTAGGTGACCTTTCCCTGCAGATAGGAAACCTTTCCCTCCAGTTAGGTGACCTTTCCCTCTAGTTAGGTGACCTTGCCCTCCAAATAGGTGACCTTTCCCTAAAAATAGGTTACCTTTCCCACTAGCCATATGTAGGTCATCCTTTTATCATCTAAATCAAATAGACACATCTTAGAACAACTCTAAGTTTCATATCCATCACATTTTTCTCAATCTGAATCCCCTAAACTTTGTTTTAGAGGTTATTATCTAAATTGGATTGGGTGTCTAAATCTAATCGACATCATCCACATCTACTAAGGATTTCCATTCATCTTGAGTCCATTATCATCTTCAACCAAATCAATCCACTTCCATTTTGATGGGTATTTGGTGTCATAATCATCCATCTATCCTTTAATCCGATCAATCAATACCTTAATTTACCTAGGGTGATCTCTAAACTTGGTTTAGAATCCCTTTCATCATCCTATCTAATATGTTGTCTAATCTTATCAATCATCTCATCAATCAAACTTATACAATATAATCCAATCACATCCCTACCCAATCATCCTAATATGAGCTTTAATCTAATCCTAATTTGAGCGTGAGCTAAATCCCAATTTGAGCTTGAGCTAAATCCCATTTTGAGCTTTAATCTATCTACATCCAAGATCTTCTGATATCAAAATAAATCTTAAGATCCCCTTCTTCCCTCTTCCTCCAAATCATCCTATTCATCCTTTCATCACCTTTTATTTCCTTCTAATCATTTGTTCCCATCTTTTCAATCCATATCCCTCTAATCCAAGATCATGAATTCTTATCCTTCACCAATGCAACCAAAAATAGTAGTCAATGGAAATTCTAATTATGTTGACAATGATAATGAGAGTCTTGTTGATTAAGAGTCATATGACACAGATCCCCTTGACGCTATTATTTCTAGTAAGATTTCCCCAACCACTTTCCAAAATCTAATCACTCCTCTGAGCTATCCCATCACATCTTCATCCACACCTAATAATGCTCCTTATGCTACCTTTGACAAGGAATATCTGTTATCTTCCCTGTCCGCATATTCATCATATCCTTCATCTACATCTTTCTCTTATCCAACACCCACATCCTCCTATCCTGATCTACCATCCCAATACTCCTATTACAATCCCCCATCCATGTCCCCCTATCCTAATCAAACATCCACACCTTTTTATCTTAATCCTACACCCCCATTAACCTATCCTAATCCAACATCCACATCTTCCTATCCTAATCCACCATCCACATCCTCCTATCTCAATCCACCATCTCAATCTTCCCATGCTAATATACTATCCCACTACCTTTATTACAATCCACCACCCATATCCTCTTGTCCTAATCTGTCACCCATTTTCTATCCTAATTCACCATCCCAATATTTCCATCGTAATCCATCTTCCCAATATTCCTATCTTAATTCCCCATCTACTTCCTCTAACATCAATTCACCATCCATGTCTTCCTATTCTAGTCCTCTATCACAATATTCTTACCTTAACCCTCCATCTAATCTTGATCCCCCCACCAATCCTAATCCTCCACCTACTCTTAGTCTTCCATCCAATCCCATTCCTCCATTTAATCCTAGTCCACAAATCCATAATCCCAGTCCTCCACCAACCCATAATCCTTTGTCTATTCCCATCACCCCAACTACACCTAGAATATGGATGATTCTCACTCTAGGGGTCATTGAAGGACTTATGACAAAGAAGACATCCCCAACCCTATACGTCGAAGTCGTGGAACCATGCCGTCTCAATCCATCATCCACGATCATTAGTGATGAGACCCTTCTCCGTACCACACCTATCATTGATGTTACCACCCCTAGCATCACTCAAACAATTGAAATAATCACACTCATTGAATCCATTGAACCCCCATCTCCTCCTCTAAGAGTTGTCGAACCCATCAAAGATAACCAAACCCCATCACCCTCTTCTACTCCTAGGTCCACTGAATCCATTGAATACACCCAAATCCAATCCATTTCTTCCACTCCTAGTATCATCAAAATCCATTCCCATGAACTTCTTGAATCCCCCATCCTTCCATCTCCCCCACTTGAGGAGTCCCTTCAACACTCCTTCATCATGCCACTCACACATGATGATTCATGCCAAGAGCTTGATCTAGAGAATACCAACATATCCCCTTCTCTAAATCAAGATCACAATCCCCCATCCATTCTATCCGATGATCCCCATAACACTCAAGATATGATCACTCCATCACATGAGCCCTTATTATTCACTGTCACAAATCCATATCCTAGCATATCAACTAATCCCTCTCCTGATCCCTTACCACTCACTCCTCCTGATCAAGATAATGCTATCCCATCATTTTCTAACCCCACTATCCGAATACCACTTTTATATTCCCTTGGTACTCTCACATTCATCAGTGGTGGTTTCCTTCTAGATGAGGAACTGAGCATATGCACTACCCATCCTGCTCCACCTAATAATGGATGTGCATCATTCCTCCAACATAATAAATATTCTACCATAGATATAATGCTCAAGAGCATGAACTATTGAGGAAAAGGTGTAGGCCTTTGATGATTAAGGTATTTTGGAGCCCATCCATGTCGAATAAAATTTGTGTACACAATGTCTTGGATATATCTCTCAAGACTCGCAATCCAAAAATGTTGGTACAAGCTCTATAAATCCTCAATGATCCTCCTCCAAAATCATAATAAGCCCTTCCCTTCACTCCACAAAACCATTTTCTGCCATCCCCCCTCCATTGTATCACCTTAAAACAACCATCCATATTACTTCATCTTCTAAATCCATTTTGGGTCCTCATGTCCCTCCATCTACCATCTCCCATCCTTCATCTACTCCATCTATCTTGAGCCCTTATGTCCCTCTATCCACCATCATACATCCTCCAACTAATAAGTCCATTTTGGGCCCTTATATCCCAAAATCACCTCCTCCATCCCATCCTATTCATCCTTTGATCCACCAATCACCTATTCATGTCACCCATGATAAACATCCCACTTTCATGTTCCCTAA
Source organism: Sequoia sempervirens (assembly GCA_007258455.2). Lineage (NCBI taxonomy): Eukaryota > Viridiplantae > Streptophyta > Pinopsida > Cupressales > Cupressaceae > Sequoia > Sequoia sempervirens. The sequence continues at coordinate 399,010,714 of VDFB02271358.1, read as the reverse complement.
TCAAGATCAACAAAGGCACATACCCGCACATCCTCCATCCACATATCATCCCCAAAATCCTACCTCCATCACTCCACTCATGTTTCATCCACATCATCCATCTCCTCGCACCCATCCCATTGCTATTAAAATCACTTTGGATACAAAAGAAAAAATACATAAATCTAATCATCCATATGAATCTAAAGCTGCTTATGTCCCCTTAAAAAGACATGTTCCAATCCAAAATCAAATCCAAAATCCAAATCAAACCCACAAGCCACAACAACCCACCAAAGAAAGGATCAAAACCATGTGGATCCAAAAGAAAAAAGATGGAATTCCTTCAAACGAAAAATTTGTAACAACATCCAAAGTTGCTAATCCCCAAGCTAATCATTCTCATCCACCATCTCCTAAATCTTTTTTGGGTCCTTATGTCCTGAAATTTACTATCCCATCTCCTCCATTATCCCCAAATTCTCCATCCATTAATCATCCTATCCTTTCACATCCACCACCATATGTGCCAATTTTGGTCCTGAAAACGTCTCCCCATCACATGCCTACCCCATCATTCCATCCATTATCCTAAATATCTCCCACATAAAATCCCTTTAATCCACTCTCTTGCATAATCCATTTATCCTAATAAGGTTATACCAACATCCAATAATCACTTCACACATGGAATCTTAATATCTTGCATGGACCTTGATGCTTGAGTCCTTCATCCATCTCCTTATCACATATCTTCTAAATCCACTTATCCACATACCTATCCTTATCCATCTCCCTTCGCATACTATCCAAAAACACAAAAAATCCAAAAAATCCAAAAAATAAAAATAAAAAATAAAGTAAAGAGAAATAATTCGTCCAATGGTGAAAACTGGCAAACAAGTTCCTTGGATAAGTACCATGATGAAAACTTGGAGAACATTCATCATGTTTAAATCCCCCATCCAGTTTACTTCCGCACTTGGGGGCAACCGCATCCCCTCCATCCATCTCCTCTATCCCACCTACCATCCACATCCTGCCTATCATATCCCATTTATCCCAATCCCTCCATCCTCCTTGTGATATTTATATAAATAGGAGAAAACATTTAAAAATTATTTGGACACCACTTGGAATACATTCCCCTCACCCATACACTATCCTAATCCTTATCCACATCCATCTACCTTCCTTGTCCACCTGTCATGCTACCATAAATATCCCTTCCTTATCCATGCATCCTATCCACATCCATCTCCCTCCCTCATCCACCCATCTTCCATCCCTCCTCCCTCATCATGTTTGACATATCTATAGTGGGGGCATCTACTTCCTTTGTAGCATAGTCCTTGGAGACATCCTTCATCTAGCATAGCATCCCTTCAATCTCCCAATCCTTATCTTCCTATCCATCCATCATAACATCCCTTCTATCTCCCTATCCTTATCTTCCTACCTATCCTTATCTCCTCACCAATCCAAACAATCCTTTTCATCTCCCAATCCTTATCTCATTATCCATTCATCTCTATCCTCATCCTATCTCATAATCCCTTTTCATTGGTATTTGGCTATAGGCTTCTCCCCATGCAACCAAATTCCATCTATCTAATCATCATCACTCCCACTTCTTTCACACATCTTTCCAATCTCCTACCATTTCTCATCATTAATATCTCCATTGTATCATCCTCCCAATTCATTTGAATGATTTGGATAACAATACCATCCTTGAGATTCATGCAATGACCATCATCCTATCCAATCCACCAAGTTAATATTGTCTCATTGTATTTTTCCCATCATTTTATCTAGTTATCATGGTTATCTCATCATCCCTTATTCATTGTATGTCTTTGGCTCTTGTCGAACTACGTTTCCCCTGCGCTTTCACATAGGCAAGGTCGATCATTTGATCTATCCCTGGGGATTTTGTCTATCCTGTCTTTGTTATATATCATCAATCTTTGTTGTCCGCTTTCCACTTGTATCCATGGTATTTTATCGAACTATGAGGGATCTTCACTTTCACATAGGCAAGGATAATCTTTGATCGGCCCCTGAGCCGCTATGTATTTAGGATGTGTTAGTCTTGTGCCTTTTGTCTTTTGTCTCATGTCTCATGTCGTGTCATCAAGTATTTCCTTATCCAACAGGTTCTTAACAATCGAGATCCACCAGTATCATCAGATCCAATTGGTTTTGAATATCCTGCATCATATCGATCTTTTAGTTTAGCACCCATCTTTGGTCTCAAAAGGATGCATCATTCCTAACAGACCTCATCAATCTTGTCCACCCTCTTGCTCCTATGGCAAAGGATGTTTGAAATTGATTTTGATATTTTGGTGCTTTTTCCTTTTGTTTATCATTCAAGCTCCCTATCATACCTTGTCAAGGTCACCTTGATCTATCATATCATGGTGTGTTTTGACTGGTTAATATAGGGGCATATCATGATCTTTTCTTTGTTTTTGTCTTCCTGGTTGTCCCACGTAGTACCCACCAAGATCCCTGTGGTATTATGTTATGTTGGGGCATCCTTGGTGCTTGTGGTTATCCCAATACCTAGCCTGACCAAATTCTTCATTACTTTGGGGTGTTGGAATAGCCTTCTTATCTATTGTGTTTGTTTTATGCATTCGAGACTAATCTGCCTTGGTTAAATATACCCTGGCACCTGGTGTCTTATGCTATAGTAAAAAATATTGCTTTGAAAATGGAAAATTGCATTAGGATTGCGTTTGATTTTCCATTCCATTGCATTGCATGTATCCTCCATATCTTCTCATCCATCTTTTCATCAATCCTCATCATTTCATCCTCTTTTCTATTTTCTTAGAATAATATAGATTGGTTATTCTAGGTGCCCTCATCATATCATCATCTCTTCAATCTTCTTAGAATAATATAGATTGGTTATTCTAAGCATCCTTTCCTACATCATTTTTATTCTTTTCATCCCTCTCACATCTCAATCCAATACTCATCCATTCAATCTAGCAGAAATCATCTAATCACATCCTTGGTCTTGTTCTCAACCTTGCTACGAGCCTTGACCCCATCATCATCATTGTTATCATCATCATTGAGATGTATCCTTCCCTATACTTTGGTGTTGTTTGGGGATGTACCCTTCCCTCATCAACAACACTTTCATCATCATCATCGGGATGTACCCTTCACTATCCTTTTGTGTTGTTTCATGATGTATCATTCCCTTATCGACAACAATCCATCCATCATCCACCCAATTTTGGCTTGTAGCTTGACTAGAGAAACATCACCTTTGTCCTTAAATCCATTTGTGCTTCCCAATATCCTATTGCCCATCATCCTTTCTTATCCATCACTTTGCATCATCTTCCCCATCTACTCTCGCATCACCTCATCCATTTCAAGAGCACACTTGTGTTCTCTTGAACCTGCATGTCCTCTCGAGGAGGCATCCTCAATCCCTAATCTTCATATTCACCCCCATCATCTTTCTTCCTAGTCACTACTTTGATGACTAGGGCATCTTTCCCAATCTAATCATCTTCTTCTTGGTGCTATCTTTTAATCTTCTTTTGAAATGATGCTACTTTGTAACACCATCTCAAAGAGGGGAAAAATGTAGACATCCTAAATTTGACCACTCCCACATGGTCAAATTCATCTATCTCATATTCCCCATCGATATTAATTAAGTGATTTATTTAATTAATATTTCCCATTTTCCTAAGGTGTCTAAAGTATTTAATTTAATAATTAAATACTTTATCTTTGATCCTTCTTCTCCAAATTAAATAAATATATCAATTTATTTAATTTAGTCATTTATCCTTTTTGAATTTAAACCAATTTTAAATTCCCTCTTTTCTCTCTCCTTGTCACATCCTCCATAATCTTATTCTAATTTGGATTAGTTTAATTAATCCATGATTACGATGTGCACACCTTTAATCAAGATTAGTGTCAGATCCTCCATATTTGGCCACTTGTCTCTAATCCTTCATTAATATTCCTAATCACCTATTTCAACCACCTTAATTTAATCGCATGACATCTTTGTTATGTCCTCCAAGTCAACCTTTCATAAGTGATTTCCCTTTCAAGCCTTGACCTCTTCCCCATGTGGATTAAAAATTCATATTTATTCCTCCGATGCTCCCCTCTTCCCCAAGAAGGTTGTTGGGAAATTCTAAAACCTCTCACAAGTCACATCAGTCACATGGGACAAGGACCTCCTTTATGCAAACCTTGTCGTAACCCCAAGGTACTCACCAATCATGTGAATTTAAATGATAATAAGAGAGGACTTTCTAAAATTCCTCATTTGTCACCATCATCCTTATATGGGGACAAGAACTTCTTTTTTGAGGAAATATTTCCCTAATCCCAAGGTACTTGTAAGTACCTCCACCTCAAATTTCCTCTCTCCACATCATATGTCCTGTTTCCACCCTCCCTTCCACATGGTGAGATGTGAGGGCTTGTGAGTCCTCAGCTCACCATAACCCTCCATCTTGCCCATGTTGGCTAAATCCTAGCCACTGATTCCTCTAGAGACTCTTCCCTTAAAAGTGAAGATTTTCTCTCATTCAAGGTATTCACTCACATTCAAGAAATCTAGCATTCTAGTCTCAAGCTCAAGCATTTTGCATTCATCCACCATTGTCGAATCTTCAAGCTAATTTGCATCCATTTGGCTCATCTACTCACATACCCACTTGCATCATTTGAATCCTCATTGCATCTTCATCATTTTTCATCCACTTTCATCATATTTTCCATCAAGGAGAACACAATAAATCAACAATCAATGGGCCAACCAAAAGGATCACTTGGACAAGGTATATCTCTTTCTTTTATCTTTTATTTTGTTCAGGTCAACTTAGGCTTATCTTGAGGTGGTGTTGTGTTATTTCTCCTTTGCATTTATTTGTTTTTGCATCTTTTAGGTTTATTAAATAATGTTGCATTACACTTTCATCTTTGGAATTGTATGCTTTGTTGTTGTTCATCATTTTCATGTTTGTTCCTTTGTGCTTATGATGGTTTGTCATGAGATATTGATCCTAGGGGCTTGATCACCCATCTTGATCATTTTTGTTCCATCTTTCTAGAATTGGTTCATGGGAATCCCTCTTGATGCACATTGGTCTACTTTAGTGTGAGTTTGAAGCATGTTCACCCTCTCACTAAAGTGGGGGCTAAAAGCGGACACCAAAAAACACCCTTCTACTTTTTTTGTCTTGTTTGGGCTCTCCTTTTGATTTTGGCTTAATTGTGCCTTGATTTAATGTTGTAAAGTGGATAACACATTCACATTAGGTCTTGGGCTCTTGTTAACTAAAAATAACTCAAGTGATACCTTACTTAAGTGTTGTAAAATGTTGTAACACACTTTCACACTTTTCTAGGGTCTTATTAACGCATTTCACGTAAATAACATATTTTCATCATTTACCAAGCCTTATTTCAAAGTGTTGTAAAGTGTTGTAAGCAAAAATCACACTTTTCTAGATTTTTAATTAATAATTGGACCTTCTTATGCTTTAATTGGCCCTATTTTACATCTATAGGCCTTATGTGTATTTTTGAGAATAAACCTGATAAACATCATTTCAAACACTTAAATCATGAAACCCACTTCAAATACCTAAGGTGGGACCTATTCTTTATTTTGGGTGAATGAGTCCCCTTGGGTGGGACCCATTAACCTAGAGTGGCGAATGAGTCCCCTTTGGCACAAAAATTCAAAATTAATTCAAATTTCTAGCAGGTTTTTAGTTTCTAAGATCTAAGGTCAACCTGAGATGTTCTATTTTTGGGAGTTATTGCATAATTGTGTATAAATATAAGGTTATTTCACTCATTTCACCCCTAATCAATCTAATAAGCAATCAAGTGATCTAGCATTCAAGCATTTTGTTTACAAGAGGATTCAAGCACTTTGGAGCCATAACTCACATGATTGTAGCATTCTACTTCAAGGGTTTGGTGATTTGCAACATCATTACATGTTCATTCATCATTATCCATTCTATTTCATTCTATTTCAAGGGTTTAGTTACCAACAAGGGGTTTGAACAAGGAAAACCCCTATTCACTAACCCCTCAACATTTATCCCTCTTTGTATGTGATTTGTAGGTCTAGGTTGCAGATTTATCAAAGGGAAAGATTGGAAAAGTTGTCATGAAATTGTCAAAAAGTGAATCAAAGTTGTTAAAGTCTTAAAAGAAGCTTCTAGAAGATCTATTGGTTGAATTTTTGCAATTTGGTACCCAAAAACCTATCAAAAGTAGAAGAGAAAACTGGAGGCTACATTTTCTTGTTTTGAATTTCTATAAATCCAAAGGTGGGTTGATTCACCACTATTGGCGAATGAGTCCCACTACCTAGGCCTAAATAGGAATTTTGCAAATCTGAGTACCCTTTTGCCTGAAACCTATCTTGACACATTTTAAAGAATACTAGACCAATTTTCCCAGCTTCGCGTATGAGTCCTAGCTAGCATCAATAGTGATTTTTTAGGATTCCAGAGCTACATTCCATATCCAACAAGTTTTTAGGTGCACATTTCTAATTTCATAAGTTTCTATTACATTTTACTTGCATTATTAGGTCATTTGGTATTAGTTTTCATATCACACCGTGTTTTAAAACATCTTGCATTTTCCAAGTATTCACTTGGTGGTGAACCCATTTCTTGTTTTCATTCATCTCCAAGGACATATTATATTGAGATATCTCATATCCTTCATTGGGTTGAGGTCTTTAAGATACTCTTGAATGTGAGCATTGTGAAATTGAATCCCTCTTCCTTCATTACCCTTTTCTTTGAACAAGGAAGTTGTTCATTCCATTTCCATTGTCCACAATAATGAAGAAGATGAGGTGGATAAGGCCATCATTGCAGTATCTAACATTAAGAATATTTTTGTTCTTGAGGCTGAGATGTGAAACATAAAGAAATAAATACCTACTAATTTATGGCATGTTTTGATAGAAAGAAGGTAAAAAAGTTAAATAGATGAAGAGGAAAGGTTAAGAGACTATACATTGGAGAATATAGGTGCTTCTCTATCCAAGGAAGAAAAATCTGCATTGTCTATAGTTTTCAATAAAGAATTCAGAAGTAAGCAAAGGGTGACAACCCTTATGGGAAGAGATAAAAATGATCTTGAGACTCTTAGATAAGAGAGTATTGAGAAGGAAGAATATATAGCACAAAATTTGGGAATGACCCCAGAGAGAAAAAAGGAAGTGAATGTGGATACACCTGCTTCGAAAGAAAATATTGGAGGTGATGTGTAGGTGGATGATGCTCAACATTAGTATGAGGAAAACAAAGAAGATGCATAGAATAATACACCTCTAGAAGCATAAAACAAAGAAGAATGTTGAGGAAGTAGTGATCAGAGAAGACATTGCAAATGAGGACACTCCTCCTCTGGTATCTAAAGAAAATGTTGAGAACATACAAGGAAAACTAGAGAGAGCTACTACTCCGGATAAATTAGACTAGTCTACTAGAGAAGGTAATGCAACTAAGGATGGTGAAAAGGAGAATGGTGATGCAAAGAAGAAGGATGAATAGGGAAATAAGAAGGAATATGAGGAGAAGAATGAAGATGCATTTGAAGATACAACAACTAAAGTAGAGACACAAGTGAGCTCTAGTAAGATGGAAAAGGAGTTAATGGAAAAGTCTGGAAAGAGTGTGGAGGCTACTTGTGAATCCTCTAGAACCTTTGGAGATTCATTGAATAACTTACAAAGAATGCAACTACAATTCTAGCATGTTATAATAGCCAAACCACTATAATTATGTATGAAATAGGGGAATGTGGACCTTGAAAATATTTCCCCACTCCAAAATCTTTTGTTGGGAGATGTATTCCATGCATCCTCTTAAAAGGAGGTAATAGTGACTCACGAAAAGAGTGGAGAGTTAATTGAGGAGGTAGTAAAAACATACAAGAGGAAATACATGGGATTGTAATTGATAATTCATTATTCGGTATGGAAAAACATAAAATCTTGATTGATTCATTTAAATAATATACCTCCAGTTTGGAAGAAAATTTGAAAAAAATGAATTGGAAGGAGAATTATACAAAAATATGAATGAAAAGTGTGCAAAAGCACACAAAAAATTCCATTATAGTATTAAGGGTGCACATGCTTGCTTGGTTGAGAAAAAAACCTTATTTCAGTTCTATATGAAGTGGCCTAGAGCCACAAATATTATCAAGAATGGAATGGATTCAATAGTGTCACAAACAGATAGAACTTCTTCAACATATGATCCTGCACAATTTCTAGATTGAAGCATAAGCTCAATGATTGATGAATTACATGAGAAATACTTTCAACTGCAAGAATAGAAGGAAAATATTATCATGTAATTTGGGAACATCAAAGACTTGGTAAACTCAAAGATCATATATTTTTCTAGTGCCTTGAAGAGTACTTATAAGGCTTTCAAGAGCAATCTGGTACCTAGCACTCCAGAAGAAGGAGAAGATACACTAATGGAGCTAGAGAAACAGTGTAGGATTCTTTGCATAGCCAAGAATATCTAGGAGGAAGGAAAATAATAATGACAACTTCATGTTTCAAATCTTCAAGAGTTAACCTCCTATGATTGACAATGTTTCTATCATTCTTTTATGCATTTTTAGTTTATTTCTTTATACTTCAATGTACATATGTGGACTATGTATAGAGTGTTCGAGTACACTATCTGAATACAATTTTGGTGCATAACCTTCTTAGGAGGAGTTACTTCAATTTTAAGATTGTATATATGAACATATTTGTCAAGGGGAGATCAAGTATAAATGAAGAATTGATACATATGACCTTTTACCTTGATGTTAAAGGTGGAGAGTAATTTTGGAAATGTTTTGACATGTTGTTGTCAATAAAAGGGGGGATATTGTTGGAAGAATGAGGAGATGTCATTGATGTTATTTTTTGCAACATGAGCATGTGGAATAAGCACAAGATACATACAATTATACATTGCACTATTGTCATTGATGCCAATATTGTATCTCAATACAAATACTATGGTGCAGATCAATTTAGGAGTCATGAGCATGGTTGAAGATTATTTTCGAAGACAATTTTGTAAGAATGTTTTATCCAGTGAAGGCAATTGTGATGAAAATTAACTAAATGATAAGACCAGTGATTCTATGTATAGGGTATCCAATAATTCAGTTCGTATTGGTTTGTTGTTGAATATTTTGATTTATGCTTCTAGTATAATTTTATTGGCTAGAAGAACTTAATTATAGAATTCAAATTGTTTTGGTTTTTGGTTTTTAAGTTATGAGAAATAGAAGTTTGGCTTGGAAGTTTCAGAAATTTCTAGTTTAGTGTATATGAGTTGATGAGTCTACACTTCTTCACAGATTGGTATTTATCTTCTTTATCTTTATGGAGTTGTGTAAGTGTTGATAGATGTCAGATGAGTGTGCATTATATTTGGCTTGGTGATTTGAGGTCAATGTGTTGGAATATGGGTATACAGTTAGATCCTCTATCATGTTGACCTAGTAGGTTTGAAGGTATGGAAAGTTTGGTTAAGTATTAGGCAGTTATGTGGGAGGTATTTTGGGTCCATACTAACCTATTTTTAAGTGTTTTTCAATTTTAGTCTTAGCGCAAAGCATGTGTGGATAGATCTTGAACTGACAAGCTACATTTTGTGTATTACATCTAATTAGGTCAACCTAGTTGATTTTATGAGTTAAGCATATATATAAGCTAGATACCTTTTATTATTTTGATAATGATGGCATGTAAAATGAGTTAGTGAATGAAAATTTTGTGAAGTTAGTATGAGTGTAGAATATAGCATAGAACTAAGTCAGATCAATATGAAGATTTTTGAGTTTGTATTTTGAGCCTCAATGGAATAGTATTCTAGCGTATTGTAGATGCATTTTTTAAGAGTTGAACAGTAGGCTTTGTGCAAAAATATCTTCTATCTCTTTTTCTTTTCTCAATGGGAAATGATTCCACTTGGATAGTGAGTCCACCTACAATAAGCACTTTTTTAATATACTTTAACCAGTCATAATATATTCTGAGCTAATCCTCAACATGGTTTTTCCAACTTTTGGTTTTCCACATAAAAATCTTGATGCTCAAGTGTTATGTGATGTTGTTGGATGTTTTCATGCTTTATTTCATTACTACAATTGAATATTCTAAAATTATTAGATGTGTAAATGTTTAAGTGGTTTAAAACAATAGTGAATCACCCCCTATCAATATTCTACGTGTTCAACAAAGAGGATTCAATTAAAATATCTTAGATTTTATTTTAAAAATATTATTAAAATAATAAAACCCAAAATAAGTTTAAAATTTTCCATTGAGGAAAGGTTTTAAGAAGGGTTGTGACACCAAAAATGGATTAGATATGTCCTAATATTCCTACTACAATGGATAGTTACAATATGTGAAACCTGAGTGGGCTAAAAAAAAATTTTGAAGTGCCAACTCGATTGTGGATCTTGGCAAAGCACAAAAAATAAAGATGGGACCTAATGACTAGTTGTTAGAATTGGCTATGGCTGCCACCCAAGATCTATGGACCAAATGGAAAGCACAAGAAAAGAGAGAGAAAATATGATATGACAAGAATAAACTATATTCAATGTCATTGATATGATATGATTATGATTATGATTATGATTGTTTACAATGAGAGAGACCCCTTGGTTATATAGCCAAGGTGAGAACATAGAAGGGCATAAGATTATGACAAGTGTCAGAATCTTATGACATGAGACAACTATGAAGACCTATCACTCCACAAAAGATGGAGAGATAATCACATGATGTGTCCAAAAAAGGTGGAAATGATGAGGTAATGGCATGTCAAGTCCACCAAAAGTGGAGATTCTCCAACAACCTCCTATGTGGTCCCTAAGTAAACTTAACTAAGGTGTAATCATGACCTAGGACAAGGTACAAGACATTTAATTACACCAACACCCCCCCCTTAAGTGCAACTTAGGGAGAATGTGCACAAATAAAACAATGCAAGATGGGTCCCGGCTACTAGGCCATGTTAGGTACCCATGTAGAAACAATGCAATCTCTCACAAGCGAGGAAAAGGAGAAACCTCATGGGAAAAAATCCCCCTCAAAAGAGAGATGAAATACAAAATTGAAATACAATAATACTCTCAATGAAGAATGAGAAGGTAAAACCCCATGTGAGGAAAAAGACCCCCCATAAGAGAGAAGTAGAAGAGAAGGTAGCCCCCCCTCAATCTTGAGTCTCCTGCAATGATGTTAGAAGCTCGACATTCAATGCTAAAGATGATCCAATCTCGCTGAACAATGTTCCTCCCCTTAGGAAGAAACAAAACCAAGGATATATGCATGATATCATGGATGATGGATGATGTCTCTAAAGCATGCTCAAGTGTCTCCATGTTGATACAGAAAGCTGAACCACTCCAATTAGGCATTCTAGGCCACACTGCTAAAGAGGAAAATCCAACATCTAGTAGAGATGAATGTAGAACATAATCCAAAGACAAAGAAGCCTCCTCCAAATGCTGTCCAAAAGAATCCACACTCACACCAATCTGTGAAGAATGATCATGTAGAGAATGAACAAGAGGGTCAAAGTGTTCCCTCACAACAACTGAAGAAGGTGCATCTTCATCAAAGAGAAGATGAATGCTATCAATGGTGTCCTCCAAATCTGCAAGATGTGACTCCACAAACAAGTTTGAAATACCCATTAGGAAGTCATCCAAAGTAGCCATATTTGGAAGACTATGTATATTCTGTTGCACTGAATCACTAGGAGTCAAAACTATAGCAACACAAGTATCATCAAGTACAACAGAAGATGGAGGAGATGAAGTGCATGGCTCAAGGATTGGATCTGATGTGAGTATTCCCAAGTTCAAAAAGCCAAATGTCTCCTCAGAATCATAGTTCATATGATCAACAGTCGAAGGAACATTGTCATCATCAGAAGAAAACTGTGCAAAGGAATACAACCGAGATGAATGATCAACCACCCCAGTAGCAATGACATCTCTAGTCTCCAAGTCTCAAATGATGACAGAATCAAGAGTGAACTCCACAGTTCTCCCATCTCCACCATGTGTAATCTGATATATGGAAAGCAAATTCTTCATCAAATGAGGAACACACAAGACATCCTAAAAAGTTTTTTCCCCAATGCTAATAGATCCCTTCCCTATTACACTCATATATGTATTGTTTCCCATCAAGATAGGAGACATAGAACAAGGCTGAAATGAAGAGAAGATAGTCTACGAAGATGCCATATGATGAGATGCTCCTGAATCTAGAAGCAATCTTCCTGATCCTGGACTTGAATGAGCACAAAGAGCTTGTCCTTTATATCCTGATGTTTGACCTTTGTCCTTTTTAGACTGTTTTGAAGTAGAAGGAGAAGAAGATGATACAGACATTCTAGAAGGCAAATCAATGTGATTCTTTTTGAGAATATTTTTCAACTCATCAATATCCTTCTTATAACAATAATGTTCTTCATGTCCATCCTTCTTGTAATATGCACAAAAAGGTCTCTCCTTCTTAGATGATTCTCCTTTTGAAGAAGATTTTTTCTTTGATTGATCTGAATGTGGATTATCCTTTACTTGATCTGAATGTTGATTATTATTTGCTTTCTTCCATTTCTTATCTGATTCTGATTCTTTCACCTGACTAACCAACAATGCCTGAGATTGAGAGGTCTTGATGAGACCCATTGAGATAATCTTTTGTTGCTCATGTATCAGCATCTCAGAAAATGATGCAAATGAAGGTGTAGTATATGCAGACCCCATAGTCAATCTATGAGTATGAAAGCTAGAAACAAAAGAAGCATAATCGGGACCAAGTTTTTTCATTGTATTGTACACCAACTGGATGTCCTTCTTATCAATTCCACATGCTTTGCGTTGCTCTTTTGGATCATTAACCTTGGTGATGTAGTCTTGGATGTTGTCAAAGTTCTTAGGATCAAGATTCATCAAATCATTATCAATTTGATAGCCTCTTACTTCATCTTTTGTACCATACAATGTTTTCAATTTTTCCCAAGCTTCATGAGAATTTGTACATGATTCAATTTGAAACAACAAATCTTGAGAAACTAGTCTACGAAGACACCTAAGAGCTTTGGCATGTTTGATCATCCATTTTAACTTTTTCTCATCATTTGTAGGTTTAGGTACCTTATTTTCAACATATAGAGAGTGACCTTTTGTCATGAGAATATTCCATGCATTTTGATGCCATGTTGAATAATTATATGATGTGAGCAAATGAACCTTAGAATGATCCATGAAAATTAGAGAGAAAAAGCAAATAGATCAAAGCAATGCACCAAGAGACCCCCCCAAATCACTCAATCAAGAAACCCCCCAAGCAATATCTGATTTGGCACTTTATATTTAGTGCGTTTATAGTTGCTACATGCCAAAAACAGCAAGCTAGAATTTGATCTTGGTGCTTACAAATGCCAAAATAGGCCACAGTATCAAGTATAGTTTTTGATACAAAATGAGATCAATCTGATTATACCACTAAGAAGTACACGAAAAATAATGCACTTTCAAAAAAAATTGCACTCAAAAATGTTATTGTAGGAGCAAGATATGAGCTCCCGAAGTTCCCAAAATGAGGATGAAGTAGCAACACCTATGAGAATCTGAAAATTCTGGAAAAACCAAGCACCAAAACCAAAAAATGATTGCACCAATGCATAGAGCATGAAATTCTAGCCTAAATAAAAAAAAATTGCTCAAAAAAAGGACTCAAAATGAGTAGGTTATGGAGCTTCAAAGATTGACTGCAAAAATGAAAACTCAAATGGTGAGGGGGAAATTTTTTTTGAAGTCTAATGATATGGCAATGATGTAATTAGTTCACGGTTGAAATTTGATGGCCGTATCGCCATCACAGTTGCGGCCGTTCTGCAGGTGATTCTCGACTAAAATATTTGTTGTTGCCGGAATATTCTTAAATCGTCAACGGAGTGGTCTTGTTGAAATCCTGCTCGCCGAAGTTTATTTTATCTACCGGATTTTTTTAAGTTTCCATGCCGGTGGAGGATTTGTAGACTGCTCAGTGGGGACCATGTTAATCAGAAGCCACTGAGATTTTTGAAAGCTCCCGCCGGTCCGCAGGTTGATGTGGAGAGGCTACGAGGTGGGGCCACAGCCGGATGGCCACGTGGCTCTGCTCTACGGGTACTGTGGTACCCCCTGTAGTACCAGTCTGTAGTACCGCATACTTAAAAACCTTTTGTAATTTTTTTTTATTTGATTTTTTACAATAAAATTTCAAATGAAAATTTTACAAAAATTGCGAAATTAAAACAAATAATTTGCAAATATTTTGCAGGAAAAAAAAAATATATATTTTTAATCGTACCGACACAATAATGATGACCTGGGGGTCGTACAGCTCTTGGGAAATTTTTTTTGCCTCACCGGATGACTCACTCCAAATCAAACGAATTGATAGTCGATCTTAGGGTTTTTGGCCCTTCTGGATGCGATGGCAGGGTCAGATTTGACCCAAAATACTCCAAAATTGCAGCTACCTTCTGGATCTGGTAACCACACTTCAGCTTCAAACCCTCATAGATTTGGCCTCGTATGTCTGATTTGGATGAAACAAAAGGAAAAATTGACTCTCTCAATCCTTCTAGAGACAATGGTGAGCTCAAATTTGCACCAACAAGCTCGGATGTGAACCTGCAACAAAGAGCCACGAACAAAACCTCCTCAGATTTGGAATCTCTCTTCAAAATAAGACTCTCCAATGGCACCCAACTTGCTCTGATACCATGTTAGAATTGGCTATGGCTACCACCCAAGATCTATGGACCAAATGGAAAGCACAAGAAAAGAGAGAAAATATGATATGACAAGAATAAACTGTATTCAATGTCATTGATATGATATGATTATGATTATGATTATGATTGTTTATAATGAGAGAGACCCCTTGGTTATATAGCCAAGGTGAGAACATAGAAGGGCATAAGATTATGACAAGTGTTAGAATCTTATGACATGAGACAACTATGAAGACCTATCACTCCACAAAAGATGGAGAGATAATCACATGATGTGTCCACAAAAGGTGGAAATGATGAGGTAATGACATGTCAAGTCCACCAAAAGTGGAGATTCTCCAACAACCTCCTATGTGGTCCCTAAGTAAACTTAACTAAGGTGTAATCATGACCTAGGACAAGGTACAAGACATTTAATTAAACCAACACTAGTATGTACACTGATGGGCCTAGATGGTGACATAGGAGATACACTATATACAACTAATTATATCTATCAAAATCCTAATTGGTAAAATTATTTTGAATATCAAGAGTACAGGAGGATGTATGAGGTGTACCCCCACATAAAAAAGTGAATCTTAAGAAATTCGATAGTAAATATGACTCTTTGAATGCTCAACCAAGACATACCATATAATGAATTGGATGATCAATACTTATAGTGGATAGGATGTATGTAGATGAGAATGATTTGTGTGTTAAGTAGATATATGAGAGCACATGGAAAAGGGGAGATGACGTTGGTAATGATTATGTGCCATACAAATGGTGCATGTCACAAGGTTTTAAAAAAATGTACTTTGTCCATGACACCGCAAGGGGTGGTTTCCACCATAGGATGATTTATTTATGTTTACTATTTCTTGAATTTATTTTTCTTTTTCCTTTTTTTTTGATTTTTTGATTTTGACTTTTTTTATTTTTTTATTTTTGGACCTTTTAAATATTTTGAATTTTTTAACTTGTTAATGGTGGGATGACTCATATGACTTAGGATTATATCCTCTTAATTTGGATGATGTTGATGGGTTAAACAAAATATTCACCTTTAGGAGTAGCTAATTTATATTCCCCTTAACCATAGTTTGTGGTGGTGACATAGGGACCTAGCTAATTAGCCTCAATTTTTTTCTTCTTTTATCAATCCTATTCGGTCCATTGGTTCTCTGTAAGAATGAGATCACTAATATGGAATCAAAAAGGCTTGATTTAATTCTTATAGATCCTTCTTAATCTATTTTGATAATCTTGGAGATGGTTATAGGCATTGAGGCATCATTCATCCAAAATCTCTAACCAACTCAAATGTGCAAATAAATACTCATTACTGATAGTTTTGTTCAATGAGATGCATGCTGATGGGATTTTGAATTAAATTGGTTAGATATCTTTGAAACCATTTACTAAGAAATATGGAGTACTGTTAGTAAGGGTAAAGATACTAGTGTGGTAATCCCAAATGGCGAGATTGAGATGGAGATACCAATCATGGCTAGTGTCATTGAAAACATTCTTGAGTATTTTAATTATAGTTTCCTCATCTTATTTGATACCTTTATCTTAATATGGAGTGGACAAATGATGTTGGATAGTAAATTTCTCACACAATTGACTAACATTTTAGTTTTTGAAAGGATTACCATTATCAGTGATGATATCAGAGGGGATACAATATTGACAGATGATATGATAATGAAGGTGATGAGATTGAGTGGAGTGGATTCTACCAACTTAGTGAAATATTTATTGCTAGTGATAAAGAAGGTGTGATCTTTCTATGAATGAGATGTACATCTTACCAACTAATTCATGACCCCATTGTAAGAAGCACAATGGTGAGGTAAAAGGTTACAATGTTTGAGATGGTACATCTATCAAATTTGCATGTTGATGAAAATGGAGAAAGTTCTTTAGAATCTAAAATGTATCATGTTCCATAGAAGACCAATAATGTATCATTCAAACAATCTTCTCATGAAGAAATATTCCACTTGTATGAGCACCACAAATACCACTGTATAATTTGTTTAATTCTAAATTATCTTCTACAATGTTTAAACATCATAGTAAGGAGCCATCATTCTCTCTATGATATAATGCTTCTCCAAGGATGGTGCAATGAGATGAACATTAGATGACGGATCAACATTAGTTTTTAGTAAGACTAGTTTATAAAATGTTATCATGAAAGAAGGTGTAGATGTCATGATACAAGGGAGATTGTGGATTGATCATTTTTCACACCATTTTTGTATCTAGAAGATCATATGCAAGCATCAAGAGTTTCTCAACAATGGATTCACATTCAAGTTGATCACAAGGAATATATAGCAATGAGCCAATTTTAGCCATTAGATCTACTAAACTTTTTTAAAATGTCAAACTTTCTCGAATTGGATATAGACAAAATATTTATATAAGTCATCAACCATGGGTTTTTATGGAAATAAATTATCATCCTTAGATTTGAATTAATCATTTTCCCATTAAATGAGGAGCTGAGAATCACTATAAACATGTAACTAACTAATATTCCATTGAACTTCAATCTTTAGATTAGTGATGAGAGCCTCATATTGCGAAATTTTATTTGTGCATGGGAGAGCTAACCTAAATTATTTAAGTATAAAATCACCTTGAGGGGTGACAAATGGGATACTCAAACCTAATCGATGTTGAGTGAAGGAACTGTAAAAGTATAGATTACATGGATCTTGTTTAGTAATAGTGAAGATAAGCTCATTTGCAAAGTTTATAATTATTGGGTAGTCATCCACTAGAGGGGAATTGGATAATTTATTAGTGATGACTTGACTTGTTATTTATTTTCTATCAACATATTCAATATCAAACTCATTGAGAAGCATGACCCATTTAGCCATACGACCTGTCAAAGATGTGCAAGATAATAGATACCTAAGGGGGTCAACTTTAGAAATGGATTTTATTGAATCACTAAGCACATAATGTTTGAGCTTCTACTAGTTGAATTCCACTTCCAAGAAATCCTTCTCCATGGGAATATAATTAATTTTATAGACAATGAGCATGTGACTGATATAATACAATGCTCTCTCTTTCCCATTCTCACCATGTGCCATAAGTTCTCCCAATGCCATAGAGGTAGCTAAAATATATAACTACAATGGTTTTATTGCTATAGAAGCCATGAGAATGGGTAGATTAGTCAAATATTCTTTTTTTTTTTTCAAAGTATTTTTCACATGAATCATCCCATTTGAATGGGATTTCTTTGTGAAGTAAATTATTAAAAAGTTGGCATTCAACAACAAGCTAAGAAAAGAACCGTCAGATGGATTGGATTTTTCCTTGCAATCTTTTCAATTGCTTAACTATCTTTAGAGGAGACATTTCCATAATGGCCTTAGATTCAATAGGACCAACCAAAATGAATCTCCTAGACACTATGAAATCCAATACTTTATGCAAGGTGATATTAAAGACAATTCTTTGGCTTGATTCACAACTGATATTGCTTGAATAAAGAGAAGATACATTTAAGGATAATTTGGTATTCTTCTTGATTTCTTCATTTACCTCAAAAATCATGCACACAATCCCCCAGATTAATGTGGAGAAAATCATGGAAGATGATAGTCATGGCATGTTCATATGTGGTACCTCTGTTCTTCAAACCAAATGGCATGAATTGATAGTAGAAGATTTCCCATGGAGTTGTAAAGGCCATTTTATGTTGGTATTTGAGAAAAATTTAGATTTAATTATAGCCTCAAAAACATTTCATTAATGATAACATAACACAACCCACATTTAAATCCACAAGGATGTCAATATTAGGAAGTGAGAAGTCATCTTTTGGGAAAGCTTTATTGAGATATCTAAATTCAGTGTAAGTAAAATGTTTCCAATTGGTTTAACAATAGGAAATATATTGGAGATCCAATCAAAGTTATCTATGGGCTGAATAAAAAAATATTCCCATAGCTTTTCAAGCTTTAATTTGACCAATTGTATGACTTGAGGATGTATCTTGTGGAGTTTTTGCTTAACTGCCTTGGAATGTGGATTAACATCCAAGTGATGAGCTACTAATTTAGGATCAGGTCCAAGGATATCAAAATATGACTTGGAAAATTTTATTAAACTTTTCTAAAGGATGATAGAAATTTTTCGGTACTCCTCTGCTAAAAAGGAAATTGACACATATGTGAGTCATGGTTCAATTGCACTACCCAAGTTGATTTTTTTAGTTTCTTCTACTAGGATAGGAGACCTTTCTAATTACGATTCACCCATGAGGGGAAGATGAATGTACTCATCCTATAATTATTGAAGGATTTTTCCATCAGAAGATACACCCTTTCTTTTTCATCTCGATTGATCTAATAGCGATTCAAGGAGATTTTCACTATGAGACCTTAAATTATTTCCTTAATTTTTACTTTTATGGTTAAGGAATTCATCTTCCCCAAAGTAGTAATATGTTGCAAGGTGTGCACCCTTTGTATCCTTTAGTTGTGTAACATAACACTCAGGTTCATGACATGGCTTACCTGCCTCCCATTGATTCATTAACTCTAGCAGATCTATCAATTATTAATATGTTGATATTTTGGTTCAATAACAACTATATGTGCAAAAATTTCTATTAGAGCCTTGGTCAAAGGTTCAAACCCCTCACATCTATCGAGGGATTGTATTAAGGTGTGCACCCTTAGTCTCCTTATGTTGTGTAGTGCATCACATAGGTTCATGACATGGCTTAACCACCTCATGTGGATTTATTAACTATACATATTGTATCGGGCATTAACAAATCAATATTTTGGTGCAATGACAACCATCTATCCAACAACATGCTTTTTTGACTATTTTTGCATAAACAAACATTAGAATTTGAGGTACTAGCCCCTCGAGAGTCATTTCAAAACCAATTTTGGTATATCTATAGTTGAGCATTATACAATGTGGATTGGCTCCCTTCAATGGTAATGTCACCTCTATAAATGAGGTCCTACACATAATTCTTGATATTCATATAGTTATTATAGGAATATCCCTTAATACTATGATAGTCACAATACTTTTTTACCTCAAATTAATTGGGCTTGGGTATGTATAATCAAAAGATAGGGTGATTGAATAGGTGACCTCATTATCTTGGAATAAATTACAAATAACTACATCAAGGGGTTATCTTGAAGGAGTAAAAGTGTATTTAGCATTATGTTTATTGGATGGCTAGGGAGTTGCTTGAGGAATAGCTATTGCATTGGTAGTAGATGAGGTGGATGCATTTTGATTGACTTGAGATGTGTTAGCCACTTGAATATATTTTGTATCTTTCACACCATCATTGAAAATATTCTTATTCTTGTTCTGAAAAAGAGGCTTATCATTAGAGGCTTTATTAATTTATTCTATAGATTTTAACTAAGACATTTGAAACAAGTTCCTTCTTGATGGTGACACATTTCTCAATAATATCATCAAATGTAGAGTGCAATGGATGCATAAATGAAAAAGCCATTTCTATGTGTAAATTTTCAACAAAGATGTTCACCAATTGATTTTCAAGTGACATAAGACATGAAAAGCACGAGCTTTCCACATTTCTAAATAGTTTGAAAAATTTTCTCTAGGAAATTATTTATTAGTGCATAGATAAATCATGTTGACCTCATGTTCAAGGTTATAGGATAAGTGTGCCACAAAATTTCTGATAAATGTGCAAAGGTAGAAATAGAACCTTGTGGAAGATGCAAGAACCACTTGAATGCTCTTCCACAAAAGCTTTGAGGGTAAAATGAAGGAGGTGGTTATTATTATAAGCCACTTCTTCACAAGTCATATAGAACTCTTTGAAATGATTAATTTCAGCTTTCCCTTTATATTTATTAAATTTGGGGATCTCAAAATATTTGGGAAAGGGTGTAGTGGCAATGGTGTGATCAAGGGCACAATTCCTTGAATTTAAAGGACTCATAATATTCCCCACTTTTATGTCCTTGATTTCACCCTTCATCTCCTCCCATTCTTGATTAGGTGATGTATATGAGGGATGAACCTCTAGATTGTGATTAAGCTCATGGATGTATGAATTATGTAGAGCTAGAAGATGGTGAAAATGATTGGGACGTTGATACATGTAAGATGATTATTGTTGAGCATTGAAATATTATGGTGGTGGTGATGATAGCGATGGATAGGTGTATTATTGAAATTCATTGTGATTTTATTATTAATGAGAAGGATGGGAATATGATAGTGTTTGTGATTGTTGGTGAAGAGGGTGTTGGAGTATATTCCCATAGGATTGTGTAGGGGATTGCAATAGATAGGTTTGGTATTTATGAGATGTATTTTATGGTTGGTGAGGTGGCTGAGAGGAATAGGAGTTTGAGGAATATTGAAGAGGATTGGTTTGATGTAATTAAGGATTAGCATATTATTGTTGGGGTTGTTGAGATTGGTATGATGGTTTGTGAGGTTGTTAAGGTGGATATGACTAATATGTATGGTCCTACCAGGTGTAAGGGTGTTATTTATGATGTGGAGTTGTAGGAGGTTGGTATGATATGGATCTTGTTTGGTACGAGGATCCACAAGAGATGCTAATTTAGGGAACTAATGGTACTATGAAGAGAAATATGTAGGCAAAAGAGTAGCTTAGGATTCTGGTGGAGGATTAGGATATTATTGAGGTGGATTCCTTTTAGGAGGTGGAATATAAGATGAAGATGGTTTTGTGGCATAAGAGGTATGATATATTAGGTGTCCCTATACAAGTGGAATGTGATAAAGTGTTGTTGTAGGTTCCTTGGCTATCCTAACTATCATATTCCCTTGAGATGGGAGATGACCTAGTACTTGTTCTATGGTATTTTCGAGGTTGTGAGGGATAGGACCTTATAACTACATGGATGATGTAGGATTAGGTCCATGAACATGAATAATGATCGATCTAGGTCCTATTATAGGAATTCAATGGTGAGAGGGAGGAACCTAGATCACTAAACCATTCCCAAACTCTGGTATGTTCCAAGAGCTCTTAAGAGTATCATGAGGGGAAAATATTCAAATTATTCCTAGATATTGCATTATATCCTACCTTGGAAAACCATTGGTACCTTACATGAGTAATTTAATAGGATTTAAAATGGGGTTGCAAGCTGTGTTGTGTGAATTTGTGAATGTGAGTAAATAAGTAATAAAACCACACAACCAATGAAGCATATTACATTAGAGAATTGAATCAGAGAATCAATCGAATTCAAAACAAAATCAATCACTAAAACCATTCCATTATTTCCTATCTCTAAGTATTCCTTTAATCATAATGGCTCTTAGATTTGGCTTGCACTATGACTTTTAAAATGACAACTTAGAGAATGGATGTCGTAAAATGCAAGAATCCTAATTCCTACATGAAGGATAAACTATGTTATTGAAGCCATGATGCTATGATATTGATGTTGTTGTATAAAGATGGAGATTATGCTATGATAATGATGTTGTAATGAAACTAAAGAGACTAAGATGTAGCTATAAAACTAATACATGATTCTAAACTAAAATGCTATAAAATTGCTAAATGCTAAAATTCTTTTAATGCTCTATGCTTAAATGCTAAATACTCTCAAATAATTTCTATGAGGTAAGTTTGCTCAAGATGGGATGTGAAAAATTGGAGAATGAGTTGTATTTATAGGATTTTCAAGGCATAAAATGATGTGGCAGCAACCAACGGTCAAGATTTTAGCTGTATAGATGAATGGTGGAGATGGAAGAAGTTAGAGGGAATCATGGAGGATGTTCCCTTTAAAAGAGCACCATGCCAAGTGTCCAAAGTTTGTTTTAGAATTGGTTGAAGATAATTCTAATTTAAAAATTATAAATATTTAAATTCATGTGACACTTGATGATGTGGCAAGAAGAAAAGTGTTGTAGACATGTGACTAAATTTGAATTTGGAATTATTCAAACTTACTTAGAAGATATTTAATTAAGTAAAACAAACTACATGAATTTGTGTATTTAATTAAAATTAGAGGAATGTGATTTAAGATGGAAGAATTTAAAAAGTGTGAACGATATAAATAAATTGAGAATTTATTTATAAGTAGATGAAATAAGAGGTTCATTAATTAAATACCTTGTATATAATTAATTAAGTATCTTGACTAATTTTAGGTGTATACATTTTTCCCCTCTATGAAGTGATGTGTTTACACATTGCTTAAAAGAAAAAAATTACTAGTGATGTTGACATTAAAAAAATGATATGCCCCTCACACTAATTTTTTAATGATGATGGATGTATGCCCCCTCAGGAGATAAATCGATGAATTTTTGAATTTTTTTAATGATTTTTTGATGATTTGATAATTTTTTTCAAATTTTATGAGGTAGCAATGATTTATCTCTTAAAAAATGATGTTAAAGTTGTCAGGTGATGAATTGATTAATTAAAGCCCCTTTGTAAAATAAAATAAATCAATCACATTAAAATCCCACTTAATCACTCATTTAAAGGTTAAAAAATGTGATTTGAAATTCATTTGTGCATTCACAATTTGAAAACTTGGAGTGAGTGAGTGATTGAGAAAATTTTGAGCAAGATGGTGATTCCAATCTAGACCCAACAATTTGAGCACATGCGACGTCACAACCGCCTGACCGTGTATGGACCTCTGGTACATACATCAAAAAAATCCATTGTGATTTTTAATTTCATTTTCCCACATTGTTTTCCATGTTTTAAATATGCCTTTTCATGTTTTAGCACATTTGGTCACTGATGTAGCGCATTGGGGTACTATTCTAGTGCATACGGTACATTAGCGCAAAGGGTTAATTTTTTAGCACATTGATGTTAGGTTTTAGCGCATAGGAGGAATTAGCACATGCATGAATTTTTGTAGCACATAGAAAGGTTACTTTAGCACAATGATAAGCTTGGTGCATCGATGATAAGTTTTTGCACATACGATGAATGATGTAGTGAAACTAGTTGGTTTGCGCATTGATACCAAGTTGGAGAGATGGTTGTATATGATTTCACTGAGCAGGGAGGCACTAATGCACTTTAGAGAGTGTTCGAGGACAAGCATATATGCGGATATGAGATTCCATGGCAAGAGATAGTTGATGCCTACATGGCATTTCCATGTGTTCTTGTTGGGCTTATTGGAGCTTTCCTATGTCCCGATCGTAGGTCAAAGGGACACTCAGTTGGATGGGGATAGACACTAGAGAGCATGATTACTCAAGGTACTAGATATGCTTGGGGATCTTGCATGCTTACTCATTTATACCATGATCTTCACTAGGTTGTGTATCTAAGAGGGGCCAGTTTGTCAGCTGGGGTCACAATGTTACAGATATGGGCATGGGAGCATATAGTTGTCACTTGTCTAGTGTAAGATAGATAGCGGCTAGATAGGAGACCCTATATGCACAGATACACAGGCCTAGTTGTCCAGCATAAGCTGGGAAAGCTAGAGTACTAGAGCAGAGTTCTAGATGACTTGGAGACAGTGACATAAAGGTCATACCTTGACTGTGAGAAGTGGCTAGAGAAAGACATTGAGCTTCCCTATGAATGCTCATCTAGATATTTGATTTGGAGGACATAGTTTTTTATTGAGAGATTCCTCCTCAAGAGAGTGTTGCAATAGTATGGCAGGGTATAGGGCATGCCCCAGGGGATGCCCCTTTATGTGTGGCAACAATAGGATATACTAGAGTGGGGGCCTTGCTTTTCTTATGATGTAGCAGTTTAGGAGTACTAGGGCTTACAAGCCATTATTTGGGATT
The DNA here is from genome assembly GCA_007258455.2 of Sequoia sempervirens. Lineage (NCBI taxonomy): Eukaryota > Viridiplantae > Streptophyta > Pinopsida > Cupressales > Cupressaceae > Sequoia > Sequoia sempervirens. Next base: position 398,986,058 of record VDFB02271358.1, on the reverse strand, counting down.
ACCATCCAGAGGTCATAGAGGCTCCTATATCTAAGGAGTATGCACAATACTTCTTCATACATCCCTTCCAAAGGATTTCGAGTCCAGATGAGTCAGTACCATTGTTAGATGATGAACCAAAAACAAATGATCATATCCGGAGGAGAGATGGAGGAGATTGGGAGGAGGATGAGGGAGAGAGCAGTGATGACGGGGATGATGAGGGAGATGGTGTTGGAGAAGGAAATGGTGATTTGGGTGATGGAGTTTGAGGTGATGGTAGTGGTGGTGGTGGAGATGAGGGTGGTGTAGGGCTAGTGCTGGATGTTTGAGAGTTTGCAGTGCCTCGGAAGAGGCGATCACTAGTAGCTACATCACAACAACATGTGCAGATTTAGTTGCCCTATAGGTACATGTTTAGACATTACACAAATAGCTAGCATAGGTGCAAGCTTTTCTAGCACAGACATAGGGGTAGATACAGACACAAACATAGTCCTAGGCTCAGGCACTGACACAGATTGCCACTATTATGATAGAGAGAGACACCCTGAGATAGTGGGTTGAGTAAGCAAAGGGAATATTAGAGAGACTACAGAGGGTGATGAAGGGCACATCCATTATTGATTATCTGAGAAAGGTATGGTGCTCCTCGAGGGAGATGAAGTACTATAGGCTCAGGTATCATGAGGTGGTTCCTCTAGAGCATCAATAGAGTTATCATGAGTCTACTAGGTCAAGACGCACTCATTCTAGGACCACTAGTAGGGGTGTGACAAGGCTGCCACTGAGGGATCCAGATACAGGGGCATCAGGTGTAGTAGGAGGTATAAGGCCAACACTATATGGGGGGAGCTTCATATACCTCCATGATGATATTTGATGTATTTGATTCATTTGATGATGTATACACTGATTCAGTTGAGACATTGATTAGTCACTACCATTTTGATGATGTACCTCTTTGAAAAATTTGGATATCATTGTGTACTTGACATTATTATTTTGAGATTAGATGATATGTAGTGATGATTAGAGATCTACACGTATCTATATGCTTGAGTGATGGATATACATGCATTTAATTTCTACGTTATGATGCTTATATGATTATGGTATGATTATGATTATGATATGAAGGATGATTCTATATGTTATAATGCATGATGCTTTATGGACGATGTTTTATGCTATGAGATGGATGCAAATGAAATGTGATTCCCCTTCTTTTTGTGTTTTCTAATGCAAATATATGATGAGTCTATACTATATGGGATGAATTTGATTATGCAAGTGAGATGCTATGCACTTCTTTTTGTATTTTCTAATGAAAATATTATGATGTAATGCATGGATGGATGAATGATATAAGGAAAATATGATATGATAATGATTTCCAATGTATGTATGTTATGCAAATGATTATGCAACTATATGATAGTGATATGTTTTTTCTGATGTCGAGTATACTCAATCCACTAATGATAAAGACATCATTTTGAAAATTGTGCTAGCCTTGGAAGCCCTAAATATAGATGCAAAACTAACATGGATGCAATCTAACTTAACCATGCAGATCTAATAGGAAAATGTTGTCATCATAATAGTTGATTTTTCATGCTTTTTATCATCATTAAGACTTTAAAATGTTGAAAGTTAGTACAAACATCAATGGCATAATTAGACCATGATGACCTGAGTACTACTTCCATGATTTTTGATATTTCAAGTTAACACAAGCATCTAGGTATAATTGAACCGAGATGACTTGATCATTACTCAAGTAAACAGACAAGAGCCAATCCTTTTCCTATGCAAATCTTGAATGTCATAAATGATACTTTGTAGAGCATGTCCCATGACAATTTGCACAGTAGTAATGATTAACTCACAAACAATAGAAAAAGAAAAATCATACTCCTTCCTAGCTCCTCTAGTCCAGGACATCATCGAGGTGCTCCAAAGATATTATGAAAAAAATCGAAGTACGACAGTTGAACATTCATGCTAACATAATAAAGCCATGATTCAAAAGAACATCATCCCTTTAACTGTTTGTTTTGATTTGACTGATTTAGCTATTTGATATGGATGGTTGATATGTAAAGTTTGATGATTGATGTTCAATTTTAATATGCACTATGATCATTTTGTTTGTTGTGTTGTCTAATTGTTGCTTGTCTGTTTGTTTAAGCTCAAAGTTTATTTCCCCTAGTGAGTTCAGGATTTTTCCCCCAAGCTAGGGTGAGACACGACCATAATGCCAGGATATGTACATGAGGTTTCCCAATGATAGGTAGAATGATGGTGAAAGTGAATGGTCAAAACATGCTCAAATAGATAGAAAAGATAATCTATCACAAATAGCACCTATTGCTAGGTTTTCACTACTTGTTTTTATTGCAGTTTTTCAATTTTTTTGATTTTTATGATTTTTGATTTTTCACTTCTTCTTTTTTCCTCTTTTTTTATTTTTTCGTATTTTAGAATTTTTTGCCTTTTTTTTTGTTGTCACCAAGACACCTATTTACCAGGTTTTCATTAGGGTAACCATTTTTTTGGACATTTTCTATTTTTTTAATATTTTTTGAATATTTTTAACATGCACTGGATGAACAAGGTGTAGAACTTCTTGAGATGTAGGTTGTTGATAGGTTCCTTGAATAGATCCCCTTCAAGTGTAGACAACTTGTATGCTCTTGATCCATAGACTAATATGAAAACAAAAGGACCTAGCCAGTTTGGTTCAAATTTCCACTTCTTCTCTCAATCCTATTGATTACTGGGATTTTCTTTCAAGACCAGGTGACCAACTTGAAATTTTCTTGGTTTTAATCTATGATTGTAGCTTCTAGACATCCTCTATTGATAGGATTTCAAGTGATCCACAACATGTTGACGATGCTCATCCAACAATTCTAACTCATGTATCTTAGACACCTAATAATCTTTATATGAAATGATTCCCTTTAGTGACACACAAAGTGATGGTAGCTCAACCTCAATAGGTTGAATGGCCTCTGATCCATATACTAAATTATAGGGTGTAGCTCCTGTTGGGGTGCGAATACTAGTTTTGTAATCCCACAAAGAAAGGTTCAGTTGAATGTGCAAATCTCGTCCAACATCATTGATGGTTTTCTTTGGGATTTTTAGGATGGTTTAATTTGAGGCATCTGCTTGGCCATTTCCTTGAGGATAGTATGGGGTAGAAAATCGATGTTGGATATGAAAATTTTCACAAAGTTCTTGGACATCCTAATTCTTGAAAGTTCTACCATTGTCAGTGACAATGGACTAAGGAATGTTATATCAATAGATGATGTAATTCGGGATAAAGGATGCAATTTATTTTCCTATGATTGTGGTTAGGGAAACAAATTCAATCCACTTTGTAAAATACTTCATGGTTTTGATGAAGAATTTACGTCCATTTGATGAAGGTGGATGAAATTTTCCTACAAGATCTAGTCCCCACTAATAGAAATGCCATGTTGATGGAAATGGTTGTAGCTCTTAGGCTACTGCATGTATCAGGTTTCCATGAATTTGACATTTCTGGCACTTCTTGACAAATTGAAAAGACTCCTTTTCCATATTTCACCAGTAATACCCCAAATGTAGGATTTTTTTAATGAGAGTTAGTCCACTTGAATGAAAAGCACATACACCTTCATGAACCTCACATAAAGTAGTTTCAGCTTCGTTACATTCTAGACACCAAAGTAGAGTACCATCAAGACCTCGTTGGTAAAGTACAACGACTATCAAGGTATGTCGAGCTACTTGTTGAATAAAGTTACATTTCTAGTTTTAGGATAGATTTGGTGGTAGGGTGTTCTCTTTTAGATAGGTGTAGATCTTACCATAGGTTAAGGATTCAGTGTTGACTAGATGGCATATGACTTGGGATTTAGGGTTATCATAGGCAGGGTTAAATGCTTGTTCCATAATGAACTCACAACAACTTTATTTTTTAGGTATTTGTAGGAGAGAAGCAATGGTGGCCATAGCATTAGCATCTGTGTTATCACCTCTTAGAATCTACTCAAATTTGATCTCCAAAAAGTACTTTTTAAATTCATCAACCATTCTTTTGAATGGCATCAATTTGTCATCTTTTGTCTGATAATCGTTATTTACCTTATTTATGACTAATTGAGAATCACCATAGACTTGCAACTCTATGATTTTACACTCCATGGATGTATTGATACCAATGATCAATGATTCAAAATAAGTTGTGATGTCAGTACAAGGAAACATTAACTTTTAGGAATTTGGAATGGTATTTCCTTGAGGAGTGACAAACAAGATTCCAACTCTTGATCCATGTTGTGTGTAAGATCCATCAAAGTATAGCATCCACTATTGTTTTGACACTATTAGGATATCGAGATCTAAAAATTTAATACTCATGTGATGATTATCTTGTAACGGTGTTTATCTAACTGGTCAATTATTGCTTGGCCTTTGATTGCTTTCCTTTCTACATACTAAATGTCAAACTCACAAAGTATCATTACCCACTTGTCTAGTCTTCCTGTCAGAGCAGATTTGATGAGTACATACTTTAATGGATCATTTTTTTCTATAATTTTGATGGTGTGAGTTAACATGTAGTGTCTTAGTTGTTGAGTAGCAAATACTACCTTTAGAAAAGCCTTTTCAATGAATGTGCAGATTATCTCATAGCCATTCAAGGTTCTATTGATGTAATAAATAGCCCTTTCTTTTCTCACAGAATCTTCCTATGCCAATAAAGCACCCAAAGATACCTATGTTGTTGCTATGTAGAGTAATAATGGTTTCCCTTCAGTTGGTGGTACCAAGATGGGTGGAGACATTAGATACTATTTCAATTGGTTAAAAGTTGCTTCACATTTTTCATCCCATTTGAAAGCAACATTCTTGTGTAGCAAGTGATTGAAAGGATGAGTTTTATCTGCCAGTTGTGTAATGAACCTCCTAATAACACGGAAATGTCCCTGTAATCATCTGAGTTGGTCGATATTTTTAGGAGGAGACATCTCCATGATGGCATTGAATTTCCCAGGATCCACCTCAATTCCTTTAGTTGATACTTTATATCCCAAAATTTTAGCTGATGTCATGCCAAATACACATTTCTTTGGGTTTAACCACACATTGAACTTTTCCAGCCAGGTGAAGATTTTGTGTAGAATTTACAAATGTCCTTCCTTAGTATAATATTTTTCCAACAATTCATCTACATAATCCTCCATAAAGGTGTGCATCATGTCATGAAATATGGTGGTCATTGCACATTGATAAGTAGCCACAACATTCTTCAACCCAAAAGGCATGGCGTTCCAAGAGAAAGTACTTTATGGGCATGTGAAAGCAATTTTTTCTTGGTCTTCAAGTGCTATTTTTATCTAATTATAACCTAAAAAATCCATCCATGAGTGATAAAATTTCATGTCTAGCTGTCAAATCTATAATGATGTCAATGTTAGGAAAATGAAAATCATCTTTCGAACAAGCTCTGTTAAGATCTTTGAAATCCATACATATCTTGATGCTATTATCTAGTTTTGAAACTGGTACAATTTTTCATATCCATTTAGCATAATCAATAGGGTGAATAAATCCTTCATCTGGTAGTTTCTTCAATTCAACTTTCATAAGCAAGGCTATATGGGGATGGATTTTTCTCAACTTTTGTTTCACTAGTTTCACTCCAAGTGGCAGTGATAAATGATGCATCATTCAAATAACTTAGTGAAGCTTGGTTTTTCTTCCTTTGTGATGGATGCTACTAGATGTAGGGTCTTGACTATTTTAGTTCTACCAATGTTGATGGATTGTGTGGGCTCAATTAGTACTGTAGATCTCTCATGATAGTGCTTGGAAAGAGTGTCAAATCTTGCATCTTTTGGCACCTCAGAGAGGTTTTCACCGTTAGATTATGTTTACTTTTTCTTGATGTAATAATGCCATTAAATGGTTTTCACCATTAGATCAATTTTTTATATTCATTTTGTAGTTGAGAGATTTGGAACTCCCCTTTTCTGAAGCTTTGTGATGAGAATCACTAGTGGAACATGTTTTAGGATTATCAGAGCAAAGGAAGTGCACAATGACATCATCATTTGGAAACATAGGGATGTCAAGCTACTCAATTTGATCCTAGTCAATTAGTTTAGGGTGTACCAGTGGCAAGGAATTGTCAAATTGGTTTAAGTCAAGAGGGTTAATTATTTTGATAGCAAAGTCGTCAAAGTGTTCAATAGCAATGTTGAGGTCTATGATGTTACTCTCTTCCAAATCATCTTCGCTTGAGTCATTAATATGTTGTGATCCAATTTCAAGTGATCTAGAATTCAAGCTCTGTCCCTCCATACGTGTTGGTGCATACCTTTTTATTACATCAACTTGTTTTTTCTTCAAACTATACCTCAGATAGTGAGTCCCACTCATATTCATTTGAATTAGTTTCAAAACTATCTCGCAATTGGAGGATTCGCTCAACAATCTGTTGTCTGGTTTCTTCTTTTGATTCTTCCCTCTATCCTAGACATGTTTTTCCTTCTGGATTGGTTATGTTAGGCTATATTGGTTCAATAATTTCTTATTTTCTTTGGCCAATAGGACCATTTCCTTCATATCCCATCTTTTTTAGGACTTTTTCCCTTTACCATATTGCTCTATTTGTACATTAGAAGTTGATGCTTGTGATGTTTCCTCATCTATGTACAAACAATTTAGAACATCCTTGTCTTCTGATTTTTCCACTAAAGTGCCTGATTTGACAAATTTACCCTCAAAGAGTGTCGTTGGTTGAGATGATTGTTGTTTTGATGTCGATGGATGTGCATATGACTTGGGAGAAGACAACAGCTATGAAAGACATAACTATTTCTCAATAGAATATTCCCCCATGCATTTTTCTTTCAATTGGACCTTTCCAAACTATTTTGATAAGGAATTTAGTTGTCTTTCTTGGTTTGATGGGGTCGAATCACCAACACCTTTATCTTTTGACTGAACCTTTTCCTCAAGCTGATTTGATGAAGAACTAATTTGACCTTCCTTGTTTGATGAAATAGGAGTGATGACTTCCTTGTTATGTGGTACAAAGGTTTCTTGGATTTATTTGAGTGAGCTGCAATATTGGGGATTGTTGGAATCAACTAAAATGGTCATTTCCTATCCATTAAAAGGAAATTTTAATTACTGATGATATGTAGATGGCACCACTTGCATCTCATGTATCCAAGGATGTCCCAAGAGTATATTGTATTTCAACTCTTTGTCCAACACTTGGAAGATTATATCTTTTATAACTTGACCTACTTGAATTGGTAGCACAATTAATCCTTGGGATGATCTCTCTTCATCATCATCGGATTTTATAGTAATTTTTCTTCTAGCATTAATTGCATTTTCTAAATATCCCAGTGCACTAATGAGTTTTAAAGTACAAATATTTAGACTAGCTCCACCATCTATTAGAACACATTTGACCTAGTGTTTGTGAATCAAAACCTCAATGTGAAGGGAAGCATTGTGTGGATGGGTAAGTGATACTTCATCATGTTTTGAAAAATTATAGGCAATGAGGTGTGGTCAAGTGTCCCACCATAGCTTGAAATTGAAAAACTTCCAAACTATTTGGTACTATGGTGGCTACTAGAGCTTGTTCTAGAATTTATTTTTGAGTTGGTGAGATTTTCAAGAGTTCTAATATTGATATTTGAGCTAGTATTTTTTGCAATTGGTCAACAATGTTATATTGATTTGAAGGGGCAACATATGTTTTAGAAGTACCTCCCTTCAAGACATACTTTGACTAAACTCTTGTGGTTGCATTGAATGGAATGTTGTCTTGTTTATCTATGATTTTAATGACATTAATTTGATTATCATTTTCAGCCATTTTTGTGATCAGATTTATTGGTGTGATTTCATTGATTGGATTGGATGTGGTGTCGATGCCATTAAGTTAATTTTCAATTGTGACAATTTTTTTGTTTTGATTTTTAGCTGCAACAAGCTCTTGTTCATGCTCAATTTTGATGTCATTAATTGGATTATAAGATACAATAAAGTATTTCATATCATCATTTTGATCATTAACAACCTCAATATGGAAAATGCTAGAATGATAGACATAGTTCACATTTTTCCCTTTGGTGTTTGATGAAGAGGATTCCCCTTTTTTGTAGTTTGGAAAAGGATTCTTGAATGCTCCATGATCAACATTTGTTTGGGGTCCTATTGATATTTCCTTTCTATCAATCAAGTCTTGTATCAAATGTTTTAGCTGCATGCAATTATTTTATTTTTGTTCCTTGCTACAGTGAAAATCATAGAAATGTGCATCATTCCACCAAGAGGGTTTAACTCTTGGTTCCCAATATCTTGCCTCTAGTATCATTGTAACCTTGGATGCAAGAAGCTCCTTTAATGTTAATTCCAATAACTGTCCTAAAGGTGTAAATCTTCTTTGATTTGATGATGTTTGATATGGTGGTGGTTTGGTTTTAGCATTGCTTTGATTGTTGTTTTTGTTGGAATTTTGATTGGTGTTTTAGTTAGTGTTTTGATTGATCTTGGTGGTGGCAGTTGTCAAGCTAAATACTGGTTTTTCATTTTGTGTTTCAGCTACACCATCATTGTTACCAGCATTCTTATTTCTTTGCCAAAATTTTGGTTTATCATTGTTGTTATAATGATTGGAGGAGTTGGCTGAGTTGTTTCCTTCATTGTAAATTTTTAGTACTCCTCTCTTGACCAAGGATTCTTCAATTTTTATTCTATTCTCAATCATTTTCTCAAAGGTATGTGGACATTGCAATTCAAGTCTAGCTCATCTCATCATTTAGATTGTTAATGAATATTTCCATCTTTTCCTTTTCAAGTATGGGACGAGCATATCTTGCAAACAACCTTCTCCATCTTTTTTAAAAATATGAGGAATGATTCATCCTTTTTTTGTTTTGTATTACAAAGTTCTTTCATGGTTATCTCATGTTGGATGTTGTAAGAGTATTGGGTGATTAATTTATTAACTAGCTCTTCAAAGGTCTTGATACCCAGTGCAAGTTTGGAGAACCATTCCATACATTGTCCACCTAAGCTTCATGGAAACAATCTCATCAAATAAGTTTCTTCATGTGCAAATTCAAGGCTTATGGTTCAAAATTCCCTTACATGATCTATTGGTTTTTTTTACCATTTTATTTACAATACTTTGGGAATTCACAATGTTTGGGAAAAGGAATGATGTTGACAGTTTGATCAAAAGGATATGGACAAATGTCTTGTAACAAGTATCTTTTTTTGGTTCCTCTTTGCATGTCTTGAATCTTCTGTTGGAGATTTTTCATTTGATTAATTAAGGCATCCACTGGATATGTGTTTGTTGGATTAGTCTTAGTTCTTTTAGGTGGTGCTTTCAATTGATCAACATCAAAGTCATGTGGAAGTTTGATACCTTGATTAGCCAGCATTAGGAAGTATTTTTCTCCATCTATTTCAAAAATATTTTCTAGGGACTTGTAGAAATTTTGATCTTGTTGGGAATGTTGGATGTCTTCCTTAGTTATTTCCTCACCTTCATATTGGTGGAGATTATGAAAAGGATTTTCTTCACCTTTAGCCATGGTGTTCTGAGTTTCAAGTTATTTTTCTTTAAATTTCTAATTTTGTGATCTTGTTTGAACAAGCATACAAGTTTTAAATTTTGACTAAACTTTGATCTTTTTTTGAGAGAGCCAAGGATAAAAACAAAGTCAAACAGAATGACAAATTCTATTGATGAGACTAAGTTTGAGTCTTATTATATAGTGTTGTTTCATGATGAAGGGTGACAGATCTTAATGATGAAACTTAGCTTAACAATCAACTAATATGTTTGATGTTTTAGGAACATTAAGGTCTTAGATCTTGGTTTAGTTTGAAGAATTTCACTTGTAAATGTTAGTTTCAACAAGTTTGATGCACTGGTGTGACTGAGGAATGCTTTTGTTCTAGAAAAGATCCTTAATTTTGGTTCAAACTAACGAACAGGGTAGGAATTTAGCTCTTTGGATTTTAATTTACTAGATGTGCTAAAATATTACACATATGTGCTAATAAACAATTGGATGCACAAGAATGTACTCAATATGTACTAAAAAAATACTTAAATGTGCTAAATAATGGACAAGATGCATTGGAGAATGTACAAAATGCGCTAAAGTATTGGTTGAATGTGTTGGAAAATGACTCAAATGCACCAGAAAGTGGACTAAATGTGCCAGAAAAAGCTAGTGATGCGCTACACTGCCCCTATGTATGTGATTTCAAGTTGGTATTTTGTAGGTGGAATGCACTAAAAGGATTTGCAAATGTGCTAAAAAATGGGACTAATGCACTGGGAGATGACCTATATGCACTGAAAGATAGACCAAATGCGCCAAAAAATGACATACATGCGCTAGACTATACACAAGATGTGCTTGAAAATGGACTCAATGGGCTAAAGGATGATGTGAATGTGCCAAAAAATAGACTTAATGTGTTGGAAAAGGAAGTTAATGTACTCAAACATAGAATGGATGTGCTAATCTAAAAGAGTTTAGTGATTTTGTAAGTCTGTTTGGCTATTTTGCTTTTGATCTATGAAATGGATGTTTTTAGGAGATGTTTTTCTGAACAATGGTTTTTTGCTTGCTTTTTCCAGTTTGTGAATTATGTGATTTAAGTGCTTTAAATGGATGATTTATTGAATTATGACTTTAGACACAACATCAAGTTGTCAAACAGTTGTGTCAAGCCTAGGAGCTAAACATTGAGTGTATGTCCAAGAATTTTGTCTGATTCCTTTGATTTCCACAGGTATATCATAGGAGAAAATAGATCAATCAGATTTCTGATTTTAAGCATCACTTATAATATAACAACCCACATCTTAGAACTATGTCAACTCACACTGCTGTGTCACCCCCTAGAGGGTGCACATGGTTTTTCCCTTCTCGAGTCTTAACCAAAGTTGAATCCTTGGCTTTTGGAAAGTAATCCTTGATAGTTATATGGTAAGTATCTTGGCGGAGGATTCTTCCCTCCCCTTGCATCGTGATATTAAAGTGTTCAGAGACTGACTAGCTAGCTTCTAAACTTAAGGTTCATAGTAAGGGTTTCCATTCTGTGTAGAAAATGATAAGGGTATGTGCAGGATCATGATGGGCCAAAAAGTGGCAATATGATTGGTATGTGGCTGACGACTTTTTTTTCACCCAAAATTGATGAAATGAAAAGGGTTTTTAAAGGAGATTCTCGCCTTTCCACCAATATAAATTATGCTTTACTTTGAATTTAATAAGTAATTATTATTCATTTTCTATTCAAATTATGACTAAAGCCCTAATTGATACACTGATTGAAAAACATCTATAGCTTTCAAATAGTATCACATTCTATGCTTCACATATTATAAGATTAAAAAAAGAAAAATTAAATTTCTTGAACTTTTGACCAAGTTAAGGTGGTCAAACATATGAGTTTTTTATATTTTTTAAAAGTTGTAATAAAAAATTCATAATTAATTATTTACTTGGAAAAAAACTACAAAAAAATATGCATCACATCAGGACATGAGTCCTCTACTTATATCTAAAATCTTATAAAAAATAATTATCATTTTATTGTGGTTAGGGTTGGTCGGACATACACCTACTTCTTATTTTTCCACGAAATTTAAGTACTCTGCATTGAAATTTCCATTTTTACCAAATAGATTTTTTGAAAACAAACCTAGTAGTTTAGAAACTACATTCAATTTTCTATAGATTCTATTCTTACATATTTTTGAAATAATATAGATAACTTATTCAAATTTTTATGTCAAGTTGCCTAACTCTATTTTTTTCTAATTTTTTTGCCACTTAATGGACTATTTTTTCCATGATAATCCTTCACATACCCATAAACTCCCTCAGGAGACCTCCCAATCTTTAGAACAAAGACTTTGGGGATGATTATCTTGCACACTACCGTTGAATTGTAGACTTTCCTTGAATTCAGTTTTGATTATAGTGGGTCAAAAAACATGGCTTTGGTTGTTCCCACATAGGTCATTCTCATAGGGTGAGTACATTATCCCACTACAATGGGCCTTGTAAAGTTTCTAACAAAGCATAAAATAGTGAGTCTAGCATTTTGGTCACCCAGTTAAGGGGAGAGCATAGGCCTATCACTTCAAGCATAGTAGACAAGGGTTTCTTTAACCTTCTACTTAAACTAGGTTCCTAATTTAATCAAAAGAAGACAATAAAAGTTCTAGCCCGTACAAATATCATTATTAGGTTGATAAAATTGTCTTTGACTAGGGTACTCAACACCTACAAAACAAAAAACACAAATCAGTTCTAGCAATTTTGAATTTCTACAAAATAAACTTGATGTGCTAAAACATACATTAGATGTGCTAAAAGATCAATCCTATACGCTAAAAGAACTACCAAATATGCTAGAAAATCTACTTTATGCACAAAATATCAATCAATGTGCTAAAAGACCCCCTGTATGCACTGAAGTATGAGTTGGATGCACTGAAAGGTGCTCTGGATGTGTCGTAATAGGAACTGAATGCTCTCGAAGATGTTTCAAATGTGTCGAAAGAACTCATGGTCATGCTAAAAGAAATTCATGTCCAACCTGTTCAAAAAAAAAATTCTAGAAATTGTTAAAAATGGGGTTGGGCTCCATGGTGGGTGCCAAAAATATGTTGTGTGAATTTTTGAATGTGAGTAAATAAGTAATAAAGCCACATGAAACCAATGAAACATATTACATTAGAGAATTGAATCACATAATTAATTGAACTCAAAACACAATAAATCACTAAAACCATTCCATTGTTTCCTATCTCTAAGGATTCCTTGAATCATAATGGCTCTCATATTTGGCTTGCACTACGACTTTTAAAATGACAACTTAGAGAATGGATGATGTAAAATGCAAGAATCCTAATTCCTACATGAAGGATAAACTATATGATTGATTCCATGATGCTATGATATTGATGTTGTTGTATAAAGATGGAGATTATGCTATGATAATGATGTTGTAATAAACTAAAGAGACCAAGATGCAGCTATAAAACTAAGACATGATTCTAAACTAAAATGCTTTTAAATTGCTAAATGATAAAATTCTTTTAATTCTCTATGCTTAAATGCTAAATGCTCTCATATAATTTTTGCAGGGTAAGTTTGCTATAGATGGGATGTGAAAATCTAGAGAATGAGCTATATTTATAGGATTTCGAAGGCATAAAATGATGTGGCAGCAACCAACGGTCAAGATTTCAGTTGCAAGGATGAATGGTGAAGATGGAAGAAGTTAGAAGGAATCATGGAGGATGTTCCCCTTAAAAGAGAACCATGTCAAGTATGAGGGAGAATGAAATGATGGAGAGAGCCAAGTGTCCAAATTTTGTTTCAGAATTGGTTGAAGATAATTCTAATTTAAAAATTAGAAATATTTAAATTCATATGACACTTGATGATGTGGCAAGAAGAAAAGTGTTTTATACATGTGACTAAATTTGAATTTGGAATTATTTAAACTTAGTGAGAAGATAGTTAATTAAGTAAAACAAACTATATGAATATTTTGATTTAATTAAAATTAGAGGAATGTGATTTAAGATGGAAGAATTTAGAAAGTGTGAACTATATAAATAAATTTAGAATTCATTTATAAGTAGATGAAATAAGAGGTTCATTAATTAAATACCTTGTATTTAATTAATTAAGTATCTTGATCTCCCAAGAAGGCTCAGTGATTCACCTCTATGAGCATCACCTAGATGCATTGAGTGCTAAGTAGACCATTATTTATCTTGAGACATGGGTTGTTATGGAACATTTCTCATGAAACATGGGTCAATGAGTTTGAATCAAAACTGCATGGTTGAATCCTAATAACAATATCATAATGTATAAGGTGATCAATCATGTGAACTTTCATTTGATTGGTATAATTCCCTACAATACTAGGAGAGAGTTCAAGTTGGGAAACCAATTCCTGTTAAATCAAGATATTATCATAGGAGTAATGTGGATTCCATGGTTCACCCAACATGCTAGTTTTTTTGTATCCTCCATTATTCGACAGGTTGACAATAGAAGGTGATTGAAGGAAATGTTGTTATTGAATTGTTCCATGAGCTCCTTATGTTATAACTAGGTAGTAATGGGAATGAAAGATGTGAATATTATTGGATTAAAGGATGATGATAAATCCTAGACCACATATATGACTAAACAAGAGTCATTAGATTATTGATTTGATGATTGATTTACCACTTTCATTTGACATGAGAACTTAATATTATTATGATAAGATGGATTGGTACATGTGATAGGATACATTCTGAAGCATGAGGAATGATGATGGTAGGATTGTACTCGAGATAGGAAAAGTTATTAAGAACAGTTGATGTTGACACAAAAATAAACCTCTTGCTCAATAAAAGATGATTTGGCTGATGAGGATTACTTAATTATGATAGATAATATTTCTAAGAAAGTGTGATGATGCTAATTGTATTAAGATTTAAATTTTCTCAAATAAGTGTTAGGAGGTTATATTTTGAGGTAGAATGATAAGGGTATTAATTATGTATCCTTAGGGATGGCATCTTGTAGATAAAGTGATGATTTTATGATTTTGTATAAGAGTGATATGAAGAAATTTATTGGTATGAGTGATGTAACAATGCAAAAAATATTTTGACTATGGGATTGGATTAGGAAAATCTAATGGTATCTATATTCAAGAGGAATTTCTCTCTATGTTTTTTATGGGGAAGATATTTCCCAAAGACAGTGTAGATCTGATTGTTTAAGAACATATCTACCCAAGAATAAAATCACCTATCTATAGGACCACCTAAGAACATGATGTATCTACCTAAAAGCATATCTACCTATCCAGAAAGTGGAACCTCTTAAGAATTAGGCTTAAATAGAGTATAATCACCTATCTAGTATAGGGTCACCTATCCATAAAATTTCCCATGTAAAAATGGATCCACATAGGGAAAATATGATCACCCATTGATAGAGCACATTTTCTTATCTAGGTTGACATAAGAGACCAAAAAATCTACCTAACGACATGGAAGAGTCACCCAAGTATGATAGGTGGACTTTGTGAGTACAATCTCCCATAAATAAAGCAGATTCACCCATGTAGGAACATATCCACAAAATCATAGAGTGGGATTACATAACTAGAGATGATGACCAAATAGCAAAGGATAGACAAAAAAAGGATAGAAATGAATTTTTTTACTAAAAATATACTCACTGGTAATAAAAAAAAGACATACTATATTGCACACACCTCGATTAATCATGTATGAGTGTTAAGCTACCATAGGCCCACTAGACCAAAGGCTAATATCCCAAGATCAACACATGACATTTCTCTGCCAAGAGTTGGTAGATATGGATCTAGTGGCACAAGGGTTTTTATGAGTTTTTCCACTTTACAACAGATAAAACACGAGGAGATTTCTCTTTCTTAAAAGGAAATATTCTATAGAAATATTCAAAAAATAACCCCAAGGCTTTGTATGTTAGGTCTTAATGTTTTTGTTACTAAAAACCTTAGAGACTGAACCCTAAAACTCATATATCTCTTTAGCTCTATTAGCTGGGTCGATGTCAATTAAGGAAATATTATACTCACATGAAAAAATTGTGGTAGAGTCTTTGTCCAATGCAAGTGTAGAAATATGAATTTTCCTTGAACTAGAGGCATCCTTGGTTATGTGAAACCTGAATTTGGCCTTCTTCTCTTTAGGTTATCCCATACAAGCTAAAATTTCCTTAAAAGTGGTTTGTAGATCCCTAACTATAGGAGCCTTCTCTTTTGATTGATCCTCTAGGTATACTAGAGTTGTTGTCTAAGAATAAGTAGAGGGTATTTCTATAGTCCTTTCTTCTACAACTCCTTGATATTTTGGTTGCATTGTGCTACTCCTCTTTGTTATCTTCTATTTTTGTTGCCTTCTCTTCTATTTATTTTTCCTCTTTAACCTTTTCTTCTTCAAGCAACTTCTCTTCTTTAACTTATTCTATTCTTTCCTCTGATCTAGTTCTACAATTTCAATTCCATCTCCACCAAAAAATTTCTAATCATGCCCCAAAGTAGTAGATGTTTCCATAGCTGCAACCATATCCTCCATACGTTCCCATTCCTATTTCTACATTTCTTCCAAAATTCTATCTACACTCTCCATAGATAGTGGCTCTAACACTAGTTGAGAAGGAGATGGAGGACAGATGAAATCAAGCTAATTGATTAGATGTATATTTATTGGAGATAATAATACATTTGATACTTGTTTTGGTAAGCTTCTTATATGAGCCATGAAGGACTTCGGTAGGCTCATGGAAGTGAAGGAAGAAATGGAAGGGATGGTAGGTTGTAAGGTTGAGATTGTAAATTGATGCATGGAAATTGTACAGAGAAAAGGAGATGAAGTGGCCAAGGATGAGGGAAAAGACTCCACCAAGATGGTGATGAGAGGCTCAGAGATACTTTCATATAAATCATTTTATGTTTAAAAGACTTGTTATTTTTGTTAATTAACATGACTAGCAGTAGACTATAGACTAATACATTTACTTACTTTGCTTAATGTTTGGATAATTTGGTAGATATATTTGAAGTAACACATTATATTAAATGTTTTGCTTTATGGTGATATTAATGAGTTAATTATGCAGTGTTAATCTTTTACTACCATAACTGTTATCCTTTTCTTAAGGGTTTTATTCAGAGTATTTGAAAGACTGATCATGAAGTTAAACTACCTGTTTAAAAAAGGAAGATAATCACACCATTGATCGGCCCAACTAGATGATGAGTCACTCAAGTCTAAATCTTATTCTTTGTAATTGGTTTTGGAACTTATACTCCCAACGTCAATTTGGCATATTTCTCTATGTTTATTCTTAGTCCTGTTTTAGTTCTATTTTAAGTTCTACCTTAATCTTTATTTTTTACACCTCGAATTTTGGTAGTTAAGCACCATGTTGGGAATTCAATAATGATATGGTTATAAATATCCATGTTTCAATTTTAGATACAAGTTAGATAATTTTAATCATAATTTTGTAATTGATCATAATACTTTGTTTTGCATCCCACTTTGATCCATTTGAATGAAAGGAAAAAGTTAACTTGAATCATTGTGTTAAGGGATCTTACCTAAGGAAGAGGAAGGGCCGCTCAACCAAAGGGATTGATCTTGTGTTGGTATTTTACTGAGTTATGTTATTTTTTTTCATTAATATTAAATCTAATGTGTTAGATGTCAATTATGGAATGTTAATTTGTGAATCATTTTTAGTTTATTGGATGTTAAATCTAGATAGTTAATTATGCTCTAATCACTTTCAAGTTTAGTTTATCATGGTTAGAATATTTTGTTAGATTTTTTATAAGGTTTTTAAAATTAATCGGATTTAGATGTTTGTAGGAATTAAGTTTGGTAATTATTTGTTGAGTTTAATTAGAAGAAATGATGGGAACTTATGAAAAGATAGAATTAAAGTTTGTTGAAAATTTGTTCATGGAAATTAGTATTTATGCTTTCTAGATTAACTGTCATTTCCTTGCAGTTTACTTTTGTTCCTAAAATAACATTTAATTTCAAGTAGATCTTAAGATAGATTTCTTTTGAAGCAAAATTGAATTAATTTGGATTTCATTTTTTAGATTAAGAATTAAAGTAAATGTTAGTATTTTCCTTGAATCAGTCTCCATCAAGTCAAATGAAGTCAAAAATAAGTTGACGAGACTTTAAATTAGGAAATAAGATAGAATTAATCCTTAGGAATTAGTCACTGCAGTTCAGCTCCTAAGATCTCCTAAAATGCTCTTGAGAGCTCCTAAGAGCCCCTGAAAAGCTCCTAAGAGCTTCTGAAGGAGCCAAATCGACACCTGAAGTCACTATTTACAGTGCAAAACCCCCTAACAATTTGTGACAACCATCTGTATCGCATATAGCTTTGAGACACACCCGGTTTGATAAATAATTAACTAAATGATGCAAGTTCTGACATCAACGACCTTGCCCATATTTTTTGGCGTTGTTGCAAGGGACTAAAAGATCTGGCTATTAAGTGTGAAGGCTTAGTGTTGATAAGGAAGATAGACCTGAATTGTGGATGACACAAAATAGAGACCATCTAGGGAGGTTTCTTCCAAATAATGTTAATTTTTGAATAAATCTTGCTTTTGATTAGGAAGATATTCAACAATACCAAATTGAAAATCAAGAAGATAATCAAGAAGAGAATAGAGATCCATTTCAAGAAGAAGATATGGGTGAACAACCTGAATGTCCACCAACAAATATCATCTTCTCTTATCCTATCACTCTTGAAAGACTGGATTGGTGAACCTCCTATGAAAAATATTTCACCCTCGGTTTTTCCTACCTTTAGAGTAACAACATCTGATGATCCTGATCAATTCCTTTTTGAGTTGAAAGTTTTGTGCTAGACCTATGATTACACAAATGATAATCAAAAGTTGAAGTTTTGTCATGTCCTCTAATTTTTGCAATTCTACCTATTATAAATATTGTTATATGAATAATAATAATAGTTGATTAAACGCTCATACAATGAATGAGATTATTATTATATTATTATTATATTTGATAAATATATGTATATATATATATATATAAAAAATATAAATAACAATTTAACTATTATTATGGTCTTTATAAAATAATAAGTATCAAATAAAATGTAATATAAAAAAATATATATATGATTATCATTATTAAGTTTCCAAGTTAAAGGGACCAAATCATCATTGAGTAAATCGCTCGTGTAAAGGGATTAGTGTCTTTTCCTAAGGGTAGTTTGGATTCAAGGGAATTTGCAACCTTCCTAGGAATCGTGGCTCTCTTCACTTTAATGGAAGGATAGAAGATTGGAGTTTGAGGGAACGAATGGAGGGCAAGAAAAATTAGTGTCGAAGGAAATGGGAATAGAAGTGAACGAGATAATCCTCACCACTAAAGGAGTACATCAATTATAGGAAGTATGGAGATGCCTATAGATCGATAGGAAACCAGCATAAGATATGAAAGAAAGAACAAAATAACCATCGTAGATATATTCCATAACACGAAGCCAAATCACATGTCTCAGTGGGAGCACCACGTGAGTTTATGATTCCACATGTCTATGCCATTCCTCCTTGGATGCACTCCCAACATGCTCAATTCATAGTACGATTACTCTCTTGTCAATGCCGACTCTTATGCTAACCTTCCTCCCCATCTGAGGATTATGAGGATCTGTGAGCTCTCCACTCTAGTGGCAGAAAATGTGATTTTTGTATAAACTTATGCTATCGGAATGGGAGGATACATATTTATATATTTTTTTGGTCATATCCATCATTGCACCCTTATCGCACCTCTACTCAAGCGATAGACATTCTCCACTTTATTGGTCTTCATATTCTCTATAGTGAATTATCTTTGACAGGAGAATCATAACAGGGTGTGATTACTTAAGGCTTCTGACAATGAATATGGTTATAGCATATATATAAATATATAACCCTTCAAGGAATATCGTTGGCTAAATATGATGGCTCAGATATGATCATAGCACCCCAACTTCTCTTTAATGACTCGTCCTCTATAGAGTAATTGTAGTATTCTGATAATTATTAAGCCACATGAGTATGACCTCTGCCTCTGAAGATTGGAAGAAGCAATAGTAATGGTATTACAATGGTATTATAGCCTCCATGAGGTTATCATTACACGGTTCAAGTGCTTCCATAAAAAAAGGGGTCATTAAAAGTGGTATAAGAGCAACTTTCCTCCCATCCTGTGAAAATAGTGTATGCGAATTGACAAAAGAAGCAGGTATATTCTATAAATGCATAGAAACACATTTTGATTTATGTAGATCAGGTATGGGTCATATCCCTTCTAAAATTGTGATATTTTGAATAAGAAACAGTGATATTATTTTGGAAAATAAATAGGGAAATTAAATTGGTGATGAATCAACATATCTAAATATCGTGGATAAATATACCTAAATATATGATGATTGATGAGTACATAATAGGAAATTAATAAATACAATTTATGCATAATAATATTTATCTAATTGATGAAATTTATTATCGTCATTTTGCGAATGCATGTCAGTATTATAGAATTCCTAATATGTTATTTTGAATTGGACAACTAATGATGTTATGATGATCGTAGTATAAGATGGAGACATTGTTGGTTGGGGGTTTTTGTAGATCAAAGTGGTAATTTTTAGGTGCGTACTTTCATAGCCCTAAATCAGCCATATGTTTATATAGTTAGAAAACAATATTTGTTAAATGTGTTATAAATGATTGATAAGGGATTGGTGATTGATAGATTTAACGACTAGTGCATATACATATGATAAATAGATTATTAATATCTTAATGAATTCATGAATCCACATAGCATGTTGTAATTGTGACTTGTAATAAGATAAGCACTAGATGAAATTATTTGTATCATCAAAAAATCATGTAGTTGGTTGAGGGATGGAACCGATAGGTTGAGTAGATACTAGAGTCCCTTCAAAGTAGACCACCATCATTGGATGACTACAGGTCTGCCAACGAGGGCTGAGGAGGTCATTTCCATGGGTACTGGTTGGCCACTCTCAAGTTGAGAAGGGAGTGCTCTAAGGGCCTCCTATGGAAATCCTTCCTCCAAACTATTGCATGGACCACATGTTTTCCCACTACCAAATTATCATTTCTCAATCAAATCATTAGGTAGGGGAGTTGGAGGAATATGAAGGAGATCAGAGACTAGGATCCCTTCGAGGTAGGCCACCCTCCTTGGATGATTGTGGTCATCCATTGAGGGCTGAGGGGGTCATTTCCATGGGCGTTGGTTGGCTGCTCTCGGGATAAGAAGGGAGGCACTAAGGGAATCCTTGTGTGAGACATCTCTTTCCTTGCTTATGGTATTGATGCACAAGAGATGATAACTTGGGGTGTTTTAATATCTATTTAGTTTTCTCAAAAAATTATAGATTGAATGCATGATTACATGTGATTTACATGATAAGAATTGTTTTCATGACTTCATTGTGTTTGGATTAATATCTTTCAAGTTAGTATTTTTCATGGAGTAGGATGGTGTTTCATTAATGGGTATACTTGATGACCTTGGGAAGGTGGATAGGTCCACGGTGTAGTATGGGATACACTGAATCCCCTTTCCAATTATCTGATAGGATACTTCATTCTAGTGTATTTGTAACTAATGGTACACCTTATAACTTGTATTTGTATCTAAGTGTATACTCACCGATTGTGTTTGTATTTAAGGAAGACTCTATGACTTGTGATCATGTTTGAGAGTATCTTTATGACTTATAATTGAATTTGCGTTTGGGTGTATACTCTATGATTGTATTTGTATTTGAGTATATATCTATGATTGTATGTGTATGTGAGTTGACTTGTGACTATATTTGAGTGTATATGATCTTGTATTCATATTTGAGTGCATACTTGATAAATTGTACATGAATTCGAGATGTATTTCTATTCGAGTGTATACCCTCTGACTTTGTACTTGTATACTCTATGACTTTGAATTCAAGTGTGTCCTTCATGACAATGTATTTGGGTGTATATGACATGGTATTTTCTATGACTTGCATTTATGTATATACTTTACATATATTCATGCGTATTCCTTGTGACTTCATACAATCATGTTTTACCAAACTTATGGTGTGTTTTTTTCTTGGTTAGCATCTTACTTGTTCACTTCATGACTGGTGTACTCTTATACATGACTACTCCATTCTTAAGCTTGCATGCTCATTTTTGTGTAATTCATGCCTTATATGTAATTTTTTGTATCCGTTGAGTGTATCTATGAGCACACATATACCTATGTTCTATATGTATACTCAAATGAATGCTTCATATTGTGTATTTTCCATTCATTGAATGTATGATATACTTATATTCCATATATAGAAGTAAATTTGAGTGTACTTGAATGCTCTACATATTCATGTCTTAAGTAATTCCTCTATGTGTGCTTGCTTCCAACCTTATGAGAATGTATGGATTGCATAACTTGTCTAAGTTTATGCACTCTAAGTATGTACTTCAAGTGAATTTATTTTCCTAAGTATAATTAAAATACCTTGTGTGTATTTGTATTACATTGTGAGTGCCTTACTCCATGTATTTGTTAGTTTATTGCATGTATGCTTGATGTGTAATATGTGATTTTTCTCTATACATATATTCATGTTGCTCCACACTTGTATCTCGTATGTGTTTTTGACTAATATATTCAACATGAATGCTTGTGGATAACTTCCTGAAGTGTCTTTCATGATTGATGTGTTTCTAGCATGTCTACTCCATTCTCATGCGTACTTGCAAAATTGAAAAGCATACCTCATGCTTTATATATACAAGTGGGTGCTACCAAAATAGTGGTTTACACTTTCTGGGAGATCCTAATTTTTGCTGAAATCACATATTTTTATAAAATATAATGATTTAAGCCTTGAAAAGTTCCATTTAAAGGATTCCTATTCATGATGGTTTGATCAAACCACCTTAGACCAAGGCCCCTTGGATAGAATCTTGCTAGTTTTAAACCATACCTATAACGGAGTCTCCTTTACACCTATCAAAATGCTAATAAAAAACCACTTTTGATTTAGCTTTTGGGGGATCAAATGAATTCATTTAAAATTATTTTTTTTGTAAGTATGTAGTCCTTATTATAAGCTTCCCAAAAAGTATAATTTTAATTAAATTTAATTTGATTATTATGTTTATTTTTATTTCTTGTGAATGTAGGTTTTTCACTGAAAATCGAGCTCTCTATTCTGCATATGTGGGAAAATAGCAGATTACATTTTTTTTTTGAAAAATATGAGTGCACCAAATATTGTATTCCTTGATCTAAAAAAGAAATAAAATTTGAATTTTGATACATACAAAAAGAGTTATGTGTTATATGGTCCACCTATGTCTGAATTGTAATTGGTTTGACATCAAAACTTGATTAAGGAAAAAATATTCAATAGAACACTATGAAACCAATTGGAAGCACTAGATATCATAGTTAAAAATCTAAATTAAAAAAAATAGAATTTTATACTTCATGGAAAAAAAATTATGCGTTATACAATGAGCATCAGTCCTTAAAAATGTTGTTTAATGAAAAAAATTAGTTTTCAATGGAGATGGAAAAAGAGTGCAATATGATTCCAAAATTTTTGAAAAAAATATATTTAGAATCTACAAACAAAATTTCAAAAATCACTATTTTGCATCATCTTCAAATTCCTCACGGGTTTCCCGCTATAGGTTCCCGAAAGTGAAGATTTAGTTAGAAAAAACTATTTCAGTGTCTAGTTTGGCCAAAAATTATAAACCAGAATTGTGGGATCACCCAAGTGTCCACTTCATGAATACTTCATGCCTTATGTGTTCGAGTCTATGATGGTGTATGTTCCATGCCTATACTCCATGCTTACTGCTTAAGTGTATTCAAATGTATGATTCATGTCTTATATGCTTGCTTTATGCCTACTTGCTACTACACTTTAGCATGTTTTTGCATGTGTATATTCCAGTTATGTATGAGTATATACTTTTGACTGAACATGTATATTTTTTTTTTAGTGCATTTACATACCTTGAGTGTATCAACGTGACTTACTTGTAATTCCTAAGTGTATGTATCATATATTTCAAGTAATCATGTGTTTGTTATATATTTGATGTGTTTGATTAAATTCATTAAAGCTTTATGTGTGACTAATTCATGCTTGTCACGATTCTTGATACGTGAGTTATTTCTTAATACCTTGAAAAGGCTTTGTAATGCGACTTATGTGTCTTTCAATATATTACTAGCCTGATTTTTGATATAATTGTGACTTACAAGATCTTATGTGCATACCTTGTGACTGTTTCAAGTATGATAAATTGCTCCATGTATGGTATGTGTTCAACATGAGTAATTATATGTACCTATTGTATGTCATTGATTGCTACATGCCTGAAATATTTTACCTATGCCTGAGGTGTATTCAACATATACAGTTAATGTATTTTTAGCAAGAGTGTCTACGTGGATGACTTGCATATAACCTTTGCATGTTTTCAGCATAGTTACATCATGTATGATCATTATCATTTTTTCTTAACAAAGATTAAAATACTTCCTTAGTAGATTAATTGCAATTCACGATTAAGATTGCTTGAGGACAAGCAATCTTTAGTAGGGTGGACTGTCATGTCCCCTAATTTTCACAATTCTAGATATTATAAATATTATTATACAACTAATAATAATACTTGATTAGAGGCTCATACAATGAATGAGATTATTATTATATTATTATTATATTTGATAATATAGATATTAAAAATATAAATAACAATTTAACTATTATTATAGTCTTTATAAAATAATAATTATCAAATAAAATGTAAAATAAATATATATATATATATATATAATTATCATTATTAAGTTTCCAGGTGAAAGTGACCAAATCATTGTTGAGTAAATCACTCATGTAAAGGGATTAGTATATTTTCCTAAGGGTAGTGTGGATTCAAGGGAATTCACAACCTTTCTAGGAATCATGCCTCTCTTCACTTTAATGGAAGGATATAAGATTGGAGTTTGAGGGAACGAATGGAGGATAGGAAAAATTAGCAGAGGAAATGGGAATAGAAGTGAACGATATAATCATCACCACTAAAGGAATACATCAATTACGGGAAGTATGGAGATGCCTGTAGATTGATAAGAAACTAGCATAAGATATTAAGGAAAAAAGAAAATAACCATCGTAGATATATAACATAACTCAAAGCCAAATCACATGTCTCAGTGGGAGCACCACATGAGTTTATGATTCCATGTGTGTATACCATTCCTCCTCGGATGCACTCCCAGCATGCTCAATTCATGGTGCGACTACTCTCCTGTAAATTTCAACTCTTATGCCGACCTTCATCCCCGTTTGACAATTATGAGGATCTGTGAGCTCTCCACTCAGTGGCGGTGAATGTGATGTTCATATAAACTGATACTATCGAAATGGGAGGATACATAGTTATATATTTTGTTGGTCATATCCATCCTTGCACCCTTATCACACCTCTACTCAAGTGATAGACATTCTCCACTTTATCGGTCTTCATATTCTCTACAGTGAATTATCTTTGATGGGAAAATCATAACAAGGTTTGATTACTTAAGGCATCTGACAATGACTATGTTTATAACATATATATAAAGATATAACCCTTCAAGGAATGTCATTGGTTAAATATGATAGCTCAAATATGATCATAGCACCCTGACTTCTCTTTAATGACTCGTCCTCTATAGAGTACTGGTAGTATTCTGATTATTATTGAGCCACATGAGTACGACCTTTGCCTTGAAGACTGGAAGAAGTAATAGTAACATTGTTATAGCTTCCATGAGGTTATCATTACATGGTTCAAGTGCTTCCATAAAAAAGCGGTCATCAAGCATCTGAGGATCCTAATCAATTCCTTCTCAAGTTCAAATTTTTCTACCAGACCTATGATTACACAAAAGATAATCAAAATTTGAAGTTCTTTCCTTCTACACTGAAAGAATCAGCTTTATGATGGTTCATGGGTTTAGGTTCAGGAACAATTTCATCTTGGCAAAAAATGGAGATTGAATTCTTGGTTAAGTATCAAGACTAATACAACGTAAGGGATAGGAAGGAGGAATTTTTTTGAATAAGGAAAATGGAGGATGAAAGTTTAGAAGACTATGTTGATAGGTTCCAGTTTGTGCATCAAAGGTGTACTAATGGGATGGATGGTGAAATTAGCAAAACAATTTTCCTAAGAGGAATTGATGATGAATCAAGAGAGTCCTTGAATCTTACAGGAAAGGGAGACATTAACAAGCTTTCCTTGGATGACATTGTTGAGATATGTAGAAACTACTCTAGAACTATGATAGGGACTAGAAACTCTAGAAGAAACAAGGCTCATACAAATGATGTGTTATAAGTAATGGAGGAATAAGAAAACATGAAAATTCATTTACTTCTTCATCTCAACATGTAAGGAGATAAGAAGACCACTAAATCATTGTCTATTTATTGCTCCTAGTGTAGGGGAAAACACCTTTTAAGAGAATGTCCATTGAATCAAGTTGATGCCTATGAGATTTGTGACAAACCACACTCAAAAAGTTCTTGTAATCTTTTGGATAGGACAAAAATAAATCTGAAGAAACCATTAGTTGTCGAAGAGGAACTTAATTATGTTGGCCAAAGACCTCAAAACATAGGGTATAATGCCAACCAAAGATAGTATGGTTCTACATCAAACTGGAATCAAAACCCTTGGCAAAACCAAAACCAATGGATTCCTCCATATCAACCACAACCACCACCTACATATTGGGGAAAACCTGAATGGATGAATCCCCAATGGAACCAGTCATAATGGTAGGCTAGTTAGCAGCCATAGTGGCAGTCAAATTAGCCATCATGGCAAGAAAATCATATGCAGTTCCAACCATGGAAAAATAATGGGAAAAACATCCCTAGGTAAAAACAACTCCTATAATAAATGCTCCTAATGCCACTAATGACCAAGTGAATCAGCCTCAGTTACTAGCTCAACCGGTTGCAAATCCAAGAAATACCCATAATGGTTGAAATCCCCCTAATTTGAATGTAATTGATGCTAGTGATATTCAACTGAGAAATTGAACTATTTAATCTAAACCAGCATGAAAAGCTCAACAGGGTGGGGAAGAAATCAAAACTTTAGCAAAAACACAAAAATTTCAAGAGGAACAAAACATTAATTAGACACCTTACCCTTAGAGATTGAAGGAAGAAAATATCAATCCTAAAAACTCTCAACCCAGATACATGAATGATGTTGATTCTCAAATTCTTCATGAGTTGAAGAAAATAAACATCGAAATACCATTGTTGCAAGCAATTAAGGACATACCAGAGATAAACTAGTTAGTAAAATCCCTCTGCATGAAAAATCCTAGCAGAAAAAAGAAGCTACCTCCCAAAATACACGTAGAAAAAAAATTGACTAATGTACTATCAGGATGATTGCTTCCTCATAAATATAATGATCCTGGAAGTCCTGTAATAACCTTGAGCATAAATGGAGTAGAGGTAAAGAATTTCCTAATTGATTTAGGATCTTCCATAAATGTTATCACATCTAATATTGTTGAAATGATAGGGATGACAACTATTCAACCAACAACAACTATTCTATAGTTAGTTGACGAATCTACTAGAAAACCATAAGGTATTATAGAAGAGATCATGGTTACCATTAACACATGGGATTATCTAGTTGAATTTTTAGTTCCTAAAGCCAGAAAGAAATAATTTGGATATCTAATCATCTTAGGTAGACCATGGTTGGCCATTGGTGTCGCATTAACTGATTGTAGATATGGAAGCATGATCATCTCAAATGGTCAAAAACAAAAAGAATTGTCACTGTATCCACCAGCACAACCATCAATTCAGCCAAACACTCAACTTTGGGTGGATGAAGATTTAGAATCAAACGGTGATAGTATTATGGAGTTAGCCATGGTTAGTATAGTTGAACATGTTCAAGAATGTGAAGAACAAGAGTTTATTTTAGAAATTGAGAAAGAAAATTGTCAAAAAAAATTACATGAACAAAACTCTTGTCCTCTAAATACACTTGTTGAAAAATCCATTGATTCAAAAACATACACCAAAGAGATTAATGTAGCTAGAGATAAACCTCTCAATATTAATTCATCTTTATCCAAACCGCAAGATGAAGAATTGAAGGAATCTTCAGAAAAACACACTGAAGCATTTTCTTGGGACTATACTGATATGAGAGGAATCCATCCTTCAATTTGTAGTAATCATATTTACACAGAAGATGGAAGACCAATCAGACAAGGACGAAGACGTATCAATCTCGTTCTTCATGACATTGTTAAAAAATAAACAGAGGAGTTGCTCAAAGTAGGGTTCATATACCCAATCTTGGATAGTTATTAGGTTTCTCCACTAGTTTTAGTCCCTAAGAAGAATGGTAAATGGCATGTGTGCATAGATTATCGAGAATTGAATAAAACCATAAAGAAAGACCATTTCCCACTACCATTCATCGACCAAGTACTGGATAACCTAGTAGGAAGCAACTATTTCTCTCTTCTTGATGGCTTCAGTGGATATAACCAAATCCAAGTAGCCCATGAAGATCAAGAAAAAACTACCTTTACCTATCCGTAGGGGACATATGCATATACAGTCTTACCATTTGGACTATGTAATACACCAACCACATTTCAAATAGCAGTAATTGCAATATTTACAGATTTTACCACTTCCTGTGTCAAGATTTATGTGGATGACTTTCTAGTCCATGCTAAAACATTTGATGAGGCACTACGAAAATTAGAAAAGGTCATACAATACTGTAAGGATCATAGATTATCACTCAATCATGAAAAAGGTTCCATTATGATGACAAAGGACATTGTTCTAGGACATCACATCTCAAAAGAGGAGATAAAGGTTGATCCCAAGAAAGTTGAGATCATATAGAACATTGATACCCCTAAGAACCAAATTGGTGTTCAAAGTTTTCTTGGGCATGTTGGGTATTACAAAAGATTTATAGAAGGATTTAGTATAATTGCAACACCACTATTTACACTACTCAAGAAAGAAGAGGAGTTTGTATGGTGTGAAGATTGTCAAAAATATTTGGAGACAATTAAAATAGCTTTAATAACTTCTCCAATTATCAAAGGACCAGTTTGGGGAGAACCATTTAACATACATGTTGATGCATCCAATTTGGCTATTGGAGAAGTATTAGGAAAAAAATATGAAAATGATGTCATGCATGCAATCTATTATGTTAGAAAAAAATTAAATCCTATTGAAATAAACTACACAACAATAGAAAATGAATTTTTAGTTGTAGGATATGTAATTAACAAATTCATGCATTATATTATAGGTTACAAAGTTTGCGTACATACATACCATGTTGTAATTAGATATTTAATGAGAAAGGCTATAGTAGATGGATTCACTATCATATCGTTACTATTATTATAGGAATTTGATGTAACTATCATTGATAAGCCTAGAAAAGACAATGTTGTTGTTGAATTTGTTTCCAAAATTGTTTTATAGGATAATCAAGAACTAGTGGATGATACATTTCCTGATGAACATCTATTTGTTGTATTAATTTATCCACCATGGTTTGCTGATTTGGAAAATTACCTTGTAATAGGGAAATGCCCAAGTCACTTCAGTCATAAACAAAAAAAGAGGTTGATTAGGGAAAGTTATAGATATCAAAGTATTAATGGTCTTTTATTTAAATTGTGCCTTGACCATGTTTTATGCAGATGTGTAGTTGAATTAGATGTCTATGATGTAGTACACACCTGCCATCATGAGCTAGAAGAAGGACACTATTCGGTAATAAGAATAGTTCACAAGATCTTAGGAGCTGGCTACTTTTGGCCATCAATGACAAAGGATGTTTCATTCTTTGTCAAACACTGTGATGAATGTCAGCGGATGGGAAGACTCATGCTAACCATGCAGATGTTGTTTCAGCCACAAATAGCTCTGGAACCATTTGAAAAATGGGGCATCAATTTTGTGGGCCTAGTAGATACATCTTCAAAAGGGAAATGTTACATACTTGTTTGTATAGATTATGCAACAAAATGTGCTAAGGTGAAACCATTACCAACAACAAAACAAGATAAAGTTGTAGATTTTTCGTACAAGCAAATTCTTCAAAGATTTGGTGTACCTATAGAAATTGTTTCAGACCAAGGAGTACAGTTTGTATCATAATGATGGAATCCCTTCTACAGAGATACCAAATGACACATTGAAAATATTTGACATATCATCCTCAGGTGAATGGACAAGTGGAGGTCACTAACCTAGAATTAGAGAATATCCTAAAAAAAATAGTTTCATTGAGGAAAATTGACTAGGAAGATAGGTTGGATGAAGCAGTATGGGCCTATAATACCACATGGAAAGCAACAACTTGATTTTCTCCATATGAACTTGTGTCTTGGAAAAAACCAATCATGCAAATAGAATTTGAATTAAGAACATTGAAAAGAGCAGTAGAAATTGGAATTGATTTACCTGAACATGAGAGAAGTACAATTTTGCAGCTCAACAGACTTGATGAAATGAGAATGGAGGCACTTCAGTATACAGAGGTGAATAAGAGGAAAATGAAGGAATGGCACGATAAACATATCGTGTCTAGACAATTCAAAGAATGAGATTGGGCATTGTTATTTGAATCTAGATTTGAAGAGTTTATGGGGAAGTTCCATACCAAATGGCTAGGACCCTATGAGATAGATCAATTATTTGAAAATGGAGTTGTCTAATTGGTTTTGGTTGATGGAGAAAAGAGAGTTATGCTAGTTAATGGTCATCAACTGAAGACATATCATAAGCCAACAACAAAGGAGGAATTTCTAGATGATCTACAATAGAGAATTGAACATTTTCTCATGGAAGATATATATTTTAGGAGAGATCTTTGAACCTTTGAAGAAGGCATGAATAAACAAGGTAAATTGAAATCCAACAAATGGTGGTTTACCTCGTAGAAAAAGGAAGTAAATTGAAAACCAGTAAATGGCGGTTTACTTTATGATTGAAAACCAACAATGGTAGTCTATCTAAGTTAATTCTTGAAAGCACCTGAAGGCTCCTAAAGAGCTCCCAAAAGCTCCTAAAGATCCTAAAGATCCCGATGGTTGAAGACTCTGAAGACTCTCTTTGGATTGATAGCTCCTAAAGACTCTTGAAGTTCCAAAAATCTTGAAGGCTCCTAAAGAGCTCCCAAAAGCTCCTGAAGATCCTGAAGGTTGAAGACTTCAAAGAATCCGTTTGGCTCAATAGCTCCTAAAGACCCTAAAGTTCCAAAACTCCTAAGAGCTCCTGAAGAGCTTTTAAGAGCTCCTGAAGATCTCAAAAGCTTGTAATAAATAAGGTGTGCATTTAATGTGAATATTATTTTCAAATATTATTTTATAAAGAAGTTAGACTAATGTAAATTAGGTAAATAACTAGAAGTCTAGACATTTCTGCCATATTGTTTCTAATAGCGATAACAAATTCCTTTTAATAATTTCAGAAAGTGGCAGGACAGTTGAAATAAGGAATGATGTGACATTGGATGATGTTAGTAATAATTGTGGATCATGTAGACATATGCCTGTATTTTCAAAAATATTTCCACATTTATGTTGACATGTGTAAGCAATGTTGCCAACTTTGTGAATTAAATTGCAACTACAATTTGTGGTGTGCAAATTATCCGGAGCAGTAAACAGAATTAATGGAAAGAATTAATGACATATCATGTCATTTTTCAAATTGGCTGCTCCAAAAACAAGGAAAATAATTTTGTATTTTGGTTAAGTAACTCATTCCGCCAAGTGAAGTCCACCATTTTTAATAGGAATAAATAGGGAACATGAGGAATGTTGAGCCAAAAAACTTCACTCTAGATTTTGAAACCAAGAGATTGCTAGAAGAAGCTAGATGGCTGAATTTTATAATGAAATATGGAGGTTTTCAGCAAGAAATTACAAAGGAATTCATGAGAAAATTTCATGTAAATGTCACTAGAATAAGGGGTGAAATCATTGAAGTTACTTCGGAAATAATCTGTGAAATTTTGGGCTTCAGCTAAGGGAAAGCCAGTTAAGAAAGGCAAAGTGAAGTTTGATGAATTGGTGTCTACATTTCACCAAGAACCACAAAGAACACCATAAATTATGATGCATAAGGGATACCAACGCAAAATAGCTCATCACAGATTGGCGAACCATGGAGAAC
This sequence comes from Sequoia sempervirens, assembly GCA_007258455.2. NCBI lineage: Eukaryota > Viridiplantae > Streptophyta > Pinopsida > Cupressales > Cupressaceae > Sequoia > Sequoia sempervirens. Next base: position 398,954,079 of record VDFB02271358.1, on the reverse strand, counting down.
AACTGCAACATGGGTCATGAAATTATTTCCCTGTGAAGGAGAATATGGTACTATATTGGGGTTGGGAATGCAGCTACTGATACATTTAAGGTATGGATAGACAAAACCCTCCCCTAGAGTAAATCAGCTAGCATTTTTGTTTCAACAAATTGCTTCCATGATTTAAAGAGTAAAATCTAGAGGGTAATCTTACATAAAATAGCATGGGTTAATTCATCTAATAATTAAGCATCATTTCTTAGAAACAAGGTTGGTTAGAGTTTTTGTCTACACCCATAGAAAAAAAAGAAGAAGAAGGAAACCCACAAAGGGGCATGTGGCAAAAAGATAAAAAATAGAAAAGGGTGAATCTTCCAAGAAAGAACAGAAGAAGGGTAAAAGAAAACAACATGCATCCTCTAGGATAACCCATAGTGGCTCAAAGAAGAAAAAGCAAAAACTAGATGAAGAAAGCCCTATCCATGTTGATAACATTATGTCTACTCCTGGAGAAACACCAACATTTCAAACACCTATCTCTGAAGGCCCAAAAGATTTTTTTGCAAACCATGAGGAAACCCACACACTAGTGAATTTCCTTGAGCGACCTCAAAGCTCTCTTGAAGCCCAATGCTAAGTCTTGAACCAACCCTTGTTGCTGAAATCCATGACTCTGTTGAAGATTCTGAGGCACAATCATAAGAGAAAGAAGCCTTAGAGGAGTTTGAACAAGAGAAAACCATGAGATCCCCCGCACCTTCTCTGACTTATGAGAAAATAAAAGGAAAGGAACCGTTGGTTGAGGAAGAAGAAATTAATGAAAAATAGAATGAAGAGGAATTAGAAGTTGAGGAATTGTGAAGGGCTAAAAAATTTCTAGAATGGAAGCTGAGTTAGAACAATAAAGGAAAAATATCGAATTCCTTAAGGAAATATTAAGAAGGAAAGAAGAGGAATTGCAACAATCCCTCAATAAAACTTAGGAAATGGAAAGAAAGATTAAACATAGTAAAAAAAAGTAAAGAGAACAATTGAATAAAATAGAGGAGGCTTTGCAACAAGACAGTATGCAAGCACTAGCAAGTGCTAAGGAAATTATAGAATTAAAAGAAGAGTTACAACAAAAATAAGAGCAATTGAAACAACAATCTATGAGGTTCTATTATCAAGAAGCCTCTACTTCTGCAGCCCCATCGCATTACCTTGCTCTTCCCCCCATTCCATCTAATATTCCACCCAAGACTCAACCTAGATATCTCTCTTTGGCAGCCATGAAATACAAGCATGAAAATGATCAGCTGAAAAACCAAGTTCAAAATTAGAAGAAGACAAAAATGAAGTTGAACGAAGACTTCAACAAGCAATTGAGATAAGCTCTACAATGTTGTCAATGAGAAGACAAGCAGGGGTATATGCTTTATTTCTCAAGGAAAATTTTCTACAATGGAAGCTTAAATAGTTAAGTTTAGGAAGAAGCCTGGATGATCATAATGATAAAGATTTTCAACAAGATTACTTACACAAGTACCTTGATATTTAGAATCAAATGTGTGAGTTTTTCCAACATGACTTTTTAATGGGAGATAATGATGATTATCTATTAAATTTTTATGTTGGTGAGCTACGAATTAGGTCCTTTGTCACCCTAATGCAGAATCAGGTTGAATGGTGAAGTAGAATGGAAAAATATAAGGAGTCTCAGAAAAAGTACAATTTACCAATGAGGCCTGAGATGCCTCATGTAGATAAATATATCACAAATGTATGATTAGTGGTAAGGTTGAATCACATCAATCCTCTTTATGTTTCAAATTTGCTCAATAGTATATCTACATTCTAGAATGTAGAGGAGACACTTCCTCCATTGGCAATAAATTCTTGTGAGGAAAGATATCAACTCATTCTTCAGTCGGTAAGAAGGAGAGAGCCAATAAACCTGAACAATCTCAAATAGAGTTTGATAAGAGTCAGAGATGTGATCACTTTGATTGAACAACATAAAGAATTTTGGGTTGGCATGTGGTTCAGAATGCCAATTATCATTATTCCCACTCCAAAGCTCAAGGAAGTGCCCAACATTCCTAAGGAAGTAATAAGGCCATGGTTTGAAAAGCTAATACAAAACCATGGTTTTGCACTCAATACCAAATTACCACACCAATATAGGGAAGGAGTGTTTGACTGTTGCAATTGGATGGAGGTAGTGAACAAGGAAAAAGAAACCACCGTAATTCTTGACAAAGAACCATAAGGACATGGTTCACAACAAGTGGGGAAGAATGATGAGCGGCTAAATGATACTTTCATATAAATCATTTTATACTTAAAAGACTTGTTATTTTTGTTAATTAGCATGACTAGCGATACACTATGTACTAATATATTTACTTACTTTAGTTTATGTTTGGCTAATTTGGTAGATATATTTGAATTAATTCCTTTTATTAAATGCATTGCTTTATGGTGATATTAATGAGTTAATTATGTAGTATTAATCTCTTACTGCCATAATTGTTATCATTTTCTTAAGGGTTTTATTAAGGGTATTTGAAAGACTGATGATGAAGTTAAACTCCATGTTTAACCAAGGAAGATAATCACACCATTGATTGGCCCAGCTAGATGATGAGTCACTCAAATCTAAATTTGATTCTTTGTAATCAATTTTGGAACTTATACTCCCAACGACGATCTGGCATATTTCACTGTCTATTCTCAGTCATGTTTTTCTTTAATTTTTAGCTTTTATGCCTTCAATCTTGGCAGTTAAGCACCATGTTGTGAATTCAATAAGGATATGGTTATAAATATCCATGTTTTGGTTTTAGATAGGAGTTAGATAATTTCAATCAAAATTTTTTAATTGATGGAAATACTTTTTTCTACATCACACTTTGAGCAATTTGAATGAAATCAAGAAGTGAACTCGAATAACTATATTAAGAGATCTTACCTAAGGAAGAGAAGGGCCTGGTGAACCAAAAGGATCGATCTTGTGTTGGTATTTTACTGAGTTATATTATTGTTGTTCATTAATATTAAATCTAAAGTGTTAGATGTCAATTCTAGGATGTTAAGTTGTGAATCATTTTTAGTTTATTAGATGTTACATTTGGATAGTTAATTCAGCTTGAATCACTTTCAAGTTTATTTTATCATGGTTTGTTAGATTCTTTGTAAGGTTTGTTAAATTAATCGGATTTAGATGTTGTTAGTAGGAATTAAGTCTGGTAATTATTTGTTGAGTTTAATTAGAAGCAATGATGGGAACTTATGAAAATATGGAATTAAACTTTGTTGGAAATTTGTTCATAGAATTTAGTATTTATGTTTTCTAGATTAATTGTCATTTTCTTGTAGTTTATTTCTATTATTAAAATAGCATTTAATTTCTAGCAAATCTAAAGATAGATTTCTTTTGAAGAAAAATATAATTAATTTGGATTTCATATTTTAGATTAAGAAATAAAATAAATGTTAGTCTTTTCCTTTACTCGGTCTTAATCAAGTCAAATGATGTCAGAAATAAGTCGACAAGACTTTAAATTAGGAAATAAGATAAAATTAATCCTTAGGAATTAGTCACTGTATTTCAGCTCCTAAAAGCTCCTGAAAAACTCCTGAGAACTCTTGAGAACTCTTGAAAGCTCCCGAAGGAGCCAAATTGACACCTAAAGCCACTATTTATAGTGTAAAACACCCCAAAAATCTATGACAACCATCCTTATTGCATATAGCTCTAAGACACACCTAGTTCGATAAATAATTGACTAAATGATGCAAGTTGTGACATCAATGACCTTGCCCATCATTTTTGGTGTTGTTGTTGGTGACTAAAAGATCTGGCTATTAAGTGTGAAGCCTTAGTGTTGATAAGGAAGATAGACCTAAATTGTGGATGCGATGAAATAGAGACCATTTAGGGATGTTTCTCCACAGAACATTAACTTTTTGTAGAAATCTTTATTTTGATGAGGAAGACATTCAACAATACCATATCAAAAATCAAGAAGATAATCAAGAACTACATATAGACAATCAAGAAGAGAATAGAGATCCATTTCAAGAAGAAGAGATGGGTGAACAACCTAAACGTCCACTAGCAAATAGGACCTTCTCTTATCCTATCAATCTTGAGAGATAGATTGGTGAACCACCTATGAAAAATACCTCACTCATGGTTTTTCCTACCTTTAGAGGAAAAAAATCTAATGATCCTAATCAATTCCTTTTCAAGTTCGAATTTTTGTGCCATACCTATGATTACACAAATGATAATAAAAATTTGAAGTTGTTTCCTTCTACACTGAAAGAAAAAACTTTACGATGGTTCATGTGATTAGGCGCAAGAACAATTGCAACTTGGCAACAAATGGAAATTGAATTCTTGGATAAGTATCAAGACTACTATAGAGTAACGGATATGAAGGAGGAATTTTTTCAAATAAGGAAAATGGAGGATGAAAGTTTAGAAGACTATGTTCATAGGTTCCAGTTTGTGCATCAGAGGTGTACTAATGGGCTAGATGGTGAAATTAGTTAAAAAAAATTCCTAATAGGAATTGATGATGAATCAAGAGAGTTCTTGAATATTATGGGAAAGGGAGACATTAACAAGATTTCCTTGGATGACATTGTTGAGATATGTAGAAACTACTCTAGAACTAGGGTAGGGACTAGAAACTCAAAAAGAAACAAGGCTCAAACAACTAATGTGTTAGAAGTAATGGAGGAATCAACAAACATAAAAATTGATTTACTTCATCTCAACATGGAAGGAGATAAGAAGACCACTAAACCATTGCCTATTTATTGATCCAAGTGTAGGGGGAAACACCTTTTAAGAGAATATCCATTGAACCAAGTTGATGTTTGTGATATTTTTGAGAAACCACACACAACAAGTTCCTACAATATTTTTGCTAGGATAAAAAGCAACTTGAAGAAACCACCAGTGGTCAAAGAGGAACTTAATTATGTTGGCCAAAGACCTCAAAACATAGGGTATAATGCCAACCAAAGACAGTATGGTTCTACATCAAACTGAAATCAAAACCCTTGGAAAAACTAAAACCAATGAATCCCTCTATATCAACCACAACCACCACCTACATATTGGGGACAACCTAAATGGATGAATCCCCAAAGAAACCAATCACAATGGGAGGCTAATCAATAGCCATAGTGGCAAATGAATCAACCATCATGGCAACAAAATCAGATGCAGTTCCAACCATGGAAAATCAAGGGAAAAAATGTCCCTAGGGACAAACAACTCCTACGATTAATGCTCCTAATGCCACTAATGACCAAGTGAATCAGCCTTAGTTACCAACTCAACTAGTTGCAAATCCAAGAAATACCCGTAATGATGCAAATCCCCCTAATTTGAATGTAATTGATGCTAATTATATTCAAATGAGAAATAAAACTATTCAATCTAAACTAGCAGAATAAGCTCAAGAGGGTGGGGAGGAAATCAAAACTTCAGCAGAAACACAAAAATTTGAAGAGGAACAAAACATCAATCATGCACCTTACCTTGGGAGATTGGAGGAAGAAAATCACAATGCTGAAAACTCTCAACCCAATTACATGAATGTTGTTGATTCTCAAATTCTTCATGAGTTGAAGAAAACAAACATCGAAATACCATTGTTACAAGAAATTAAGGACATACCAGAGATAAACCAGTTAGTAAAATCCCTCTGCATGAAAACTCCTAGGAGAAAAAAGAAGCTACCTCCCAAAATACAAGTAGCTACAAAACTGACTTATGTACTATCAGGATGATTGCTTCCTTAGAAATATAATGATCCTAGAAGGCTTGTAATAACCTTGAGTATAAATAGAGTATAGGTAAACAATGTCCTAATTTATTTAGGATCTTCCATAAATGTTATCACATTTGATACTATTGAAATGCTAGGGATGGAAACTATTCATCCAACAACAAACATTCTATAGTTAGTTGACCAATCTACTACAAAAACAAAAGGTATCATAGAAGAGATCATTGTTACCATTGACACATGGGATTATCCAAGTGAATTTTTTGTTCTTAAAGCTAGAAAGAAAGATTCTGGATATCCAATCATCTTAGGCAGACCATGGTTGGCTACTATTTCCGCCTTAATTGATTGTAGATCTTGAAGCATGATCATCTCAAATGGTAAAAAACAAAAATAATTGTCACTATATCGACTAGCACAACTATCAATTCAACCAAACACTCAATTTTGGGTGGATAAAGATTTAGAATCATAAGGTGATGGTATTGTGGAGTTAGCCATGGTTACTATAGTTGAACAAGTTCAATAATGTGAAGAAAAAGAGTTTACTTTAGAAATTGAGAAAGAAATTTGTCAAAAAACATTCCATGAACAACACTCTTGTCCTCTGAATACACTTGTTGAAAAATCTATTGGTTCCAAAACAAACACCAATAAGATTACAGTAGCTAAAGATAAACCTCTCAATATTAATTCATCTTTATCCCAAATGAAAGAAGAAGAATTAATGGAAACTGTAGAAAAAAAAACTAAAGCATTTACTTGGGACTATACTAATATGAGTGGAATCCATCCTTCAATTTGTAGTCATTACATTTACATAGAAGATGTAAGACCAATTAGACAAGGGAAAAGGCGTATCAATCCTATTGTTCATGACATTCTTAAAAAAGAAATAGAGAAGTTGCTCAAAGTAGGGATCATATACCCAATCTTTGATAGTCAGTGGGTTTCTCCACTGGTTATAGTCCCCAAGAAGAATGGTAAATGACATTTGTGCATAGATTGTCAAGAATTTAATAAAGCCACAAAGAAATACCATTTCCCATTGCCATTCATCGACCAAGTATTGGATAACCTAGCATGCAAAAACTACTTCTCTTTTCTTGATGGCTTTAGTGGATATAACCAAATCCAAGTAACCCCTAAAGATCAACACAAAATTACGTTTATGTGCCCTTGAGGAGCATATGCATTTACAGTCTTACCATTTGGACTATGTAATGTGCCAGCCACACTTCAAAGAGTAGTACTTGCAATATTTGTAGATTTCATTGCTTCGTGTGTCGAGATTTATATGGATGACTATATAGTCCATGCTAAAACATTTGATGAGGCACTACAAAACATAGAAAATATCTCACAATGTTGTAAGGATCATAGACTATCACTTAATCATAAAAAAAATTGCATTATGATGACAAAGGGCATTGTTTTGGGACATCACATCTGAAAAGAGGGGATAAAGGTTGATCCCAAGAAAGTTGAGATCATACAAAACATTGCGACCCCTAAGAACCAAATTGGTGTTCGAAGTTTTCTTGGAAATGCTGGGTATTACATAAGATTTCTAGAAGGATTTAGTAAAATTACAACACCACTATTTACAATACTCAAGAAAGAAGAGGAGTATGCATGGATTGAAGATTGTCAAAAATATTTTGAGACAATTAAAATAGCTTTAACTTCTCCAATTATCAAAGGACTAGTTTGGGGAGAACCATTTCACATACATGCTGATGTATCCAATTTGGCTATTGGAGCAGTGTTAGGACAAAAATATGACAATGATTGCATGCATGCAATCTATTATGTTAGCAAAAACTTAAATCCTACTGAAAGAAACTAGAAAACAACAAAAAAAGGAATTTTTAGTTGTAGTATATGTAATTAACAAATTTAGGCATTATATTATAGGTTACAAAGTTTACATACATACAAACCATGCTGAAAATAGATATTTAATGAACAAGGTTGTAGTAGGTAGACACATTATCAAATGGTTACTATTATTACAGGAATTTCATGTTACTATCATTGGTAAGCCTGGAAAAGACAATGTTGTTGCTGACTTTCTTTCCGGAATTGTTTTATAGGATAATCAAGAACAAGTGGATGATACATTTCCTGATGAACATCTATTTTCTATATCAATTCATCCACCATGGTTTGCTGATTTGGAAAATTACCTTGTAATAGGGAAATTCCCAAGTCACTTTAGTCATAAACGAAAAAAGAGGTTAATTCATGGAAGTTCTAGATTTCAGTGGATTAATGGTCTTCTATTTAAATTGTGCCCTGACCATGTTTTACATAGATGTGTAGCTGATTTGTATGTCTATGATGTAGTACATTCTTGCCATCATGAGTTAGAAGGAGGACACTATTTGGTAGTCAAAACAATTCAAAAGATCTTAGGAGCTAGCTAATTTTGGCCATCAATGACAATGGATGTTTCATTCTTTGTCAAATACTGTGTTGAATGTCAACAGATGGGAAGACCCATGCCAACCATGGAGATGTCATTTCAGCCACAAATAGCTCTAGAACCATTTGAAAAATGGGGCATTGATTTTGTGGGACCAGTAGATCCACCTTGAAAAGGGAAATGTTACATACTTGTTTGTATAGATTATGCAACAAAATGGGCTGAAGTGAAAGCATTACCAGTAGAAAAACAAGATAAAGTTGCATATTTTCTGTACAAGCAAATTCTTCAGAGATTTGGTGCACCTAGAAAAATTGTTTTAGACCAAGGACCGCAGTTTGTATCGGTAATAATGGAAGCCTTTTTGTAGAGATACCAAATGACACATAGAAAATATTCGCCATATCATCCTCAGGAGAATGGACAAGTGGAGGTCACTAACTGAGAATTAGAAAATATCCTCACAAAAATAGTTTCATTGAGGAAAACAACCTGGGCAGATAGATTGAATGAGGCAATATGGGCCTATAATACCACATGGAAAACCACAATTGAATTTTATCCTTATGAACTTGTGTATGAGAAAAAACCAATCATGCCAATAGAGTTTGAATTAAGAACATTCAAAACAATAGTAGAAATTGGAATTCATTTACCTGAATCTAAGAAAAGTAGAATTTTCTAGCTCAACAGACTTGATGAAATGAGAATGGAGGCACTTTAGCATAAAGAGGCGATTCAAAGCCAAAGAAGGGAATGGCACAATTAAAAAATTGTGTCTAGAGAGTTCAAAGAAGGAGATTGGGAATTATTATTTAACTCCAGACTTGAAGAGTTTAAGGGGAAGTTCCATACCAAATGGCTAGAACCCTACGAGATAGATCAAGTATTTGAAAATGGAGTTGTCTAGTTGGTTCTGATTGATGGAGAAAAGAGAGTTATGCTACTTAATGGTCATCGACTTAAGACATATCATAATCTAGCAACAAAGGTGGAACTTATAGATGATCTGAAATAAAGAATTAAACATTTTCTCATGGAAGATATCTCTTCCATGAGAGAATATCATTGAACCTTTGAAGAAGGCATGAAGAAATAGGGGTAAGTGCACCAAGATGGTTCCCAAAAAGGGGGCTTAAGTGGCCACTTTTTTTTTTAAATCAGGAAATGCTTACCTTGGACGTGAAATTGAGGATAGTTACACTAAATTTTTTGATACGGAACAAAAAAAGTATTGAAGTGCTCCGAGTCTACTTTCTAAACTACTAATTTATTTTGAAAATGGTTGAGATTAAGGGGTTCAAAAGAGGGATGTACAGAAATTGGTGTTGTTTTTGTTAGAAAAACATAACATAGCAACTCTTGTATGACCTGAGCACGGTGAACTTTTTTGTAGTATTTTTAAAATTGCTATGGTTAGAAGTTAGCTAATAGCATCTAGTTGGTGCACAATTTTTCTGATAATTTTTTAATGAATATTTGATTTTTTACTAATTTTCTAAGTGGGCACTTCCTGAAAAGTAGAATTTTGGCCGTGCTCCAACTAATTTTTTTTGAAGATAATTGATTTTTTTTATTTTTTATTTTAAAATTTGTAGAATGGAGTCTAGTTTCTAAAAATGTAATTTATTTGAAATTTTGATGAACGGTTAATTTATAACAAAAAAACACTAAACACTGCTTTTTGGCAAAAAAAAACATACAAACAAAAAAAAATTATGGATGAAAGGCTTAACATTGTCAAAAGGTGAAAAAAATTACATCGTTGGATAGCTAAGACATAACCCAACATTGGATACACCCCAAACATTCATGCACCCACCCACAGGGTAAATTGAAAACCAACAATGGCGATTTACCTTGCAAAAAATGAAGTAAATTGAAAGCCAGTAAATGGCGGTTTGCTTTAAAAAAAAAATAGATGAAAGAGAACCAGCAATGGAGGTCTATCTTAGTGAAATCCTAAAACCCCCTGAAGGCTCCTGAAGATCATGAACATCTCGAAGGTTGAAGAATCTGAAGACTCTATTTCACTCGATAGCTCCTGAAGACTCTTGAAGTTCCAAAACTCTTGAAGGCTCCTAAAGAGCTCCCAAAAGCTCCTGAAGATCTAGAAGATTGAAGACTTCAAAGACTTTGTTTGGCTCAATAGCTCCTAAAGACCGCTAAAGTTCCAAAACTCCTGAGAGCTCTTAGAGGCTTCTAAAGGGCTCCTGAATATCTCGAAAGCTTGCAATAAATAAGGTGTGCATTTAATTTGAATATTATTTTTGAATATTATTTTCTAAAGAAGTTAGACTAAGGTAAATTAGGTAAATAATTAGAAGTCTAGACATCTCTGCCATATTGTTCCTAATAATGATAATAAATTCCTTTTAATCATTTCCAAAAGTGGCATGATAGTTGACATAAGGAATGATACGACATTGGATTATGTTAGTAATAATTGCAGATCATGTAGAGATCTGCCTATCTTTTCAAAATTCTTTCTACATTTATGTGGACATGTGTAAGGAACATCACCAACTTTGAGAATTAAATAACAACTACAATTTGTGGCGTATGAATCGTCTGGAGCTATAAGGGAAATTAATGCAAAGAATTAATGACACCTCATGTCATTTTTCAAATAGGCTCCTCCAAAAACAAGGAAAATCATTCTATATTTTGGTTAAGTAACTCAGTCCGCCAAGTGAAGTACACCATTTTTAATAGGACGAAATGGGGAACAAAAGGAATGATGTTCCAAAAAACTTCACTCTTGATTCTTAAACCAAGAGATTGTTGGAAGAAGCTACATGGCTGAATTTTATAATGAAATATGAAGGTTTTGAGCCAAAAATTATAGAGGAATTTGTGAGAAACTTTCACATAAATTTCACAAGAGTAAGGGGTGAAATCATTGAAGTCACTCTGAAAATAATAAGTGAAAGTTTGGGGATTCCAGCTGAGGAAAAGCTAGTTAACAAAGGAAGAGTGAAGTTGGATGAATTGGTGTCTACATTTCACCAACAACTAGAAAGGAGGCAAAAAATTCTATTGCATAAGGGATACAAATGTGGAATAGTTTGTCACAGTTTGCACGAACCTTTGAGAACAACTGCAACATGGGTCATGAAATTATTCACCTGTGAAGGATAGTATGGTACTATATTGGGGCTGGGAATGGAGCTACTGATACATTTAAGGTATGGACAAACAAAACCCTCAACTAGAGTAAATCTATGAGCATTTTTGTTTCAAAAAATTGCTTCCATGATTTCAAGAGTAAAATCTAGAGGGGAATCTTCAATAAAATACCATGGGTTAATTCATCTAATAATTAAGCATCATTTTTTAAAGAAAGAGATAGGGAAACAAGGTTTGTTAGAGTTTTTGTTTACACCCATAGAAAACCAAAAAAGGAAACCCACGGAGGGGCCCACGAACAAAAGATCAAAAATAGAAAAAGGTGAGTCTTCCAAGAAAGAACAAAAGAAGGGTAAAAGAAAATAGTAGGAATCCTCTAGGATAACCCGTAGTAGATCCAAGAAGAAAAAAAAACTTGGATGAAGAAATCCCTAACCATGTTGAGACCATTGTGTCCACTCTTGAAGAAACAAAAACATTTCAAACACCTATCTTTGAAGGCCCAAAAGAAACCATTGAAACCCATGAGGAAACCCACATACTAGTGAATTCCCCTAAGTGGCCTCAAAGCCCTCTTGAAGGCCCAATGTCGAGTCCTAAACCAACCCCTATTGCTGAAATCCATAACTCTACTGAAGAGTCTATGACACAATTAGAAGAGCAAGAAGCCTCGCGGGAATTTGAACAAAAGGAACTCTGAGATCCCCTACACCTTCTCTAACTTATGAGAAAATAAAAGGAAAGGAACCATTGGTTGAAGAAGAATAATTTTATGAACAACATCATGAAGAGGAATTCGAAGCTGAGGAATTGTTAAGGGCTATAAAAATGTTTAGAATGGAAGCTTAGTTAGACCAAGAAAGGAAAAATATGCAATTCCTTGAGGAAAAATTAAGAAGAAAAGAAGAGGAATTGCAACAATTCCTCAACAAAACTCAGGGAATGGAAAGAAATTTTGAAAAAAGTGAAAAAAAGTATAGAGAATAATTGCATGAAATATAGGAGGCTTTGCAACAAGCTAGTATGCAAGCACTAGAAAGTGCTAAGGAAATAACAAAATTAAAAGAAGAGTTGCAGCAAAAAGAAGAGAAACTGAAACAATAGTTTGAGGTTCTATTCTCAAGAAGTCTCTAGTTCTACAACCCCATCACATTAGCTTGCTCTACCTCCCATTCCACCTAATATTCCACCCAAGACTCAGGGCCTGGATATCTATCTTTGGCAGCCATGAAATACAAGCATTGGAATGATCAGCTCAAAAATCAAGTTCAAAAATTAGAAGAGAAAAATGAAGTTGAACGAAGAGTTGAGCAAGCAATTGAGATAATTTTTGCAATGTTGTCTATGAGAAGACGAGCAGGGGTATATGCTTTATTTCTTAGGGAAAATTTTCTACAATGGAAGCTTAATCAGTTAAGTTTAGGAAGAAGCCTATACTATCACGATGACAAAGATTTTCTGCAAGATTACTTCCACAACCACCTTGATATTCAAAATCAAATGTGTAAGTTTTTCCAACATGAATTTTTATTGGGAGATAATGATGATTCTCTATTAAATCTTTATGTTAGAGAGCTACAAATTAGGTCCTTTGTCTCCCTAATGCAAAATTAGGTTGAATGGTCAAGTAGAATAGAAAAATATAAGGAGGCTCCAAAAAAGTATGGTTTGCCAATAAGGCTTGAGACACCTCATGCAGAGAAATATATCACAAATGTATGATCAATTGTAAGGCTGAATCATATCAATTCTCTTTATGTTTCAAATTTTCTCAATAGTATATCTACATTCTAGAATGTAGAGGGGACACTTCCTCCATTGGAAATATATTCCTGTGAGGAAAGATATCAACTCATTCCCGAGTCAGTAGGAAGAAGAGAGCTAATAAGCCCAAATAATCTTAGATAGAGTTTGATAAGATTCAGACATGTGATCACTTTGATTGAACAACAACAAGAATTCTAGGTTGGCATGTGGTTCAAAATTCCAATTATCATTATGCCTACTCCAAAGCTCAAAGAAGCACCCAACATTCTTGATGAAGTAATAAGACCATGGTTTGGAAGGCTAAGAAAAAACCATGGTTTTGCACTCAATACTAGATTGCGCACCAATACAGGGAAGGAGTGTTCGACTGTTGCAATTTGATGGAGGCAGTGAACAAGGACAAAGAAACCACCATAATTCTTGACAAAGAACCATGAGGACACGGTTCACAACAAGTGGGGAAGAATGATGAGAGGCTTAGTGATACTTTCATATAAATCATTTTATGTTTAAAAGACTTGTTATTTTTGTTAATTATCATAACTGGAGGTAGACTATGGACTAATATATTTACTTACTTTTCTTTATGCTTGGCTAATTTGGTAGATATATTTGAAGTAATTTGTTATGTTAAATCCATTGCTTTATGGTGTTATTAATGTGTTAATTATGTAGTGTTAATATCTTACTACCATAATTATTATCCTTTTATTAAGGTTTTTATTTAGGGTATTTGAAAGACTAATGATGAGGTTAAACTCCCTATATAACCAAGGAAGATAATCACGCCATTGATTGGCCTAGTTGGATGATGAACCACACAATTCTAAATCTGATTCTTTGCAATTAGTTTTGGAACTTATACTCCCAATTCTGATCTGGGGTATTTCTCTATGTCTATTATTAGTCTTGTTTTAGTTCTATTTTAAGTTCATCTTTAATGTTTAGTTTTTAGAATTTGAATCTTGGCAGTTACGCACCATGTTTTTAATTCAATAAGGATATGGTTATAAATATCCATGTTTCAGTTTTTGATAGGAGTTAGATAATTTCAATCAAAATTTTGTAATTGATGGCAATACTTTGTTCTGCATCTAACTTTGATGAATTTGAATGAAAGAAAGAAGTTAACTTGAATCAGCGTGTTAATAGATCTTACCTAAGGAAGATCAGATCCCACTCAACCAAAGAGATCGATCTTATGTTGGTATTTTACTAAGTTATGTTATTTTTGTTCATTAATATTAAATCTAAAGTGTTAGATGTCAATTATGGAATGCTAAGTTGTGAATCATTTTTAGTTTATTGGATGTTAAATTTGGATAGTTAATTTTTTAGAATAACTTTGAAGTTTAGTTTATCATGGTTAGAATGGTTTGCTAGATTCGTTCTAAGGTTTGTTAAATTAATCGGATTTAAATGTTGTTTGTAGGAATTAAGTTTTGTAATTATTTGTTAAATTTAATTAGAAGCAATGATGGGAACTTATGAAAAGATGGAATTAAAGTTCATTTGAAATCTATTCATGGAAATTAGTATTTATGTTTCCTAGATTAATTGTCGTTTCCTTGTTAATTTTTGTTCTTAAAATAGCATTTAATTTCTAGCAGATCTTAAGATAGATTTCCTTTGAAGAAAAATAGAATTAATTTGGATTTCATATTTTAGATTAATAATTAAAGTAAATGTTAGTTTTTTCCATGAATCAGTCTCAATCAAGTCAAATGAATTCAGAAATAAGTTGACGGGACTTTAAATTAGGAAATAAGATAGAATTAATCCTTAGGAATTAGTCACTATAGTTTAGCTTGTAGGAGCTCCTGAAAAGCTCTTGAGAGCTCCTAAGAGCTCCTCAAATCTCTTGAAGGAGACAAATCAACAAATGAAGTCACTCTTTATAGTGCAAAACCCCCAAAAAATTTGTGACAACCATCCTTATCACATATAGCTCTAAGACACACCCGGTTCAATAAACAATTGACTAAATGATGCAATTTGTGATATCAATGACCTTTCCCATTAGATGGTAGTGGTCGAGAGGGTGGAAGATGTGATGGAAAAAAATAAAAATGGTGGGAAGAGAGGAAAGGATGGGAGGAAGAGTGAAAGTGGAGGAATCGAGAGTGGAAGAAGAAGGTGGTGATGGTGGATTATAACCTAGAGGTTGTGGAGCTAGATGAGTAGGGAAAGGTGGAGCCTAAAAATCTATCGATGGTGAGGTATATTCTTGAATTATCTCCATTATGATGATACTAGACCTCTTAGTCTTGTTTGATTTGGACTTGCCACCTTCTCTTTTCTATCTTCTATACATCTATTTATTTTCTATTGGGCGCCTCTTTGGAACTTCTTTTCTCTTTCACCCTCTTGTCTTTGTAGGAGAAGCAACTTCCTTACTTGTAGAACATGTGCTAGATGTTTTGCTATTTTTTTATTCATCTATATTCTAATTATTATCATTTCATTGGTCTTCCTCTTTCCTCTCCCCATATGTGAGTTCAACCTTTTAAGCTTCGAGAAGGGAGACTTTCACATTGACCCATCTCTTTTTCCTCCTCAATACTAGATGAGTTATTACACAAAGATCAACTTCCTCCTCCTTCATCCACTGAAGCAAAGGTAGAGGTAGATTGGAAACTTTTTTTAGCACCTCTTCATCTAGGAGATTCTCATCCTCCTTCAATTATGAATAAACTACAGAGTGACCCTCATATAAGTCCTCTTCTTGACTTCTTCATTTTCATAATTTTCCAAATATTCTTTGATGTCCAGCTGGTGAGCATGTTTCCTTCACACCAACTTCTTCATTTTTTCCAAAGGATCAATGTTACTCTTCAAACTATGAAATTAGAACCCAAAATTTTTTTATCTACACATAATTTTTCTATTGAATGCATAGATGGACATGAATATAAACCTCTTCCAAGTGTTATGGGGTATGGGATCCCAACTTGATGTTTTGATTACAACAAGTGATGCAAAGTGCACAACTACTACACCAATTACAATTAGACAATCCTTTCAATAGGGTATCTTGGAATTCTATAGGGTACTCCAAAGAAACTTTCAATCTTGAAGTACATCAACTTCAAAAATTATATAAACTAATATATAAATCATTTGACTAGTGACTTGGTTGAGTGAGACATTCTTTCTGTGAGATCTCCTTGCAACACCTTAACAATATGTATTGTAAATTAATTGTTTACTCTCTTGTAGTTATGTTTGGTATTTTTGTATTGAAGCTATAGATAGAAATAATATACTATAATCATCTAGGCATAATTTTAGTTTTCCTTTATATGTGAGTCCATTATAGTAAAAAATTGTAGCTAACAGCTCCTCAAATCTCTTGAAGGAGACAAATCAACAAATGAAGTCACTCTTTATAGTGCAAAACCCCCCAAAAATTTGTGACAACCATCCTTATCACATATAGCTCTAAGACACACCCGGTTCAATAAATAATTGACTAAATGATGCAATTTGTGATATCAATGACCTTTCCCATTAGATGGTAGTGGTCGAGAGGGTGGAATATGTGATGGAAAAAAATAAAAATGGTGGGAAGAGAGGAAAGGATGGGAGGAAGAGTGAAAGTGGAGGAATCGAGAGTGGAAGAAGAAGGTGGTGATGGTGGATTATAACCTAGAGGTTGTGGAGCTAGATGAGTAGGGAAAGGTGGAGCCTAAAAATCTATCGATGGTGAGGTATATTCTTGAATTATCTCCATTATGATGATACTAGACCTCTTAGTCTTGTTTGATTTGGACTTGCCACCTTCTCTTTTCTATCTTCTATACATCTATTTATTTTCTATTGGGTGCCTCTTTGGAACTTCTTTTCTCTTTCACCCTCTTGTCTTTGTAGGAGAAGCAACTTCCTTACTTGTAGAACATGTGCTAGATGTTTTGCTATTTTTTTATTCATCTATATTCTAATTATTATCATTTCATTGGTCTTCCTCTTTCCTCTCCCCATATGTGAGTTCAACCTTTTAAGCTTCGAGAAGGGAGACTTTCACATTGACCCATCTCTTTTTCCTCCTCAATACTAGATGAGTTATTACACAAAGATCAACTTCCTCCTCCTTCATCCACTGAAGCAAAGGTAGAGGTAGATTGGAAACTTTTTTTAGCACCTCTTCATCTAGGAGATTCTCATCCTCCTTCAATTATGAATAAACTACAGAGTGACCCTCATATAAGTCCTCTTCTTGACTTCTTCATTTTCATAATTTTCCAAATATTCTTTGATGTCCAGCTGGTGAGCATGTTTCCTTCACACCAACTTCTTCATTTTTTCCAAAGGATCAATGTTACTCTTCAAACTATGAAATTAGAACCCAAAATTTTTTTATCTACACATAATTTTTCTATTGAATGCATAGATGGACATGAATATAAACCTCTTCCAAGTGTTATGGGGTATGGGATCCCAACTTGATGTTTTGATTACAACAAGTGATGCAAAGTGCACAACTACTACACCAATTACAATTAGACAATCCTTTCAATAGGGTATCTTGGAATTCTATAGGGTACTCCAAAGAAACCTTCAATCTTGAAGTACATCAACTTCAAAAATTATATAAACTAATATATAAATCATTTGACTAGTGACTTGGTTGAGTGAGACATTCTTTCTGTGAGATCTCCTTGCAACACCTTAACAATATGTATTGTAAATTAATTGTTTACTCTCTTGTAGTTATGTTTGGTATTTTTGTATTGAAGCTATAGATAGAAATAATATACTATAATCATCTAGGCATAATTTGAGTTTTCCTTTATATGTGAGTCCATTATAGTAAAAATTTGTAGCTAACAAGTAGAAAATGTAGGGAGTCATGTAGAATTCAAATGTAGTCTTCATGACATAAAATTGATGGTTATGTGCAGGATCATGATGGGCCAAAAAGTGGTGATATGATAGGTATCTATAGGGTATGTGGTTGATGAATTTTTTTTACCCAAAATTGATGAAACGAAAAGGGTTTTTAAAGAATATTCTTAAATTTCCACCAATATAAATTATGGTTTACTTTGAATTTAATAAATAATTATTATTCATTTTCTATTTGAATTATGACTAAAGTCCTGATTGATAGGCCGATTACAAAAAATATATAGCTTTCAAATCATATCACATTTTTTGAGTTTGAAACATGCATTCTATGCTTCACATACTATAGGATTAACAAAAATAAAAAATGAATTTCATGAAATTTTGACCAAGTTAAGGTGGTCAAACATACGAGTTTTTTATATAATTCAAAAGTTGTAATAAAAAATTCATAATTAATTATTTACTTGGAAAAAAATAACAAAAAAATATGCATGACATTGGACATGAGTCCTCTACTTACATGTAAAATCTTATAAAAAAATATTATCATTTTATTGTGGTTAGGGTTCTCAGATAGACACCTACTTGTATTTTCCCTGAAATTTAAGTACTACTGCATTGAGATTTCAAATTTTCAACAAATAGATTTTAAAAAAAAAAAAAAACCTAGTAGCTTAGAAACTAAATTCAATTTGCTACATATTCTATTCTTACATATTTTTGAAATAATATAGATAGCTTATTCAAATTTTTATGTCAAGTTGCCTAACTCTAATTTTTTGCCACTTAAAGGCCCGTTTTTCCCATGATGATCCTGCACATACCTTGATTATGAATATTTCCACTGATGATCTTTTCCCAATTAAATTTAATATTCCCCTCAAGATCTCCTTGATAAATTAGTACATTGATTGCTTAAATGTCCAGATAGAGGGTAAGCCTGCAATTCTCCTAAGGAATGTGCCCAATTCATTGACCTCTGCAACATATTCGCTTCTATACAATGTCTTAGGAAAATTTCTCACATTTGTTTCGAGCTTGTCCATCCAATATTTTTTGATAATTAATAGGCAGTTGTTGGGATTAACTTTGAATATATTTTTTGCATACGCCCTACCCATGACTTCTATTTTTGTAAATGAAGGGATTCTTAATGTTTTGGCGATTAAGGGAGTAGATAGATCAACCAATAACCTTCCCTTGATGGAAATAATTCTTTGGGAGTCCTTATCATAATATTATCTGCATGTTGATATTATTTAGGGCCAACAAAAGAAGGAGAGAATCGTGTTGCTTGTGCAATTTTGCTTCACTTAATCCTTGCATCCAAATCTATCTTTGGTGCTCTAGAAATCCTTTCCCTGAATTCATCAATATATATGTATTAGAGATTGGTGTTGGAGATATTTTCTCAAGTGGTTGTAATCTTTGAAACACTCTAAATTCCATAGAACTAAAACTTCATTTTGGCTATTGGATTATCTTTTTCTGTAAAATCTGTAAAGATAACACATAATAGGAAACATGATATTATGGAGGAGCATAATAAATTCCCATATTAATCATGTTTGGACATATAAAATTATGAAAAATTCCACCTTAAAATCACCTTATGCATGAATGAAATCATTTATATCATCAAATTTGAGCTTATTGTAACATTTTGTGGATTTTCACACTTTGCCTGGATGACTAGTTTGTGGGGATGCACTCAATATGGGGATGAGGGTCACTAGTGCCAAAGGATTATAATCCCATATATGGAATTTTGGAATGGAATTATCACAAGGATTTTTCATAAAATGTTCAAATGCTTTAAGTTTTTATGCAAATCTAAACAACTATGTAGAAAAGTAAGAACGTGAGGACTATAGGCTTAAAATATCATAAGTTCTTGGTAGTTTATCACATGAAACACTATACATGGATTCCCATAGGCTTCCACTTTGTGAGAATCAAAAAGGGAACGGGATGGAAATTTTGCAGGGATGATTTTTTCATGAGCCAAGAGACACGTGGTAGTAAAGGAATGAAAATTTGTAATGGAGTTCCACATCAAGAATCCCACATAAGGATTTCTGTGTAGGAATCCTTTTTATGGAATTTACATAGATGTGTGCCATGAAATATTGAAGGTAGAAAACAAGTGGACATAACATAAAAGGAACTTACAATGGCAACTAAAGCAATATTTTCATGAGGAAGGCAATAAGTTAAAACCTTTGAACAAACAGACACAAAATTTGCATGAAAAGGTATGAGAATCAATAAAGGGTGACTTGAAATAAATCCTACCTCAAGGGGGTCATATAGATCGTACTAAGAAACACAAAAATACACTCAATATATCATGCCCCAAAGAATTCTTGTTTTTCGAGAATCTTCTCATCACAAAGAGTTCATAGAATCGAGGAGGAAAAATTAAATGGCATCCCTCTCTATTTATCAATCTCAAAGTTCACGATGCATTACATGTGCTAGAGATGATCTTTCAAGTATGATGGAACCCTAATTAGGGTTGTGGGAGTATGAGGTCCTATCAAATGTATAAACACAAAGAAAGTGGGGATGCATAGCCTGCGAGACTAGAGAGGTCCCAAGGACCAAGTCAATATGGGATTTAGAATGATGTGGGGATAGATACAATGCAGGTCAATGATAATGTGGGATGAGAGATAGTTGGTACTATCTATTTGGAATATCACATAGGGAATTCTACATGAGGAATTATGCATTGAAGAACCCACCCAAGGGAAACATGCCTTACAGAATCCGTACAATGGAATCTCATAAAGGAATTCTCATAGTGAAAAATTACAAGGAAAAAATTAAATAAAATGCTAACTTCCCAAATTTCCTAAAACCTAAAGGGGGTCAAAATTTTAAAGCTATCCCAAGCAAAGATGCAAAAAGTTAAAGTGAAAATGAAATGAAACCAACACAAGTGAAAGAAAATAAAAAAGGGAGGGGCTCCCAATTTCACAGGGTGTGTGTGTGTTAAAGGCACAACAAGGTTCACATTTTTTGTTTCTTGGGAGGTCTCAAGACATTTCCCAAAGAGCTAATATCTCTACTCAATGAGATACGTGGTGAGTAGCTTCATGCATGATACTATACCCTTCATTATGATAAGTAACGACTAAACGGTCTTAAGTTAGGTTGAAACAATTGTAGAGAAGGGGGATTGACTACTCATGAGTCTCT
Organism: Sequoia sempervirens; assembly: GCA_007258455.2. NCBI lineage: Eukaryota > Viridiplantae > Streptophyta > Pinopsida > Cupressales > Cupressaceae > Sequoia > Sequoia sempervirens. The sequence continues at coordinate 398,932,932 of VDFB02271358.1, read as the reverse complement.
TTATTCTCAAGAGATTCCTAAGGGGTGAACTACCCTAAACTACCTCAAGGAACAAAGTAGCAGTTCAGGAATAGTTTACAATGATTTTTTGGATAGACTAACAAGCTCTTGGCCAAAGGATGGCAGTGTGGAGGAAGGATGAAAACTCGACACGTTGGAGTCCTAGAGGCACGTTGGTGTCTCTTACGAACCTGAAACTAAGTTTATCATAGAAAAAAGAAAAGTGTCTACTTCTACCCCAAATTATGGGAACTATTGTAATATAATGAAGATGACAAAATGTAATGGAACTCAAATAAAATAAAGTATAAATGATAAAGTTAAAGAGGATGAAAGATAGAACATGCTCACAAAAACCCAAGTAGTGGAGCCTGTAACAAATGAATAGCTTCAATACCTCCATGCATAAAATCTAGAGAAATTGTTGGTGATGTATACAGGTTTTCCTTAGTCAAACCCCTATTTTGGTGTTCCCACCTCGACGAAAAACTAGATAGATAGAGAAAGTGAACAAAGTAAGAAAATAAGGAGTGGTAAAAGAAATCCCCACTGAAGGAGGAGAACCCATATCACAAGAAAGAGATGCAATTGATAGGAGATATGTGAAATCCTAGGATGCTCGCCAATGCAGGGTAGATATCACGTGCAAGGCTTAGGAAGCAAAGGAGAAAGATAGAACTAAGAGAGCTAAGAGAGAGTTGCAAAGGTTGTTGTGAGAGCTTTCGGTAATGTTGTTGTAATAAGAAAGGGAGTTGTGCAAGAAATATATCAAGAGAAAATATGGGAGAATAAATCCAAGATAGAATCCTAGGAGGACAAGAAGGCCAAATGAGTTGAAAAGATAGATCTTATAGAGGGAAAAGAAGATTCCCAAGTCGTTACAAGGTGCCCCAAACCATTACCACTGAAAAAAGTTACTGAAAAGTGGAAAACATTCTTGGAATTGGTCATTTGAATGTTGAAATGTTGTAGGATTCTAACACAGCGCATAGATATCCAAATGGCATGCTAGTGCATAGGCACATCACACTACAAAACGATGAGAATGAGAAAAGAAAAAGGTTTAACGTAAAGTTGATGCACAAGGGTAGCTGCTGAAAAGGGGTCCTTGAGCATCCTAAGAGGGGAAAAGGATGATGCAAGTGCTGAAATGAGCCTACACAAATACTAGGGGAATGGACACTAAATTGGATACAAGAATGTATGTGAAATTTCAAGGGGTGAAATTTTACGACATTACATTTTTCCCCCACTTTAGTAGGCATTTGAATCTATACTAATATGCATGGTAAGGGAAATATACTAAACATAAATAACATCATTATACCAAAAGGATACTGTAGAGAAATCAAATAATTCTTTGAACCAAGGAAGCTTTCCCCTAGGCTAAAGACCAACAAAATAAAGACATTAGACAAGAAAGACCTACATAATACAAAAATGTTAGAACATAAAAAATCCACTACATCAAGGGGTTGGAACATTTAAAACTACATACACACAGGAACACACAAAAAACTATAGGATTTGAGTCAACAAAGTGAAAGAGACCTTGATGTAAAAGGTTGTTTCAGTACTATGCCTCATCCCCAAATTAAGAAATAATACATAGAAGAATGCTTAAACATGGAGAAGAAGGTGAGGATTGATTGCTTTAAGAGAAGAATGCACCCAAAAGTTAGGGAAGCAACAAATATCAAAGAGAGAAAGAGCATATACTTAGGATGAAGAAGATGCAAATCTTTGATCTAGTATACACAATCAAGAAGAAAGAGAATTTAAAAGAGAGATGGCTCCATAGGTCATTGGACCTAAGGAGAGTTGAAAAAATGTGCCATAGATACATAGAGCTATGAAAGGTGAACAAAAGGCTCTATAGGTACTCTCTCCTATAGAATTGAACAAATTGCACTGAAGGCTCGCAGACCAATAGTGAATAGATCCTACAGGAGGAAAGCACTTCACAAGTACTTGTACTTGTACTTGCAAAGAACGTGCCCCCAAGTACTCTTTCCTAAGGGAAGCCTGATGTAGGGGACTCCGTAAAGTTGCATTGGGCCTTATAGGTGCTCAGTGTATGCAACCTAAAATGGTCACCTAGACTTTGGGCCCCATTTATTTAATTTGTCAACATCAACTTTCTCAATCAATGATTGTCGCATTTTCAAATCAAATTTCTTAATCAATTCATAACTATTTCAAATGTTTCAATTTTCCTAAGGTTTGAATGCTTCATTAATTTTATTTAATCAAAGAAATAAATCCCTTTTAATAAATAAAATAATGTTATTTAATTGAAGTTAATATTACTTAAATAAAATGATGCTATTTAATTAAATCTATTTTTAATTAAATAATTTTATTTTATTTTATTAATATTCATTTCTAAATTACATAATCTTATTTTATTTTATTAAAAGAGATATCATCTTAAATTAAATTAAATAAATGAAATATCCTCTCAAGAATATCCTGTGATGAAAAAAAGGGAAACAAATCAGTTAAAAGGGAAATAAACTAAAAAAGAATTCCAATCAAGATTTGTTTCTATTTTTCTATTTATCCCACATTGCTTCTGAATTTGCCTTCAATTCTACTTTTGCCTATAAAATGAGCCATCTCATTCTCATTTCAAAGGATCACGAATTTTTACATCAGACTTATGCTACAAATTTGAATTTTATCATTTGAGATTACATTAGTTTGATTATATAAGCATCTTATTTTTAGAGCATATAGTTTAATATTGCATTTTAACTTAATCTTCATAGTAAATTAATTTGCAAAATAATTCATTTATGGCATTGCATGTAGATTAATTTTCATTTCGATAAATTAGTTTGGTTTATTGCATTTACATCCATTTAGATTAGTTTTCATTGTTGCATTGCAAGAACAGGATTCATGGAGATTAGCATTCTTGCTTCTCCTCTTTGAATCTCTCGTTCCGAGATTGTATTTGCAGGGGTAACAGGGTTAATCTGAGGGCCACAATATCAATCCCTGCTCTTCTCGGATAGAGAGCTGTGAATTGATTTGCAAGGACTCATTATTGAGTACCCTTGCATGCAAGGATTCACAGAAGTATAACATATTTTCAGTTATACATTTTGGCGCCCACCGTTTTAATTTTTAGTTTTTAATTTAATTTAGTTTTTAATTTAGTTTTTAAATTTCGTTTTTAATTTAGTTTTTAATTCAGTTTTAATTCAGTTTTTAATTTAGTTTTTAATTCAGTTTTTAATTTAGTTTTTAGTTTTTAATTTAGTTTTTAATTTTTAGTTTTTTAGTGTAGTTTTTAATTTCGTTTTTAGTTTTGATTCATTAATCCAGCTTCCACTCAGTTGCAGGAAAAACGATTTCTGGGTTTTGTAGCCAGGTCAAAATCCGATCTGGGTATCTTTCAGTTTTTTGATTTCTTTCACAGATCTGAAGAAAATAGCTACACAAAAACTGTCGCGCGTCATTTTTCACCTGGCTAAAGGTTTAAAAAAAATTATTTTTTTCATCTTCTGCTTGCTGGATCAAAAAACGATTTCTGGGTTTTATTTTTTGCTTCAAAAAATTTCTGGGTTTCTGTTTTTATCTACTCATTATAAACAGATTTTTCAGAAATAAAATTTGAAGATTTTTATACATGTTTTAATTTAGTTTTTAATTTTTAGTTTTTAATTTAGTTTAGTTTTAATTTTAATTTAGTTTTTAATCTTAATTTAGTTTAATTTTTAGTTAGTTTGGTTTAGACTTTAATTTAGATTTTTAAATTAGATACTTTTTTTAGTTTCTAAAATTCAAATTAGATTTTTTTAATTTAAAGTAGATTCTTTAACTTTGTTAATTTAAATTAGATTTTTTTACTTTAGATTTTTTAACTTTATTAATTTAAATTAGAATTATTAATTTAGATTAGATTTTTTTTTAATTTAGATTAGATTTTTTAATTTTATTAATTTAGATTAGTTTTGTTTTAAATTTTTAGTTTAGTATTAGATTAATTTAGTTTAATTTTAGTTTTGTTAACTAATTCTTCTTAGATTTAATTTTGACTAGATTAAATTAGATTTTTTTAATTCTGGTTCTTCTCAATTTTTTTTCACAGCATAACAGTTTCTGCAGGACGCCAGTCAGAGAACTTGAAACACACTAACGGTTTGATTGCAGGACGCATGACAAAGACTTGAAAACAAACACTTACGCTTGTCAAAGATTTTATTTAAAAAAAAAAAAAATTGTGTTTGTTTTCTTGTTTTTCAATTCACATAGTCTAATTAGGGCTTCGTTAAAATTCTTAGGAGTTTCGATAGTGAGTAGGGAATTTGGCTCTTTGTTACATGGAGGTGATGACCATGGACAAATCCAGGCTCCTTATGATCTTACTAATATGACGAACTCTTAGGGAGCGGAGCAAGGTAGTGAAGCTTTAGCACTTTCACTCGTCAGGGGATTATGCTCTTCTCTCATTGAGAGAATCAGAAACCCAAAAGCGTGTGGATTTGGTGAAGTGAAACTAGCTCGGTGATTAAGGTTGTTTAGCATGTTTGGGTAAAGAGACGGGCTAGAGAAGTATGCTCTTCTCCTTTTGGGAGAATCAGAAAATCAGAAACCCGAATCTGAGCCATGTCCAGTGTCACCTTTAGAGGACCTGCCGGAAGTTGAACCTCCGGGAATGACCCAAGTGAGTACACACCTATCGCCGGTGATTCCACCTCACTATAATAAAGAACGTCTTGTTGAGTCTAAAGACTCCAAGACCATAGTAACTTCTTTTCCATGACTTGGACGATCATCATGGAAAAGCTCTGTTTATTGCACTGAGCGGCGCTGCTCCGAGCCCTGCTTGCGGGGGTGTGTGATTTTCAGGTGTTGGTGTGGCTGTGAGGCCCAAGCTCTGTATCAGAGGCACCGAAGGTTATTGTGAATGGAAGCAAAGTAAAAACCTCTTAGTTAGTTGCCTACCCGGTTCACCTCCGAAAGGAGTCATAATCTTTGCGCAAGGAGGGGGAAGAATCTCTCCGTATGTTGATCATACACAGATTCCCATCATAGGCATACACCTGGACGTTTGGAGGCAGTTGCGACACTGGCCCCTGCTACAAGGGTAACCTTTGAACGTACACTGTTGAGTCCTTGGAAACACCAAAAACACGGGCGCCCTCTAGGGGGTGACACGGCTGTGTGAGGTGCACGTATGCGCATAAGCAATGGGGCAAAGGTTTTGACTTCTCACCATTTTCTTTGGTAGGGATAGCTATGTGTTTGTTTTTTAGTCTTAAACATTGTCCAAACATCTTCAAACAAGACTCCCCCGATACTATCAAGTTGCTTTGTCCTTGATAGATCTGTTATTGACTACTTTTTGTATCACAACTTGTCTGATTGAAACCTATGTGCTTGATCAAAATCTGTGGATATACTTGCTTAATCTTTGCAAACAAACAACAAACTGAAATACTGAGTTCTTCGATTAAGTGACTTGTCTCAGTTTTAGAGACTTGTTCTGTATTTAGGGTTTATGTGTCCTTGACCTTTTGAATTAGTGATCCTTGATCTCATAAGCAATTTTGCTTAAGATTGGCAAATTAGGAATTGTTCCTGTCAAATAGATAATTTTTTAGACTCTTTGATAACACACTTGGAGAGTGCTAGTAGTCTCCTTGTCCACCCATTTTCATACAATTCAAACTCATTACACTTTGTGTAAGTCATCCTCCTGATCCATATTTGCTAGGGTGTTCACCCAAGAATTGAGCACCTCCTCACGCAGTTGTTGGTTTGCACCCCTATTTGCAAATAGCCGAGCCACCATCTCTCTACAAGAGAAAAAACTTTTACTATCCTAGTCTGGTATTGATGTTTCTTAGAATTGTCTGTTTACTTGAACTCTCCCTTTCATGTCAGTCACAACAAGATATCAAGTGAGCCAAGGAAAGCGACCTCAGATAGTCTTTAACCAACTACCCCCAGTTCAGACTCATCAAAAGAGAAAGGAAAAGGAAC